>LUCM01000286.1:149544-247998 GCA_008360955.1 Fasciolopsis buskii
AACTATTTCTCGGTCTTAAAAATTGAATTTCCTACTATTTTGCTTTTCACTGGCATACTTGTAATTCCCCTATTGCTTTGCAGCATCTCATTTAACCTTCCAGTGAGCCTCTGAAAAACTCATTATTGCTCCCACCATCTTATCCCATTCCACTTCTATCATCTACATTTCCTGTGCATCATCCTTTTAAAAATTTGATCTTGCCATGCGCATGCCTCTCGCAAATCGAGAAATATACAGTATTATTATATACGGCTAGAGGCACCAAACGTCGGGAGGTTTACGTAATGGACGGAAACGTGAAGCTGAAGAGATAACAAGCAGTGGTAATGCGGTAATTGGATGGACGTGGTGAAAACCAGGCAGAACGTCAGGCAAATTGGATGAGACACATAGGTGACAACAAATGGCCAAGAAAATGCTGGGAGCGGAGGAATATTGTCTCAAACTATCTGGAGAAAATTTGTGAATCTTCGGATATGGAACTTTCAAGGATGGTGATGATATTTACATACGGGTGGCGGTAAGCTCTACCGGCAAGCGCGTCAGATGAGAGAAATTGTGTATGAGCACTCCTTAAATACATTAGCCAAGAATGTCCCCTATGCTGTCATTTACGTTGGCGCATCTTTTGATCTTAGTAAGCAATACGGTTGGGAAACATGAGGTGCGCAAGCCGTTCCGCAGACAGCAGCAATCGCGGTGTTGTTCGATCGCAAAGATGCGAGTTAAGATATCCAGTGGGCCAATCCGCGTAGTTTCCGTTGACCGGGCCAGAGACCGAGTGCCAGTTCTACCTAACAGGTTCTTAACAGGAATGATAGTATAGCAGATTTTGAATCGCCATCACGAGGACGAAAGCGTTAGCAGCGCGTCTACTGCGGATGCGAGGTCTGAAACGCAAGAGAGAAGTGGTCTGGCTTGGGTGCCAGCTTTGGGTTATGATGATTATTGGATCGCTCAACATACCTGCAACATAGTGCATCTATTCCGTAAAATATGGTAACAAGAGTGAGCTATGTATGCAGTTTTAGGCGTAGTTGAAGGTTAGGGGCTACCAAGAACGACCTGTTCAGCCCTGCCAAGCCAGTAAAGAGAATAACATGACATGGGGAGCGAGGAGTACACAAGGTGAAGATTTTCAAAATCACGGAATTTGATAAGAGCATGGATCTGAAAATAAGTACGTTGTCAGTTTCGTCAGCCCACATTGGGAGAATTTCGAGAGTTAGTTGCTCAAGCCACCGGTGAAGAGGGCACGTTACTACAGAGGAGGTCAAAAGTGCATTAGCGTAAAAGTGCGGTAAGGTGAGGAGGTGAAGCCGATTCCCAGATGATGATCTCGGCAAGTATTCGGTCATGAATCAAAATTCTAACCCATGTTCGTAGGCCTCGTCTAGTCCAACGTTAGCTCGTGTAAGGTTAATTAAGAACTGGACATCCAGTAACTTTGCCAGCTGGGCTTTGAACTGGGCTAAATTTGGGCACGACCGCAGGGAACAAGGGAGTTTGTTGCAAAGTTTAGAGTGAGCAGCTGTGAAGAATTTGGCCCTGATTGATAGTAGAGTCAAGGATAATCTTAACGAGTAGTGTCTACTATGAAGTGGTGGCGAGTTTTCGTTTTCTTCGTTGCTTAATTAAACGCAAATCAGATAAGCAATCCCAGCTGCATACCGGGTTCAAGTTCACAATTCCCACCCAGAACGAATTCGAATTCATTCTCTTTCAAAACCGGTTCATGGACTACATCTTGTTATATTTTAATATAGTTAAGCAAGCTGCGCTCCCTTGCACTGGGAAAAGTGAACCCTGCCTGTCTCGTGAACGAAGCTGCCTGATCCTGCGCCATTGCTCCCAGGGCTCCGAATAATCCAGACGGGCCTAACATGATGTAGACTGACCTGGTAGCTGAAACTTTTTACCTTCACGTAAACGATACTTTTATTGCCACTCTGATTGTATTCCAGCATTGGTTTTGCTCTGTTTGTTTTTACTGTAAGTCACTCAACCATCAACTCAAACTGAGTCCCAAAAGTCATCGCCACCCAAACCGGTACCGTGCCGTGAAAACGGGCCAGCATTTTCTTTGCACTGTGAAAAAGAAAGTTACGGCCTTGGCTGCTCCATTCACCTCTCCTTCTCGGAATTGTGTCCACAAAATGTTTTACATTTTCATGTGGATGAAGTAATAACTGCGTCCATAGACTAAAAATAGCAGCCAACAGGTATTCTTCGGCCATATGCCGAGAGGTTCTACTTAGACTGCCAGACATATCTTCAAATACTGAAGAAACATATTCAGTCCTATCTATCGAGAAAAAGGGAATCCTCCTCCGTCGTAAAGCGCTTGTATCCAAGACAGGTCTTACGTCACCAATATGGCGACTGGCATGGATGGTACCATCGAAGAGTATGCCAGTGAAGAGATTTAATGCTCGCTCGATACTAAATAAGGTGCACACGCTGCGCCTGTCGGTGTATACATGTAGATATGATTTCATTCTTATCACTGAGACATGGCTGACTGACAATACCCCCGACAGAGTCATTGCATCAATTGGTTACAATGCTTTTAGGAAAGACAGGACAAATAAGCGTGGGGGAGGCTGTCTCATATACACAAGAGACACCCTTTCAGCTTCATGGTACAATCATCCTACCTTTAATAACCTAAAAGATTCCATCTGGCTGGCTGTGGCTATCGGGCAGCAGGACTTACTGATCAGTTGCATCTACCCTCCCCCTGGTACGCATCAGTCAGAGCTCTTACCACTAATTGACGCGCTTAACGCGGCCGCCGACCTTCCAGGCCCTAAGCTAGTAGCGGGCGACTTTAAAGCCCCAGGGATTTGTTGGTCATCTTTCTCCTCCCCAAAATACCTTTCTGCGCTTGTTTCCAGTGTACGACTGGGTGGATGGACACGGCGTGTTTCATTACCCACAAGGGCCGACAGTATTCTAGACTTTATCTTCGCAACTGAAGTAACACAGGTGCGCACATCCATAGATAACAAATTACTCGGATGTGACCATTCCCAAATCGTTTGCAAGTTCTCAGTTTCGACGCCCGTTATCTCCTCCTCAGTTTCCACTAAACCATACCACAGAGCCTCATGGAGCCATCTTCCCTCCGTAATTCATATCCGAAAATTGAGACAGTTTCTTTCTATCGGTGGAACCCCAACTGGCCACCAACCAATTTTACGCCACTAAGTGTGTGCCTTGAGCTAATCACTCCAACCCAGTTTGGCACGATCCTCAGAAGGTTGAGCACCCTGGACCATCTCAAAAGAAGTATTCTTTAATCCAGACGCGATCCCAAAGAACAAAAGAATTTGCTCTGATATTGCAAATGAACCGTCTGTCTAGGTAGATCAAGACACTTTTGGATTCTGTTCGAAAGAAGAAGGAACTTTAAGCGCTACACTCTGCCAACAAGGCTGCAGCACTGGCAAAACTACTGAGAAGTAACAACTCCCTACCTAGTAGGCACATCACGTCTGTCATTTTCAGTGCCAGGTGCGCAAGTGGCCCTCTAATGATTTCAGAGGTGTTCAGTGATTATTTTGCAGCCTCTGTGACAACTGATGACAACAACATCATACCGGACATTACGCCAGTCTCCGCTGCTTCCCCTCCAAGATTCTCTTTTCACCCAAGTGATATTAAACCACTACTGTCAAAGGTGAGACCGTCTTTCCGCGTCGGACCGGACGACCTTCCCCCAGCCCTCTTCAAATTTGGGGGTGCAGACATCCCATGCTTTCGTCCAATTTATTTAATCTTTCGTTAAATTGTGGCACTTTCCCCCACCAATGGAAATCGTCCGTCGTTGTCACAATTCACAAAAACGGTTCAAAGCAGGAGCCGTCTAATTACAGACCCATCAATCGCAACCCAATTGTCTCTTTCATTAGGGAAAGAATAATAAAAAGTAAGTTAACAAATTAATTATTAGATCACGACTTCATTAACGGCATCCAACATGGTTTCCTTCAAATTAAATCATGGTCTGCGTGCATGACTGATTTCCTAAACGCAGTGACGATGGCTGCCAACGACGGAAAGTCGGTGATTGTGATTTTCTTAGATATGGCAAAGGCTTTTGATCGTGTATCCCATCGTAAGCTTCTCATGAAAGTCAAGAGCTACGGTATAAACCCCCCTCTTCTTGACCAGAGTTGCTACATCGTTACAGCGGATGACTGTGGACAGTGTTCTCCTCTAGGTCGATACAACTGTCGTTCATGCGGGCGCAGCAGCTCGTGGCCAGAGCGACCCCGCTTGCCTTCGGCGTAGTGTTTCATTAGGTACGGCAACCGTCGTGAAGGGTCAGCAGAACACGTGCCGCAAGGTGTAACTGCCCCTGTAATAATCAAGAGAAGTTCCTGGTTCATAGTTTCGGCCCACCATTTTAGGCGCACGGGTGTCACCCAACTGTACTTCACCACCACACAGCCTTCACGCTTCTCAGTAAACCTCAAAAGACGTATCAGTAAAAAATAACGTTTCAATGGCGAAGACGCCTCCAGTTTGCGTGCTCTTGACGAGCGATACTGAGAATGAAGTAAGGGAAGCGGAAATTTGCCGACGAGTGAGGGCGGAGGTCAGTAGGATAACAACTAATATCCGTGCTTTGTAGTTGGTTGGTAAAAACAGTGGTAACCGATAGTTACGGGAAAAATCCAAGTCGGCCGAGACCTGGCGTCAGTATCGTTTAGTCAGCCTTGGTGCTGGTCCCGTAAGTTGCCGTGAGCCCTCAAAAGACATGGATGGATCATTGACAACATTAGTGTATCTCTTCAAGTGGCAGGCTCCCGGGCTGAGGGCGATAAACACAAGCTGGAAAGGGCATAATAAGTAAGACCTGGCAAAATGAAAAGATCAAAATAAGTATAGAGGCAGAAGTTAAAGTCTGGCAGATAATATGCGAACGGACACTCAGAATAAAGAGCGGAATACTGGTTGGTTGTGGCAGTTGGGGGCGGCGGCTCTAGATAAAAATTGTATAAACCTTTAACATTATTGGAATTAAATGAAATTCCAGGAGAGCAATTGAATTTTGAAAATTTCACCAGCGCCCACCATTGGAGGTAGGGTCAGAATCTGCGCGCTAGCGTGTGAAAAACCGGACACAATTGAGGCAGCGGAAATGCACTCCTGTAAAGGAAAGTTGCCAGAGTAGCAACCTGTCACCACATTGACAAACCGTAATGATGGTTCACGGTTGAAATTTAGCCGCCGTCCCGAGGGGGAAAAGAATGGCGCGAAGTATACAGAGAGCCAGGTCGCATCAGATGCCAAGAAGAATTTTCCAAGCAAGCCTGCTTTGTGAAGCTAAGGCAAATCAACAGTGCTAGTGGGTGAGACTAAACTAGTGCACACGCTCAACCTGAAAACACCTTTGGAAGATGAACGGACAAAGTAAGGTGCCCCATCGTAGCTGTACTCGCATAACGCTACAACGGAGCTGTTTAGTCGAAGTGCAACGGCCAAAGTCGCGGACCTAATTGCTTCCGCGCTGCCATGATGAAGCCCTGCGCACGCGGGGAGGAAAGGAGGAAGTGCTAGTATGGTGTATGTGGGAAGAGACAGACATTGGGTTTACAGCAACGGATAACCCCAGACGAGTCAAAACGATATATCCTGAGAATAAGGTGGTTGTTAACTTTCAAACAGAATCGAGGGGCCTGCATTTCGTCAGAATAAAGTTGATGTCACCGAGAAAGTCCCTCCTATACAGTGGATGCAATGGCAAAGGGTAAAAAATGAAGGCGATAGTGGAAGTAAATATTCGAAAGTAATGGTGCATTAGTGGCACCATGCCAGTTTCGTAGGGCGTTACTAAATTGGAAGATGTCTCTTCAAGAGCGGCTCCTCATGCCATTCTAATAAACCTTCCCGTTTTTGTGTTAGCAGGATTTATTTGCGTTCTGTCCTCGTTGAGGCCCAAAGCTGAGCAGGGTTGATAGATCTCGCTGTTCTATAGTTTTCAACTTTCTTGTAAACACATCCCCGTGAACACATCCCCGTGAATAATCCCAGAATTACACTGTTTTCTGAACGTGGGATAGTGCATATGCATTTTTGGTGGACAGATTAAGAAAACGTTCTCAAGGTTAAATAAGCCTTGTTCATAGTAACTTTAAGGCAAAACGTTCAATAATAATAATAGTGTATGTTTCTTGATTTGCAAGATGCATGTGCATGGCAAGATCAATTTTTTACCCAGATGATGCACAGGAAATATGGATAATATAAATCAAAGGGAGAGGGGGTGAGAGCGACCTTTGGTAATCTGGAAGGTTTGTTTGTTTTTGTATATTTCTCGACATACGAGGGTCATGCGCAAGGCAAGATCGAAATTGGGCAAAGAAGGCACAGTGAAGACACGGAAAACGGAAACCAAACATACAATGCAATGTGGTTTCGCTCACAAAATCATAACAGGCAATGTGATTTCCCAAGCACGGGGTCTCGAGTTTTAAATCAAAGCTAGAGAATGGTTCGCAAAGATTTTTATGTGGCTGATTTCCAGTCCTATGTTTGAATACAGCAGAGGTGCGTATTGCGGGCGCAAAATATGGCTGGAGGGCAATGCCTGTCGCCGCCTGTTGGCCGGGATACTCGTTAATCAAGAGAGTTATATGGTGAAGATGATGATCAGTGTGGATGCGGCAACGGAATGGAGATGAATGAAAACCAGACTGGATATAGAAAGGCAGTATAAAAATCAAAAACTCTGAAAGCACAGTTTGTTGAGCAAGGAAAGCGGCGATAATGGATGGAAATTGAGCGATCGTGATACTAATACATGAGGTTTGTTTCAAGCAATTTTGAGTTCATAAATTTCAGCTCGGTCTAGAGATAAAAGTGGCGTCGGAAAAGAAGAAGAACCAAAGACAACTGAGGCGACGTCTCGCGGGCTCGTGTGAGGAAAGGCTACCAAGACCGTTGGTCTGTTGCCCGAGTCCGCAGACAGGAATAGAGGGTGATGAAAAATGACGGTCCTCAGCTGTTTTTGGATGTCAAAATGCATTGTGGGCGTCAGTTTATATCAGAAGCCAATAAGAATGCTGTCCATTCGTGGGTCCGTTTTGTATGGTTTTGGCAGAAAAATTTTGGGAGGGAGCAAGAGGAAGCCAGTAGAAAGGGGTGCATTTGAACGTAGGAGCTGAAGTGCTATTTACCACAACGGTGCTAGTGGGTGAGGCCGACCGAGTGCTAGCCACCGAACCTGAAATATACCGTTTGAGGGTGAACGCAGGAGGTGTAATCCGCCAACCTAGCTGCACCCGCACACCGCTGCAGCCAAGCTGCCCGCCTGATGTGCGGCGGCCAAAGCGGTGGATATGACCGCGCCCCGCACTATTGTGGTAACGCCCACGTGCTCCAGGTGTCGTGGAAGGAATTCAGGCATGGTATGGTGAGGGATACATCGGCTTTTTTTCAGGATCGGATGATCGCCAGAGCATGGGGTAAGTGTTCCCATCCAAACAGGACTATAAGGCCTGAAAGAGAGAAAAAAGGCGGACGGCAGTCTGGCCTAGCTGCCATCTGCAGATTAAGAAGCGATCAATCTTCCAGCAGCTAAGAGAAGGAAGTTACTAGGGTGCATGGTGCAATTCAAAATACATAGACGGTGACTGAGGAATCCGGGTTTTATTTTTTATATACATAGATATACATAAACCTGCCATTTCGGCTTCCCCGAGCAAGCCCACCTCCGAATGCCCGTGGTCAAAAGAACCGTAACAATGATTTTAAGGACATTCCGCACTTAAGATTGCAGGCTAATCACCCTCAAGTTTCACGCTATGCCCTACCCCGAATATTCGCGGATACGCATGAATTTGGTGGAGTCGCACCTGGGAATGTTTAGCGGACTTTTACCAGACTGCTCTTTGGTTCCTCATCTAGCCTAAACTACGTTGCTAGATGCGAGTCAGTCTAAACTTTACGCCTCTTTAATTATTGCCATTATAATGTTCATTCTGCTGCAAACATCATGCAGGACGCTGGTAATCCCCCATATCCACTTCGTAGTAGATGCTACTCATTGAAAATATCCATGACTGGACTATCGATCAGAACAAAATTCTTCACATTTGCGTACTCTAAACTGTGAATAAAACTCCCTAGTTCCCTGCGATCATGCCCAGATTTGCCCCAGCTCAAAGCCCAGCTTGCTATATCTCATTCTTAATTACCCTGACACAAACTAACATTGCACTAGATGAGGCCTACGAACATGGTCTGGGATTATTCTTCATGGCCGAGTCTTCACTGTGGTCATCAACTGGGATTCTCGGAATTCAGCTTCACTCTTCGTCACCCCGCCTCCTCGCATGGTTACGTTAATACGTTCTTTGACTTTCACTCCTCCCCGCATTGAATGTGCCCTCGCTGCCACTGGTTTAGGAAAGTAACCACCGAGCCTTACGCAATATGAGCTGACCAAAATGTCAACATACCATTCGATGGATCAACGCCGTCAGCTCATTCTGTTATTCTGAACACCTCCTGTCATCTCATCATTTTTACTGGCCTGGCGGCACTGAATATGTTGGTCTTGGTAACTGGAGCCGTAAAATTACCCCTAAAACTGCTATTGTAGCCCGGGTCTGGTTACCAACCTTGAAGCATTAGAAGCAACAGGTTGCAGGCCTGCTGTCTCCAGTACAACTCGAATCAGGTAGACTCTTTTCCCTCAAGTACCCAGCATAGTTTCATTTTTTAAAAACCGTCCACTTTACATAGGCGATCTGATTCGCTTACCCAATAAACAAGTCCAACTTTTAAGCGGCACTCGGTAATGAAAGCAAGACACGGTGCCTACGTTGAAGAAGCCCCACGTACAGGTCTGTGTTTCACGGCATAAACTACCATACTCCGTGTGCATCCTTACCTTCACTTTTGTTCTGTAAATGCGTGAACCCAAACGACTGCGACAGGTTTGCTTCAGCATCTCCGAACTTGGGAAAAACAGACCATATCCAACAGCTGGGAAACAACAACGCAGAAAATTAAGCTCAGGCGGAGGAACTATGGGAAGTACCTATATGGGCTCAACCATTCCTCTGTTATGAAAAAGAAAGAGGCTCTGCTGGATCACGTCGAGTCCAGCCACAAAAGCATTTTAGGGCTGCGAATGAGTGGGCCACCTTCCACGACTGATATGTAGGCCATCAGTCCAGAACTGACCGTGCGAAAGGGGTAAACCCACGCTAACCTTTTTCCGTAGATAAGCATCTGGCTGCCTTGTTGGGCGGACTGGGGAAGTAGCTCATCGGACAGTCCACTTATGCCTCACCAAACATCCGTCTACATTTCAACATACCCCTGTCCTCCCAACAGCACACCTGGTACGTATGCTGATGTCTAGGACAACTGCCGTCATTCTTCTTTATTAGGTATTCATGCACGCCTACTCAAACTACTATGTGGCACAAGTTGCCATCGTCCGATTCGAACAAAAATCAGTGATTCTAATGTTCTCATGCTTCTCTCTTCTCTTCTTTCTACGACTTTTCGCGGCAAATCCTGTCCCAGCATCCAGCCCACGCTGCCATCCGCAACCCATTCAGATGTGTCCTTTCCTGGCAATTGGAAGTAGTAAAACATTTGCGGTGGATCACAAGATAAGTTATAAATGATCCCCTGTAGCATGTACACCGGGCCCGTAGACAAGGAGAGTTACACAAACTGAACAAAACGTGACTTTATTACCCAACCATTGCGCTAGCCGTCTTATCAGACCACTGAAATCCGCATCTGCGAAGATGTCAGAAGATGAAATAGGAACGCGCTACAAATAAGGACCATGAAGCCTATGACCGACTGAGCCATATACCCTATAAGGAGCAAGCAGACGGTGTTTGGTGCTCACGTCCTGTCAACGGAAACTACCTCCTGCGTATTTCAAGACAGTTGTCAGGACACTGTAATCTTTGTAAGAAACTTGCTATTATCGCTGTTCATGTTTTTTTGTTTACTCACCCCAACACCAGCTGGAACAAATTCCAAACTGCCCTCTCTCTCTCCCCGGCTCTTTTCCATGCTCTCCAGTGACCACAGATGCAACGCAAACTCTCGCCGAAAGCTGCACTCTATTCGATACGCTGATTACCCATCCCTTTTAGGAAGCTGCTCTCCGGATCTGAGGCTCCATTACCTGGTCGCGTATGCCTAAGAAAAACAAGGTCACGTAAATGACCGCCCCGGGTGCCTCATCTCAGATAAACCTTAACGATTGGCCAAAACAGTTACTAACCACTAAAATGCCGCGAAATCCTCAAACCTCCAGACCCCTACCGCCGCAGAACACCATAGTCTTCGGCACTAAACAAGGGCAACACAGTTCACTGATGACAGGTGTACTTAAGCATTGGTTGTAATTCTTACACATACCCGTTTACTTCCCATCACATATCACGGTCCGCTCCCAGCCGCATAGGTTCAGTGACCATTCCTGTGAATTCCGTTATCCCTCCGTCCACAATTCTTCATGTAAATTCGTCCCGTAAATAGTTTCATACAGCCTTGAAGGTTTCCCTTTTTTCACGTTTAGCATTATTTTGACTCTTGAATGCCGTTAATTACGATTCCCTACCCGTCTCATTTGATATCTAATGTTGTTTTGAATAAACGTTGTTCCGATATCGCATCCATATTTATCTGCATCTTCGCCAAATAACCCTGTTCATTTTTGAGAAACCCTGCCGGATTACGACGCTCACCGTTGCTTCCTAACCAAACTTTGAGCGTGCAATACACACCTTTGATTCATTTAAACCTGGAATGACTCGCAATGTGCGACTCATAGTCAACTCCAGAAGGCATTGAAAAAGGATTATTTAGCTCTGTTTTAAAAGCTGGAAAACTCGCTTTTAGATTATGATATTGCTAGCTATGTTCATGAGGGCACGAACACACCGCATGTTCACGACTGAATTTATTTCCCGTGTGTCCACTTTGTGTAAATTTGAACTTGCCTTCTGCATGCCTCTCGGAGGTCGAGAGATATACGCATTATTATTATTATTATTATTGTTAATCACCACAACCTTTATTTGGCACCCTAGTCAGACTGCTTTGCTCTTCTATGCTACTGATCTTGCCCCCAGGCTAGATGCACCGTTTCCGGTTTCGCCCCCGTCAGGGAAACCCCCGAATCTACTATTTTCTCATTCCTGCTAGTACACTGTTAGCCAGATCTAGCACTCATTTAATGATTCCTTCAACCCAAAATACGCTGCTGATCGCCTTGGTTTCCCTATTTAAATGGATCTTTAGAATTGGGCAAAAACAGTTACTACTGCCGCTGGGATGGCCTGTGTACCCCTCCAAGTCCCCCACCCGTGCTGTCGGGCACGATCGAAAACGGTGACAGAAAATGACACCATGGAGGACATTAGTGGCTAGTGGAATTAAAAAGTGCGTTAATTCTTGCACAACCGTTTTCTTCTCTAATGCATATCTCATTCTAGCTCACAACCAGCTGCATATGAATGGAATCAGCAGTGTTGGGAGTCCCCTGTTTTCTCTATGCCAAACGTCTCAAAATCTCATCCCGCAGATAGTTTGGCATAGTACTTACGGTATCCCTTCGCATTCCCCAACATTTTATCTGCCCTTTATGGCTGTTCCAACTTTCATCTACTTACCATATTCCAACCGCTATTCATCTCCTCGGTCTAAAGTTTCTGCCCAACCTAACGCTATTGACGTATGAAGACTCCGGATATATTTCGGTACCCACCATGGGGCTCTGGTCAGTTACACAATCAAACAAGGAATGGATCTTGGTCCTCTGCTCACGGTCAGTCCCAAGAAACTCTGCAAAATCTTGTGAAACGGTTTTTCAACTTTGATTTCTGACTCGCGTACGCACGCCTTGTGCATTAATTCGCAGACTGTGATCCTACGTTCCTGAATACTCCCCTAGAACTCCGCGGTCACACTCGTCCCCTTGTCCCTCTTGATTTCTGTCATCCGCGTTTCTCCTGGATTATGCGTGTACAAATTTGATTTTGCTTTGCAAACGCCTCCGGCAAATGGAAAACATACAATAATATTGTTTTAATTTGGCTACGCGCTTTTGAAGCGCTGTTTGCCGAATTATTTGGGATATCCTCAAGGTTTTGGCTGTGGTGAGGCAACCCTGTGCTTCGCGTGCAGCCTGCAAAAATTTCCCAGCTAGACCGAGCTCCACTGAGGATGGCCCGTTGCGTACACATTGTACTGCCTTACTTTAGATCTGCACTGGTTACGGATAGTTTGGAAACTCCTGCATCTTGTATAAGGCTTGTTAGTTGATGCGCACGGACCAGGCGTAATATTTTGTCTGCGATACAGCTAATTCGTCTGGGGAAAGTTTGTCTCCTATTCCAGGGGTGAATCAGCGTTTGATATTAGGCGTGGCTCTTCCAGCTTCTCGGCCATTGTGTCCTCAAGGGGACGTTGCTTTGTGGTAACTTACTGGTACTGAGCAAATACCTGCAGTGAGCCAACGTCGGCCCTTTTAAACAACCAGTATATTCTTGGCTCTTGGAATAATCGTCAGAACCTTGGAAGCAGGTAGCCACACTTGCCAAGCGATGGAATTTGGTTGAACCGGTTGATCTGATTGGGCCCTTCACTTTTTGCACCCAGTTCCGTAGGATAATGCCTGCGAATAATTTTCCAAATCCAAAGCGAGTCGCACCGGGTCTTGGCCAGTTAGCCTATTGCTAGAGGATAAAGGAGATAGGCGAGGTCTCTCAGGAATCTCAGTTTTATTATGAGATCATTGCTGTATTACCGGTCGCAGGCTGAGAGACTGTGGGCCATTGCTATCTGGAGCCTCTCGAAACTTCGAATGGTGAAGACTAACCATGGGCTACTGAGAGCGGCTACTGTGGGCACTGGAACCATCTCGGGAGGCGGTATTTAGTTACCACTAGGAATGATAACATACCGCACATTCCTCGCCAGATTCTAGTCTGTTTGTATTAGATCTAAAGGTTTGGACCACTGAGTAAATGATATCTGGGTTAGCCAGGTTTCCGTGAAAGCTGTGATGTGGGTTTAGTGTCGAAAACTGCCTACCGGATCACTGTGGCTTTGTTGGAAAGACTTAGGCAAGTAGTATATAGGCACTTGAACACATGCTCAGGAGCTGGTACAACATTGCCGCCGTCAGCTGTTCCACTGGTGAGGGTGGGAGGGTCGGCAGCAGACATGGATGGGCTGTTGGCCCTAGGTAAAATGCATGCTGTGAGAAGTGGAGTGATCATTGGTAGAGGCGAGTGACGTAGCTATACCATCCACTCCGGTTGACAGGGGTCCAGGAAGACAATTAGGCTGCACCACCTAGGGAAGAAATGACAATGCTTTTTGCGATTTCACCTTGCCCAGATTCTCAGCATAGTGCAGACGCCTGTTTTATGGAGCCGTTTTACCCGAGGCAGTCTCGCTACCAGTCGCAGCGTCCTCTTTTGAAACATCATCCGCGGAGTTCTTGGATAACAGTTTACTGCTGTCTTTCTCCGGGCTGGTTTTCCTCGTAATGCGTGGCAATCCCTTGGTTAGCTTTGCCTTCGGTTTTGGCGTTTCCCCACTGGGTCTACTGCCGGTTCTGCTGACTGCTGCGGAAGGTGCAATACCCAGTTCTTCTGCAGCGATGGAGTGAGATAGTAAGTCATCCAGATAGGTCATCACTACGTAGGGGCACGAAATGTGGGTGATTTTGGAAGTGGCCCTTGTTTAGGCTCCAATCTGAGCAGTAGGACTTGAAGTAACCTGTTTGCTCCCAACGCATTCGATTCTTTTGTTTCTCTGTCCAGCCTTTTCCTGTTTGGGAAAGGCGTCGTCACTTAGAATATAGCTACGAAAATGGAATCTAAAGCTCGTGAAAGAGAGCACGATGAACCAAGGTGTCTGTTGGCAAGAGGTGAGGATTTGTTAAGGCACCACTTGTGGCAGAATCAAGGCGAATGAAATTCACGAGATCTACGAGGCAAAGTAATACCTCACGGCCCTAATCAGGAGTATACGGCGCAGAACAATTATTTGGCTTTCAGCCACTACAGCTTTCAGATAGGTCGATAGTTATTCGTTTGTTTCTCAAAAATAAAGTTTTAGGTGCAACAGTGGATGCAAAAGATGTGTTTTGTGTTTATTCCGGAACGCATTCTTCCAGCTTTGGATATGCTGCCCACCAGTAGGCATCAAGAATTTCTTTAAATTCATCAGCATTATTATTATCGCTAACCATGTATTCTGAAAGACGGTTCAATATAGTAGTCAACTTATTCGTGAGGAACCTAGTTTCCTTCTGAAGCCTTGTATGAGTGCCCCGCATTCCTAAACATTGCATTTTTTACGAGCTACAGGCATAGAAGTAAGCTCCTGAAGATTTATACGGCTGCGTACAAAATCCAAGGTTAGTGATCATCACAAGACCCCAGCTGCAAGCACTACTTGCAGCCTATCCCGCTAAGTTTTCGTTCACATATTCAATCCAAGTTTGGATTGTCTATTTGGTTCTATCTATGTGTCCCGTGAAGAGATCGCCAAAACACCAGGCTGATATCCATGGTATAAATTGTTGGAACAACTTGCAGCCAGATTATGACCAAAATTTATAGCACGACCGGTTCGCAAGTTCTAGTATGCTGGGATATAAAGATAATCAGCATAAAAGCACACGTGGAACTCAAATGTATGATTGCAGGGAATTTCCACAAGAGCCTATGTTAGTGGACAGAAGTACGCACGTGGTTGATGCGAATCCCAAAACAATGAAATTGAGGTTCCTGCGGTGAGCGTGAACAAACAAATCTTTAAGCAAACAAGAAAGTTCATTGGGTAAAGCGACAAATTCGCTTATGAGGCGGCAATCTTATAAATTGTCGTACAAAAAAGGTGCTGTCGGATGATTTTCTTAACCATTCTTCGCAGTTTTATTAAATCCGCCCGAACTTAGAAGAGACATTCTGCTAATACGTCTTCATCTTTGATAGATTCAACCTGATACCTACCGATCACTGTCTTTGATTTACAACTCGGGCAACCACAACGAGTCACAATGATGTTCCTGCGATAGACTGCTGTATATTACCCATTTAGCTTTGACCTATTCCATCGATATATCTTGAATGTGACGGGAGAACCTACCACATTTTATTACCCCACATACTTCTAATTAACTCCTGATGATGGAGTCTGCCCTCAAAATCTGGAAGAAAACTGCTCATACAATAGCTTACAATAAAGTTTACAGGCATCTTCCTTGTAGTTGCCACTGGTTAGTCCCGCCAGCATCCCAAGCTGTGTACTCGAAGGCATCATATAATGGCGTTGTTCCAATACCTGAATTCAACCAACATTTTAGACCCCTCCAGCATGGTTTCTCACCTTTCCTTCCTCTCCAATATGTTAGCGGCTACGGGAAGTCTGTCGAAGGCATGCTACGATGGCTGGATTGCACACAACGCTTTCATGGACTTCGCCAAGGCCTTCGACAAGGGCTCCCACATTCTATTGCTCCATAACTTTAAAAGATACGGTGCTTTTGGCCCTGTGGTAGAAATTCTAGGTAGCTTCCCAACATACCGAATCTGTTTGGCGAACGAAAGGCAAGCCTCCTTGCAATCGAAACTAGCCACAATGTTTTACCACAATTCATGGTGCTGGGACCGTTCTTGTTTCCGCATGGATCGCCCGGTATTCCTCAATTCCTCGCCCTCAGGATCTCTATTTCTCAGGACAACAACTACTACACCATGAAGCTTCATTTAAGGGCTTTTGCAAGCAGCCATCGGCAAATTGAAGTGGTTGGAGCCTCCCCATTAGCGATGACAGATGCTTCGCATGGCCCTGGCAAAGCAGTTCAGCAAAGACTCATCAATGCGGCTCCTACATCGGCCAAGGTCGATCGTCACAAACTATCAGGTCTTTGATAGACAATAACTTTCCCTTCTCCCATCAGCACCAGGTTGTCAGAAGGGCAGTGTTCTGCTTTCTAAACCGGATGCACGTCTTTAACACATAACAGTTGACAACTTCCCCAAGATCTTTGGAACATTTATCCAGCCCCTCCTAGAATAAGGGAGGCAGGTGGCACGCACAAGCATCGTTGGAATTTGGAAAACCCTAGCAAGGGTTAAGGGTGCCTCCGCCAAAGTTGTCTTGAGGCCAACCCACCTGCCGTAACCAATCCCGCCTCACAGGGCCCTCCCTCTACTCTTTGACTAGAGAACATCCGTAGTGATGACATATTGTTATATGATCCATTCATATCGAGCCGTGTAAAGGAATATTTTGGCCTATGCCCTCCAAAGCCACTAAGAGGGCACCACAGATAGGTCTTCAAACCGGGGCCTCGGACCATTTTCACAGCCAGTTCCTTCATCCATAGGACGGCACCGTGTGGAAGGGGCTTCCTGGGAAAATAGTAACATCATCAAGCAAATATACCTTTATGAAATAACAGGACGTCGAATTGGGAATCCAAAACTAATCTCCCGCTGTACTTAGGCCAAACCAGCATCAGACGTTTATGCCACCGCCAAACTATTGCCTAGTTGCCTATCTACTATGGCACTGCGACTTTTGGTCCTGCTACCTCTCAGATTCCTTCCTTTCACCTCTGTGCTCCCCCATCCAGACTCAAAGAAAATATCACAGACCCATGACAAAAGGATGTAGTGGACTCGAACCTGCGTGCGAATTTAGGATTTAAAGTGGACTTCAACCGAGCGGGACCGAACTGCACGCCGGCAGATTTCGAATGAGTAACAAATGCATACTGAAGTACAGTATTCCAGGATCTGGAAATAAAAACGAGGTCGGAGTGCATCATATCCCTTTTTCCGCATTACGTGTTTGAGTATAACGTTTAACTATGTATGGCCTTCAGAAAACTAAAACCTTAAATTCCGTGCAGTGATGGAGGCCAGGAAAAGCCCAAACAACTCACCGATCAAGGCGGTTGTTTAATGGTTGCGGTCACTTCTGTTTTTTGCAAACCGAAATAAACTGAAATGAACTGAAAAATGTTCCTGAATTTGTTTTTATATTTTATTGCGAGATCCGATACCCTAGTGCATTGGCGTTAATATGAAATGTCGCGTCAGAACGGGGTAGTCAGGTACTGGAGGCTAGCGTGGCTGATAACAGTGTTGTCGTCATCTTTTACGTTTTATCTCCATGTAATTAGTTTACTCACCTAGCCTTAAGATCAAAAAGCACTGCGGGATTTGCAAACCTTTCTTTCCTTATTTAGCGGATTGACAAAAATGTTTTTCAAATCTATATGACAGAACAGCCTACGCATTGGTTTCAGTGACCAGTACCATCATGGGAAAACTCCCGTAAACGTCCGGTACAATCTGGTAAACAAGAAATGCAACCGGCACTCATCCGTCACCTGTTGGCCAAATGCTGTGTAAATGAAAAGCCGCGCAGTCGTTTACCTCCCTTCCGCTCCCCTACCGATCAACAATTTTTAACGCTCTTGACGCTTGGATGCATGCAACAGCATCGTTTACAGTGATATGCTGAGCATTCTTGATTCAGCAGCGCGCATCCTACGAACCTTTTTCTGCGACAAAATCAAAAACGGTATATTCCCGCGCAGCAATTTATAGTGGTTCAGTCCGAGCCGGACTGAATCACCGGGGAACACCAAAAGAAGGAGTAAAAAATTAATTTATTACAATATATATGTATATAAATAACATCTGGTTCTTAGTGCACCACGTATATTCAAACGGTTTCTCTCCGAGACCTGGAAGGGAATGAAGGAAAACACCCCCAGTTGAAACAGTTAGTATATGCAGATTTCACAGGCTGCCTCACTGAAAATGGTTGCTCATTCTGGGAAAACGTTTAATGTATGTCATACACTAGCTTTGGCCTGGTTATGCCAGCGGTAAAACTGATGTCGAGTCGAAGTGGCTACTGAGAAAGCAATTACATACCAAGAACAGCAACATGCTCATTATTCGAATTGAACGAAAGCATAGCACTTGACAATAAACGTACCTGAATGCTCGCCTTCCGTAACCTTCGTCTTGGGCACCCGTGAACCAATGTTTGATAATTCTCTCAAAATCCAAGACCGACTCCTCTTAAAATGCAGTTATTGGTTTTGCGATATCTGTTAAACAGTAACTGATGGTTATGGAATCGATCTACCAGTAGTGGCTTCTACAAATTCATGGGTGGAAACAGCCGTTTTTCTACTAGTTCCGAGCCAGTTACACTGCAAGGCCAGGTCTTTACCAATGGTCACAGTCAGCATTCTGCGCACCGTGGTACCAACGTCCCGGGCTTCAGTGCATGGACCTGAAATTTTAATGAAAGCCGCGGATGTCTTACCGTTGCGTTGAAGTTACCCATTACCCTTAACTCTTGCCCCAGCTTGGCCAGCCCATTTAGGTCCAATGCTCTGGTTGGCTGGTAACGACTAACTTCATCGGACACACGCGAAAGATGCACGCCTGGTTGACCCCGAGGCCATTTAGTGCCAACAAAATTATGTCCAAGTCGTCTGCAAAACCGATAGTTTAGACCAGTTCTGTTACCTTTCAGCATGACTAAAGTAACAGGTCTTGATGCCTCCGGAGTAGACGTTTGAATGCTACCGGATAAAGCCTGATGAAAATCAAGTTATGATTAGATTAAACTTTCCTGGAAGTTGACACGGCCTCTGCTGTTAATTGGTAAGAGTTGGTTGCTAGCACAAGTGTCGGGGGGAACTAAGCGAACGGTGAGGTAAAGATTCATATGATTACCTGGAAGTAACAACAGCGGTGGTAAGAATTACCCCGGGGGACTTTTAGAAACTTTCACGAGACGCCTCCCGGGGTTTCTGTATCGAAAGTTGTTCCTCTGAACTGTCGTCCGAAGAGTATTGCACGGAGACTTCGAAAGTACGTTGGGAGTACTGATAACGTATCTCCTTCGGGTAGGATACCTTTGCAAAAAGGGGCCAAAGGCCCGCAGTCATCAGAAGTTGTTCCTTGCCCGGACTCTGACAAAAACTGCTTTTAGAAGTTCATTGCTTCCATCAGGTTGTCTACCAATGTAGTTATTAACATTGTTCTTACCGCAGTGGTACACTTCCGTGAACTCATACGATGGTACAAAATCCTGTACATAGACTCCTTTCAGCAAAATTCATTGATAAGCAGCGAATGTTTTTGACCTTGGTCATTTCACGCGCTGATTCTCCGTCAACCAGTTGCTGTGTACGGAGAACATAACGGCGAGGTACATCCGAAATTTTCCTGCTCAGTGGTTAAACATTTAAAGCAAGCAAACCTAGTCATTGTTCATCAACAACAAAAAAATAAACTAATTTATGCGTGTGTGTATTATGAGGGTAATAACATTTGCACCAAGTACAAACAAAGAAAAATATTTACAGTGATTATGGTTTGCGCCCATCTAGCAGTTGTCAGCTTGCAAAATGCTCACAGGAAATATACAAAAGTGGCTCGACTGCGAAAGTTTCACAGAAGAATCCAACGGCTCCGTGAAGTAATTCACATGTACCAAGTCCTTCTCTAAACCCGCTATGGACGCCGGCCTTTCCGCAACAATGACAACGTTGTTAGGGGAAGTATTTGTTAACGCCATGTTTCTGATGATGAACGGACGTCTGGAGCCACGGAAACGCTTTTGTGGCTCACCCACATCATCAGAAAAGACACTGGTAGATACATAATTCAGTGTAAGGGATTCGCAAATGCGGCAATGGAGCTGCTGAGCGGGAGTTTTGGGTCCCCAGATGCCAAAGTTTAAAAATCACATCATGGACTCATAAGGAGCACAAGAATACCTTTTCAGAGCATCGTGACTCAAGACATCCTCTGGAAAATGAACTAAGGCAGGTACGGAATAAACCATATTGGAGGAGCCATACTGCAGGGGAAACTTTTGCACAGAGCAACGAAGAAGAAAAGCCGCAAAAGTGCTGCAAGTCTTATGTGTAAATGGACGCAAACAGCGACATGAAATGCTTGTACACATGATTGCGGAGTAGTCCAATGCGCAATAAAACGCGAAATTCCGTGGCCCACCAGCGGTTTACGCCATCAAAATGCTGGCATAACTGCTTAAAATTACAGGGTTTTGCTGTTGCCGTATGCAAGAATGCGCTTACTAAAGGTTTCTGCCCCTGACCGACGTAAATGATAGCGATTCGCGACAAGGCCTTGTGACCACAGTGCAAACAGCTTGTTTATGGCACGCGCGAGATGAATATAATCCAACGGAAAAGTAGATATCGTGCTATAGGATATGTGGCCACGTGGTACTGGAAACTCCGTTTATCCTTAGAGCTTAAATATAGCCCAACGTATACGTTAGAATTCGTTCAAATTTTACCAAGCTTATTCGTGATCGCGTCTTCACGTGGCTTATGATAGATCATCGTGAGTTGTGTATGAAAGCCGTTTAGGGAGTTATCTGGGGATCGGATGATACCATTGAATGCGATGGTACACTTGCACCGATGATGCCACCTTGACTAGTGATAGAACGTTTTTGACCTAAATGTCAGGCGCAGGGATCAGAACCCCGTGGCACAAAACAACCTCAGCTACAATTGACACAGAGCGTGCCGCGGTAAAATGGCGTGCATCAAGAAGGCGCAGAGACTCGACAGAAGTCCACGGTGTCACAACGCGACGAGTCAGGCCACAACTAACTAAGCCAGCAGAATACACAGCATTCTTGATAAGCGACCAGTACTCATTGATGTTCTGAGGTGAGAACAATGATATTTTTCAGCGAGTGCGCTTGAAAGACTGACTGGCCAGTCGGATCAGGCAGATTGTCACAATCTAGCCGATGCTACACTGTTTTGAGCGCCCACCAAAACAAGTGAATAGCTCGGTGCAAACTACCGCGTGGTTGGAGTCGAGAGAAGTTCTCCAATGCGACCGGCCCTCTTGCGGGCAACCCCGCCATTTGTTGCCAATGGAGCTGTGGTCAATTTGGGTCCAGCACTGCTTCTCAGAGGGCGGACGCTAAATGGTGTACTGCCGTTTGGGACGTATGAAGTTCTTACTGGCGAGAAACAATCGATATTCTGAAAATAAAGTCAACAACAGTTACCCTTTTTTAGGGCAACAGGAATCGTGACTGAAAGGGCCTTTCAGATGCTCGTTGTTCGAGGACAGTCGACATGCTCTAGCATTCATGCCCCTTGCCTAAATCACGATGTTGCCTAGCCTTGCAATGCATGAGTAGTCATACAGCTTTTAATAGAAAGTGTCTCTGCATCTGGGTTGCAATCTATTTATTTTGCACGAACCTCTAAGTCTTACTGCAAAGGGCCAGCTTACAATTGGTATCCACTCAAGTAGTGCAGCCTCAACCCTTTCAGTGAAAGCTACATCAATGCCGGCAAAACCAGAAGCCATAGCCCCAGAGTTCGCAGAAGGACTAGACGGGGATGTCAGTCAGGTAACAGAGCTAAAGTCTCGAATGCGAGTTTCATGGATATAATACAAATCGATGGCAAGGGTCTCTAGTGCACGAGCTAAACTCCCCTGTTGACCTATAGGCACAGTAAATGTGGCTAGGTTGAGAAGGCATCGAGGATGAAAAAAGTATTAGCCGGCGGAAGCGGGTTCGGTGAGATTAAGATCCCATCTTATGGAGAATGCGACGTTATGCAACTGACGAGTTAAAGTAAACACAGCCATAATACCCGGAATCGAATGCTGCTTAAAGAACAAGCCACATATTGTCGCCACTTTATAGTATCGAGACAATCCGATTAGATCCATGCGTTTCAAAAGCCTAATAAGATGCATATATTCTGCTAGCTGATTGTGGAAGCAGGGATTTAGCGCAGCACTCAATTGCTAGTTACGAACCCTGCAGTCACCCAAAAAATCAGCAGCGCGAGGAAGAAGCCTTACCAAAACTCACCAGTACACTCACCGTTTATGAATTATCGTTTTGATGTCATTTTTTAAAGAATCCCCAAGTTTTAGCCAAGACGAACTAAACATAAATTGTTTCACTTGGGTATGTACTTTTTGGAGCACTCGAGGAAAGCACCACAATTGACCACTTAGAACTTCTTATTTACCCATACGGAATAAAGTAGTATTTTATCAATGTAAACCAATGGCGTACTGCGAACGTACAGTGTATGACTTAGGTTATGTTCTCGCGGACTGATGTGAACGCTTATTCCAGTGAACTGTAAACGTCTTCATCACAAATTAATCCGGGAAAAGACTGCAGATACCTAAAATGTTTAACATGAAATCCGTAAACACTTTTCGCACTCACCATTCGTCGTCTATTTTCAAGTGTTTCCTCCTGATCCCAGGGTGCTGAAACAAACGTTCAAAATCGCTCTGCGCCAGGAAGGGAAGACATTTTAGGCATTTGGTTTTACGGAGCGTTTTCTTCTTCCTGGTACTGACATACGGAAACATGAATGTGCATTAGAAATATTTTTGCTTCTAAAAATACATACGTGCACATGGACCTCATCGGACACATTTTTAACGGAATGCAAATATATACGTTTGTTATATGCAAATGTAGGTGTGAGTAGGTGGTGGTGCAGAATGATGCGTTCACAAATATTTTAAGGCATGACCTACTGGTAATAAATACTGCATTATTATTATTACATCATATCATAATGCATTATGCAATAATGCAAGATAACGAATGTGCCAGTAAAGTGTTTGATTAATTCTTAACGCTAATGTTTCCGGGTCAATAGTTGTTATCTCCTAGAAGGTAACGGACTTTTGGGTGCAACTTAACAGTTACTCATATGGGGCTTTTTGTTCGCTTGATGACAGCGACAAGTTGGGATAAACTGTTCACAGACAGACCTATTCATTGACAGAATCTGCAGTCAAATATGCATCGGCACACAGTATATATGGGATGCAGGGGTGGTTATAGAGTTGTCCCACCAGTGACCACGATGTCAGTCAATTAGTAGCTATGATGGTAAACACTACGATCGCAAATAAAGCATGCTATCGGTGGTCAAAATATAAATGTGGAATTACTTCGTAATTAATTATGATAGTCATGCATGTATTCTTGGATTTATTTTGTTTGACATTGTTGAGGAAAATTCTTTTCAGCATAAATTATTGCGGAGTCTTTTGTTTTTTTCTGTTTAACTTAATCTCGTTTTGGAGATATCGCAATTTTGCAGTTAATTTCATATTCGTGTCAGTGGACTTTTGACGAAGGTATACAGTGCACGTGCATCTCACTGCAATTTACTGTTTGAATGAATGAGGTCACCAAAATTCTATACAAGCCGTTGAACTCGCTATCACAATCGCCTCTGGCCTAATACCGAATATATGGCCGTGCCAGAGGGCCCATATTCTGCCTTCTCTCTTGCACGTTTGCTCCTCCAGGCGATTACGGGACGGCGTTCGGAAACGGAAATTGCCTTGTTGACCGAGAGTTGAGCGGTTCGATACTTAACGGAAATCAGTTTATTCATGCCAACGTTCATGCCACCCTGCACCATGGAACTGTCCTACTCAAAAATCCTGTCACTCAGCGCATCCAAAACGAAATTTATCACTCACATTAATCACTAAAGCTTTATATTCTTCAACTGGTACGCGTTTAAGGTTGTTGTATTACCCTGATAGACTGACCAACACAATACTGAAGGACAAAACACCAGCAATAGGCGTCAAACAGTAGCATAATAACACAACATCTGCCGTCTAGCAGGAAACTAACACACACTGGGGTTGGCAACACAATGATCCGGGCTTGAGCCTACTAGTCCCGTAGTCGCACACCGAAATGGAACGGACCAAATGGGCAGCCACGCATAAGCGAGCGCGGAATTCCAATGGCTAGCCCGAACCGCTAGCGCAATAGAAAAAACGAGCACAGAACACGGCCGCGCATTTATTGGTGACTCATCAATGCAATTCAGAAGTCAAGTAGGCGCTGTAGTTTGTATAGTTTTGTGAGGTGACCTTGTTCAATAAGTGAGGCAGACAATCATACAAAAAATGTTTAAAATAACGTCACCTTCAAAATGCCTCAAAAGGCATGGGTTCTTATAGAAAAATAGCAATAAAATTAAAATCTGTGACTCCAAAACCAGTAGACTGGTTATCTTCTATCACAAAGGGGTTGTAGTACCAGTATTTCTTCCACAATCTATCTGCTTTCTTTTCGGTGGCCATTGACCTTGGAAATCCCTTACGTATAAGGACGTGGTCGGCCTCGTTGAAGAAAATTTTCTTGATACGGAAACATATGGCAGCGCACGATTTTTCTGAAAACATTGGAGATCACGGCGGGTTTATGACCTATCAGGACACAGTTGTTTGAAGATTTGTTCGAATCATTATCACTTTCAGCTGGCGCTTTTAACACTTTAGGCCGTGCCCAATCACTAAGCACACAAAAAACCATCCAGTATGTAATATAAACCTTGAATTTCCATGGTTTAACAAAACACTGCGGCCTCTGACGCACCTCCAGATTCTCTTTGCATGTAATCCAAAAGGAAATACCGAAAAACCTGTTTAGCGAGCTGCAAATCTACATCTTCCGGAAAATGCATATTCATGCGCAAATAGTAAATGCGGCATTTTTCACGAAATGATATGATATGATTTTCACGATACGATACTCACCATGTGTAATACATAATTTTCAAGCGCAAGCATGTGGCTCTAGGAAATTAGCATGCACATATTTGGGAAGAATGCCATTCAAAATACTGGACTTTATAATTGCAGCGAAAACTATCTGCATTCCAAGGTCCTTTGATAACTGATGTTCTCAAATGTTCTACAAAATCCGAAAACTTTTGACAAACTAAAATGTTGGCTAATGCATCACAGTATATGTGGTATGAGGGCGGGTTTTCCTAGTTTGATAAAGTCCCACCGAAAATTCAGAATGCTGTTCGTAAATTCTAATCTGATCATGTTCTTGTAGTCAGTGATGAATGCTTTAGTTATGTCCGCATGCAATGTTTAAGCGATAAATTCCTTCTATGGTACTTTCATTCTCCTTGGGAACTGAATTTTGCATCTTTTTCTCCTACCCGTATTTGTTGGGATATGTGCTGTGGCCTCGTGGTTGTACATGGTGGGCAACTGTGACATCAACGTTGATGCCTGACCTGCCTAATGGTTGTCTTTGCCTGGGCATTTGCCATGAGACCAGAGATAATAACTGCAAGCTATTCGGATGATCGTCTAGTGGTAAAGTCTTTTGTAAGAATCATTCTTGCTTCATTAACTCAGCGCAAACAGCTCCAAACAGTTTTCCAGGTAGAAAAAGACTTTGCTCAAGATGACGTGAAACCCACCTCTGCTTTTGATACAACCAGGCAGTCCATGAATGGGGACCACATTGTCGTTTGCTGCACTCGAAATTATTGCATTGATGTATGGGATGCATGTTTCTTTTCTTTCCCTCTACAATTTAGTTTCTGGCTCCTAGACTCGGTGCAAACAAGGGAGCTTTGGCACATTGAGATATCTGCCACGGTTTAAGATCCTTGATCATTCTTCTTAGTTAAAAAGAATGGAACAAGAGAATAATGCACTAAAGCTACCCTTGGCACTTACGAAATTTTGCTGTCGGTAACGGAGTTGAAAATTGAATTAATTCACCTTGATAATTTGATCGTTTTTCAACGATTCCCTCGAGTTACTGGCGAATCCCTGAGACAAATTTGACTTACGAAGTGCGTCTAAACAGAAGCAATGCATATAATCACACAGGAAGTTCCTTATCATACGGCCACTTATTTAAGCCGAAAACAATCTGTTATCAAAGTCTCGTTGATAGTACGATAAAAACGTTTCCATGGTGCATGTTTTGTTGTGTACAACTCCCGCATCTCAGATACGCGGACTGCGTAGTTTTACAGGTTGCAAGCGCTTAGACCGGACTAGGTTTTTTTGTCAGTCCCAAATTTTCATGCTTTATGTTCCACGAATTTTAACTAAGCCGGTTTTAACTTTAAACGGATCTTGCATGATGTCGTTTTCGAATAAGGTAGTGCTCTTAGGGTATTTCCTTCCCAAAAACCCTCAAGAAAAGAACGCACTGCTTACTACAAGAAATATTACAGTGTACGCAACATTATTTTAAACCAAGGTTGCAAAAAGCAAACTGAATTCTGTTTTAAAGATGAATTGAGAGGTTCCACCGGAATTTAAGGAAGCTTCCGCAAATTAGGACCTTTACCAACGATGGCGTCAGCAACCGATGCAAATTTGCTTTTAGCTTACAACTAAAATCATCTGACAGAAATTGGCATGGTCCCATGACATTTATTTTGCACTTTATCCAACTTTTAACGACATGGGTTATTTTCACAACGCTTTTTTAATATCCTTCTATTGGACTCAGAACTATTTTACTGGTATTTACCCTGCACTTGGGGTAGTTTGTGCTGGCCATCGAATTCTAATTGGATTTGTCAAGCAACCTAAACGAAGGTTTACACATCACAGTTATTAAATCGGAAGTTATTACCTTTTAAATGATTATCTGACGTTGTTACTTCGTTTTTTATTGACGAGTTTAGAAGTTAAATAGAGATATATTTTTATTCTCTGACTTACTATGAAAACCATGATGAAAAGGCTATTTTCTCGCAACTAGCTTACCAATTACTAGCGCAAAGCACGATGAGTGATCTCCACGACGTTTGATTGACAATGCCTTTTTACAATGTTATTTTTCCCAATAGCCGTGTTGATCTAACACTATTAAATCATCATTTGATAACAGATTTTGGATAAATTAGAACTGTCTGTACTCTAAGTATGACAACTTGCTTTTACATGATGACGATAAGGCAATATGAAGAAGGCACAATTATTCATCAAGCACTTATTCCCTGTAGTGTATTTCTTCTTCTTATTCATAAACTATTTAACTCAGTCGCTGAATTATTTTCCGGTGACGCGTGATGACCAGGAACATTTATTAAAAGACAGATATAACGTATGGAAGGATCTAATTATTGTAGTTAATGCTCTTGTACAATAAGCCCAATTTTGTGAATATATTGAATCAATAACAACTCACACAATATTTAACCTTCTCAGATCTTTACTAAGAGTTGACCTGGATATGATGTATCGTATGTAATTGTCATCAAGACAAGAAGTCATTGCTATTGATACTATTCCAATGAAAATGAAACATTAATTTATAGTGCGTTGATGTGCTATATTGTTTCGGTTGTAATTGAAGTTCCACCTTTGAACCTCAGAAAATCCACTTGCATAGTTAGGGATGCAAATTCATTTATCGGTTAAGTGCAGAGAACACATTGATGGTTGTCCGCTTAGTAAACGAGCTATGATAACCATTAGGTAGGTAGCTGGCCGTGATTAAAGAACAACTGCATACATATACCCAGAGGTTTTCAGCAGAATGGCTCTGCGTGACGGATTCAGAGTGAATCATTCAATAAGTTGTGTGTATCCCACCTCTACAGAGTGCGTTTGTGTTTCAGGTTGACCGATCATCGACCAACGTTCGTTAATGTCTGCAAATTAATGCTGACTGATATCGCGTAGTATTTCATGGATTTATTTGAAAAAATTAGGAAATTTTTACCCAGGACTTTTAAAATTTATTCACCATTTAACTTTGTTGCGCCTGCCGTATGGAGTGATTGCTGCAAAAATCAGTTCCTCCTTTCTCGTACAAATTGTTTGATCAAACACTTCCTGTCCACTGGATACCCATTTGATAAACACGATGTCACTTCTTCCAAATAGTGGAAAAATTGTTCCTCTTCATGCACAAACAGCGGGCTACAAATCGATTGCTTCGCTGACAGGTACTGCAGTAGTTGTAGTGCCTGACATTTAGTGATATTTTGTGGACTCAAGAATCAGTTTTTCCACTTCAGCAGTGACCGTTTAGTATCTTTTAATCTTGTTTCTGACCACGTAGTGAACATTTCGCCAAAACTATTATTTATAGTTCGATGTTCCAATGAATACCTTATCAAAAGTCAATCCACCGGGATTATTTCACTTGACTCGAATATGACACTGGCTAATTTATCCAAAACAGACAATTGGGAAACAAACGGATTTTTAGGTACGGTTTTTGAAAAGCTGGCAGATAGTTTTCGGGAAATAAAATGGGTTTGTGTTGAGTGTTTTAGGGTGATTATGTCTCCATTGTAGATCAGTAAAATAAAGCCATGTGAAATGCACGGGACCTGGTCACAATGAGATGCTTGAAGAGCGCAAGATATTGACAGATTTCCCGTGTTTTATTTTTCGTTCTAATTTACCAGATGGGCGGCAAAAAGAGTGTATCCCTGTCACCGATGTCCAAAGACAAAAAACTCTGGCAAAGGATGCAATTTGTCCCATGAATCTCTGATCACGACACGGTCGGCTGTTCTCGATCCAATTCTTGCTCGGGCCGACGAACTTTCCGCCGCTACACATGAACTACGGGAGAAAAGAAAACAGTTCAACGTGAGTTTCATTCAACTGTTTTTATTTTTTCTCATATGCTTTTCTTCGTTGACTGATATATTCACTCACTTTTGGTCGCTGGGAGTATTTTCCGTTTTATCTTTGTGTTAATTATTTGTATACTTTAACAGCGCGTTATTGTTTGGCTATCTGAATGAAATTAGCCCTGACAATATGTTGGTTGGTTTCGTAAATGACATAAGTGTGCCAAAATAAAATAAATTTTGTAGATATATATTGCTCTAGGTGAAATTAGTTTCAACGCATTAGGCCAACATACACTGCAAATTGGCTTTTCATTTAAGGACAAACGAAAAACGTCATCGTCGACAGTAACTTACAAGTTGGACAAGGGAAGTATTATTTTGCTTCAAGTGATCCTTCGGTTTAGTTCAACAAGTGTTTTTACATTTTCTAGTGGTTTTTTGTTTGGTAACATTATCTCACAGAAGTTTCTATTAATCTGAATCATTGGTAGTTTCCCAACTGAGAGCCCAGTTAGTGTACCAGGTGATTCCTGAAAATAAAAGGTACGAACTAGTGGAAACTGGAAGACATTTCATAATTCTGCAATTATTTGTCCACATAGTTGTTTATCAGTCAGCCAGGAGCGCTTGCAGTGAGATGGTTTATTCCCTCTGCGTGTTGGTGAATGCAGAAGTAAATTAGAAAAGCAAACAAGTTCACAAATGAGACGATTAAAATTCGCGCTCCTTGGTTCGGCTGTACACGTCACACAATAAGTCGGTGGGAGTTTAGTGTCGGTTCATTCAGATACCCATTGTTTAGAAATGAATAATGAAATCCACGTTGCACGTTGCACATTTTAGAGGTCTCTACCGTATCACATTAATTCAAATTCCTTGCAGTCAGTGAACGAATCTGCTTGAGGTTTCAAGTACAAACTGCGGAAGCATATCCACATGCTTACAAAAAGTTAAGGCTGTTACGTGCTTCTCGCTATCTCATTTTGAGTATATGACTTAGCAACTTAATGCACCGAGAGCCACTCTAATGAATATTATCACGAGTGAAAATTTTAGTTCCGTATTTTCTGCAGATTATCACATCTGAAAAGTGCGTTAAATGACATCCAATAAGATATCTGATCGGGGGCATGTTACTCATTACCTTGGTGGTTATCAAGTGTTTTAACGAATTCGCTTGTATTCTGGTCATTTAAGCCCGTGAAGTAGCGATAAAGGGAATACTTGGTAAATGGTCGCACTGATCATTCTGGATTGTTATAAGACACTCGTTTCTTTATAAATATTTCATAATACATTTTGAGTATGCAGTCTTTCTGTTTTAAACCCCAGCTGTTTTTCGTTCAAATTGGAAGTGATATAACGTGCGGTATGGGGCGGGGGCTCCTGTTTGATGGTCGAAGGATGTTTACAGTACACTTAAGTCTTTCTGTTCTACTAATTAATTGAAGTTTGCCGTTTTGTAAACTCTAGCCTTAACCTGCGTGTTATCGACTGTTGTTGCGTAACACCTTTTCTACCTTTTCCATTCTGAAACTAATTTTAGCAAAGACATGAATAAACGTTTCAGATGCGATGCTAAAATCATGATTAGCTTTGCCGTGCATAATTCGCAGTTGATAGGCAATTTATCCTATAAAATTAATTTAATACAAAACTCCGAAGCTGCTTTAGATTGTCTGATTCAACTCTTGGTGATGTCGTGTGATCTCGTTTATATTTCCAGTCACTAACCGAACAACTGCGAGCCAAAACTACCAAAAATTATGATGCCAGCTAAGAGTAAATATTTTTGTTATCTTGACCGGCTCATGATGGCTCGTCATTTATTGAAATTGCATCATATAAAGTTCCTATCCATCCCCGGATTTTGCAAATTACAGACCTTTAGGCTCCAAATAAACAACTTCTAGTAAAAATAAAGGCATTCACACCAAGCCGGGTTAGCTCACTGAGTAATAATTTCAACCCATAACCATTCATTCAGGGTTCGATTCCATGTTCGAAAATGATCGATATATGCGGATAATGGCTTTTAACTAGGAATACTCAATAACGGTGAACCTGCATCATTTCCAGTGGCTAGTTGGATGTGGGCATAGTATGAATAATTTCAGCATATATGTATAGATATATGCATACACATATATGTATGCACTTGAGATGGTAGTTGCGTGGTCGATATCTACCACTTAGGGGTGGGTGTTTTAGGTTGTAGTCTTGCCACTACTGATCTTTTCTTCATTAAGAACCCTTTCAATGATTCCAATTTTGCTTTTTGATATAATATACAGTCAATTGATGAGTATGTGAAGGGCTGTTTAGTGAGTGAAAAAAGCTGCAACCCTAATAGGTTATCACACGAAACAATCAGTTAAAAAGTTGTTCTGGTTGACCATTATTTCACTGTAATAATTTCAAATACTTGTTAAATATATTATTGGAAATTTTTCTTTCGTATAGTCTGTCTTTCTTGTCGTGTTCAAAAGAAGTCATATAGAAAGGTTTGATCACAACATCTTGATCTCCCTCTTCCCACACTCAGGAAGACATGGTGGCCTGCTCGGAAAGGCGGACCAAGTTGAAAGAGGGAATGGAATGGTTGCATGATCGCAAAAAAAAGTCCGAGACGATCATTCGGGACAATGATAACAAACGTTGGCGAGCACTGCAAAAATTTTGCGAAGATAACCACTTGTGTGCAGTGAAAAAAAAAGAAAAAAAAACACTCGTTACAGATTTGCGTCAAGCGAAACGACTGTAGGTGGACGCATATAGTCTCTTGTCTTTGACATATTCAAACTCACTTCATCTGGATGGCAAATACCGTATACACACATTGTGTCTAAAATTAGGCGCCTCCTAGACACGTATCCAGCAAAAGTAACGTGCTCGTGCTAACGAATATTCTGTTGTGAAAAGGGTTTACAAGAGATTCGAACACTCACTGCCTTACTACTCAACTTTATCAATTTAGAATGAATATCAACATAAACACGAAGATTAACGGGCCTTTTTCAACAGCTCGCACAAGCAGAAGTAGCTGTAGGCTTTAAAAGACGGTTTAACAAATGTTCACAACTGATTGTCTTTCAATTCCTGATGGGGTTTACTGGGGATTGATAATATTCATCTTTCACTTTAATCTGCTCAGAGACTTGTATGTGGTCATACTGGAGACGATAACTTATGATCGGTATTTCAGGTGATTTTGGCATTCAGAATGTCTCTGATATCCATTCCGAATAGCCTAGTTAACGGGTGTTCCAGCTTGAAAGTTTCAGATTCAACCTTTAACCATCTTTGTCGTACATCCCTAATCGGAAGGGAGGTCAAGAAGTTCATTCATACCAACATATATATTTGCCAGGTTTTCATCGTAACAGCTGCGCGTCTGTTGAGGTACCCCAAAAGCAAATTCATCTTTACTGCTGATATACCGGCAGCCTAATGCGCTTTGCCTCGACTTGTCTATACAAATAATTTGGAAATTTACATTCGCAAAGGTGTTGACTTGTGCGCATGTACATGTCCACATGTCAATCAGAAATACTACTATTTGTTAAAGGTGTTGACAATCCTAACTTCTTTGATGCTGCGGATTCCATTTTGCTAATTTTCTACGAAAACTCATATTTTCGAGATATCTTGAAATTGAAAATTTTCAAGTATTGCGCGGTCGACAGTTTTCCTATGCCCTAAAATAGTAGGAAATCTAATTTTTCTGACTGGTTGGTTTGTCTGTCGCTCAAATTCATCCCACCTGAATTACTTTCCGGGATCACAAATTAACGAGCGACTGTTTTGTGCTGTTTTTCTCTTCTAGCTAACGTATGACTTGGCTGTTTGAATTCCGCGTTTTACTACACCTAACTGACTAATCAAAATCGCTTTCAAAAAATTTCACAGCGTTATTTGTCTATAGGCCTCGGAGCTCAAGTCCATATGACGTTAATGTAAGGTTGTGTCCCGCTAGGCTGTAGACTGTCATTGTGCATTTAAAGGCTGGACTTTGTATTTTTTTCAAATGCACCGAAAACTAGTCCTGTTTGCATTTTTGCGCTACGAAACTTACTCATGTCTGTTGTTGCGTGCCACAATGTGATGTCTTTTGTTTTGCTGTTTTATGCGCAATTCGGCCTGTTGAAAGATCAAAATCATAAGGGAAGTAACGTTATTCGTTTTGAAAGGTTGCCGAAAAGTTAACCGGGACGCAGTCGCTTTTGGTCATTATTCAGGTCAAGTAAAAATCACTCACGGTTTTGCATACATATTTGTGCTGAGAGATATACAACGGGGATCAGAATGTTTCTAGGTGCTAGGCTGACATTTTGAACAGTCATTCTGTACAGCGAAAATCAGTGCGTGTTTTACAAGGTTGCAAATTCAGATCTCAAAGACTGGTGGGTAGATTTTGCCGCAGTGACAGACATACGCCCTAGCTAATAAAAAGATCCCAAAGAACCGTTCTGATTTGATTGTTCAGTGACATAGCACGGGGAACCCGGAACTATAAAGCAAGGTGACTACGTTTTGTTTTAAGCTTGAAATGGGACAGCTTTTTGTATGAAATATTGTATATACGAGAAGCTTGCAAGAACAACTTGTACTTTGCTAAGGCAGAATACTTAACTTTTGAATGAAGTGTCGAAGTAGCGAACTGGATTCTCGGCGTTAGGCGTAATTCTTTACCTGTCACTGGTTGCGTTTGTCATTTAGCTACTATTCGTGTTATCAGTGGCCAAAATAGAAATTCAAAAATTTGTGTCTAGCCAAAAGCCGATTTATTCGTACTGCTGATGTCAATAATGGTACTACTCTTAGTGCATCGTCTTGACCATGAATAAATAGTGATCCTCATTCATCCGACAGCCCGAAATATGAGTGCAAATCAAAATGCATAATCACTTACGAAAAACTACGTTTTAAAGATGGAGCAGAACGACAACTCCACACAAAAACAATCCAGGGAACGAATCAGGGAATGAGATTGTTCAAGAACTTAACCGATCAAGGAAACCGACTGAGGTTTTCGTAATTAACTAACGATTTGTCCTATTTGTATTCATTTTTCAGCTACATCCAACTCAGCTCTAAAGTTGAGATTCTGCGAAAGTATGAAAAATACATGTTGGACGTGATTGCTTCTCTGCCTAAAGGTGGGTAATGGAAACGTAAATTACCTTCTCTTGAATCATTCCTCATCAGAATTTTTGCTACATTCGAACTTCTTTTCAGCTGACACTTTCTAACGTAGCATTTGAGTTTCCACTAATCTGTATGAAAATAATTTATTTGCATCGATTTGACATTGCATGAACTGATCGATTTTCCTTGAGAACCCCCCCCCCAAGAATGTCGATATTCAGGTATACCCGAATAAGGATAAATTAGAAACAAATATTTCGTAGGTATCTGGTTTTTTAGTTATGATTACTCAATTGAAAGCTGACATCTTTCCAGGGACCCTGTTGGTCTCCGAATATTTCTCCTGATGTTATCTTGAGAGATGTCAAACTTGTTTTCAGATCCATCAGACAGATATTTTCTGTTGCAGTCTTATTCCACGAATACGTCTTACATAGCTGTCTGGACCGCAGAATACTTGTAACAGACTGTTTAAAAAACGAGCGACTGAAAACTGCTCATCCAATTCCTGGTGACTTGATTCACTTCAAATTCCTGTCTGCACTCGAAGTGCAAGTAGTCGCTGAAGTTAACGGATGTTCTTATAATATCTTATGAAATTGCTCGACTGTGGACGGTTATTAGTTGGCTAATTTTGGTATGGTTTTTATCGTGACTGGCGACTAGTTACCTGTTTGGCTGTATCTGGATTCTATTTAATTGAACGTGATTTGATCCCTGCAAATATCCTCGATTCACGAACCGAAAATTCCCATCCTCAAAGACCAGATTTTCTTTGGATTTATGAACCTCATCTTAAATGCTCATTTTAAAAATGTGAAGAATTAGTTTCTCTATTTAGTTGTAATTGTTCAATTACATTGGTAAATTTTTAGTTTAGAAAAGCAACAGATGGGAAAGTGGTTCGCTTACCAAGGTGTTCAAGGAAGACGATAATTTGTGGCAGTCAAGGGGTGCACAAAATATTGGCTGTGTTTTGGTTAAAATTACTTTTTGCAATTAAGTTGGATTAACTCATATCTGCTTGCGTCACTAAGTTATGCACAAATCGACAGCTTATCGACATGCTATCGGGTTATTGATTAGTGTGGCCTCATAAGTTGCTTTTTAATGGCAAAAGTCGAATCTATGTTTGCTTTCCACTGCTTCGCTCTCATCTATTTACGTTTGATATGTCGCATTTGACGCATCGTTCCATCTTATAATATCTATCTATCTACCCTATGGGCCGCTTAGCAGTCATACTGGTCATTGCTTTATTTTGATATTATTACCCAAATTAAACTGATTGTCTTCCCTGACCCAAATTAGGATTAGGATGTTAAGGAAAATTATTGACGGAAAAGATACGTTTTTTTTCAATCCGCAACTGTGGCTAAAAATTTGCACGACCTAATACGTCAGATCCAGTCACCCAATAACCAGTGGTCTTTACATTCCTCGCCTGAGAGCAGACTATATCAAATTGGCAGACAATGCGATCATCGGTCTAATAATGCGCTACAACACACTGTACCACACAAATACGAGCCTGCGATGTGAAATGGAAGAAAAATCGGAAGAGGTTGGTCCTGTCAAATGTACTGTTTGTAAAGTCCATGTATTTGGTCAAATTTTTGAGGGGACAAGAAGTATGGTCCATTTCACGTATAATTCTGAAACATTCAGTTCTTGAGTGTTTTCAAACACAATAGGATTTTTTAATTGTCTTGATTCAGAGTATCAGTCTGTTTTTAGCCCTTTTAAGTGACCGTGACTGAACCGTTCGGAAGTGACGAAGTTAAGATGACATCATTGGAACTTCAAGCGGACAACTCAGAGAGACGATTGAGACAGTATTCAGTAGATTACCATATTAAAAATGAGCTATCAGCTTCATGGAGTACTTCAAACTTCCTCAAATGTTGTAGTTTACTGGAACGTGGCTCAACGCCAGGTTGATCTGCGCTTAGTTGGTGCCAAACCGAATTAACTAGATGGGTTGGTACAGCATAAATCTGAGGATTCAGTGCAACAAAAAGTTAAGTGTATCCGATTTCGTGGAAAACCTGATTTCGTGTTTCGGCACTACCATATTATCTGAACCATCAGGAAAAAGGGGTTGATGGTGTACGCACTTCTGAACCAACGGTAATTTGCGGGACCTGTCGTCTAGTATACTGTAAAAGATTTCTGCAACAGGACGCATTGTTTTAAAATCCGATTTCTGTTGCACGTGATGTCATACACGAAGTAAAAGACCTGATGAGCAGCGACAACAGCAAAACCAGCCATATGCTTTCCCAGGGGGGGGGGTCGATCCCTCAGCCTTGTGATACCATATGGAGCGAACGTAAAACCATGTATCCTGTTCCCGGAAGCTGTCCTTGAATAATGGTTGGATCATTATTATGATCCATAAATGGATTCGCCACCTATCCACATTTCTATTGGTATGGCACATATAGCCGGACAACTCATCATCCATTTCTTTTAAGAGTGTATTGATGCAGGAATCATATTAATTTGAGACGAGCTTGTCCAAGATCCACACTCGAAATGGCAGAAGTACTGATCAGTCATAATTAAGGTTAAATGCCATGCTAGATATGCCATATGCGATTCGAATGAGTTGCAATGCCTCGTTCTGAAACGAAATACCGTGTCCCAAGTCCATTTTGGCATGTCCCTTTTTTTCTTTGAAACTGAACCTTGAATTGGTTTTGAATGTCTCTGGCAAGGTACGGTTTACACTTAATAACTTGCCTAAAGGAACAGCGTGCACTGCTCGATTGATTAGCTGAATGCATAGGAGTTTTCGGTCTATTGACACCTGCCACACTTGTGCGTTTGCGGTGTGATTGAAGTTGCTATCTAGATAGGACGAATGGCTTTCGGTTTGCCATTTGTTGTCGTGCGTATGTTTTGTTGCAGCGTGACCTAAACGTTTACTGTGTAACTTTACAGCGACAGGTTACTCTTCATCTCCCATGAATAGAGTTTTTTCCCCAAACATTTTGTGCGCCTCCAGTGATGCATCGTACCCTGAGCCCAAATGCTGGTGAATCACGTTTGTAATGAAAGGCATGTTCACATAGCCACGACGTTTTGGAGTGGGCCTTCATCTTACTAAAAAAATACCTTGTTTGAGCCCATCTGGTGTCGTTCAGCCTTCACTTATGTTCTTCGAAAAGGAATACCTGAATATCACTTTGTCACGTTACTGGTTATCAATTTAGACGCATGGAAATTGTCGACTAGCTCTTGAACGATCCGTTTTGCAGTGTCGACTTTCATTCCTTGTTTAGTACACATGTGAAATATTCGTGCAAGTGTGTTAGTCAATCTACAACATGATTTTTCACATACACCAAAGCTATGCTTTCGATTTTATAGGGATCTTACACGCTGTCAGAGAAGCATGCCATTTTGAAATAATCCATAACCCTGATTAGTTCAGCACACGAAGAATATTAGCGGGCATTTTTTCTGAGCATAATCAGTGGTACAATTTCTTGTGCTTGTCCCACTTTCATTGATGAAAGGCTGGCTAATCAGAAAGTGTTTTTGTATTCAGTAGTTGCTTAAAGTAAGCAGCAGACATGAAAGTACGAATTTCGTTTATACTAGTCGCTTCAGTCACACTTAACTAACTAACTAACCTGTGGAGAATAAATGCTGATAGAATCAATCGGTTTTGCACTATATCTTTTGGTGTGCTATTTGTGTGCTTCATTACTCTCTTTTACCACCTAGGTAGGGGAAAATTTTGTTTTGATAGACAAGTAGCCAGTTTGCGACGATGAAGTCATCCAATAAGCCCGCGTGATCGGTGTAGTTAACCACATAACCTTTATTGCAACCTTCACAACTTACTTAAGGCTATGTGTAACGCCACAAATACCAGCATGGTGAGATAGGTAGAGAAACTGAGCGTTCTTATCTACAAATTAGTTTGGTCCGGGGCTTGATAAATTAGCCCTGGCTTCTGTTCGTTGCTACTGGTACCATATTCACAATCTTGTATTCTTCCTAGTCTGAAGAGCTGGATAAGTGAGACACGATTTTTCAAGTTTCTCAGAAGCCTCCAAATGAAATCCAGTTGCAAATTCCTTGGCTCGCTTGTAGGTATCACTTGATTTGTGGCCATATGGAGTCCTTAGACAATGAATTGCATAATGCTCAGTGAGATGGGTTATATTCGACCCAATAAGACGAATCATCATGATTTCATGTTAGAAGTATATCGTCTTCTCGGTTGACATTTTTCATCTATTTCGGCTCCATTTATGGCTGGTTATCAAAATGAAGAGTTTGTTGCGGAAGAATTCATGATAGATAGGACCAACTTCGGCCGCAGAGATTGTTGAGATCACTCGAACGATGCACTAAATTTTCACAGATCAGGCTGAGTCAAAGCATCAAGCAAATCCTTCGTTACCTGCTTGGCTATTGCCTTTTAGTCTCCAGACGATACGGAACTATGAGAACGTGAAAATTCGGCACAGCCGAAAGTTAATATGATCTGGCTCCTAAACAAGAGCTCATTCTAAAGTAAGACGAGCAAAATAGCAGGTTTCCCCGGGTATACCTTTTGCGAGTAAAAATGCTCTTTTCGTATTCTGTACAGTTAATACATAGGTCGTTAACCACTGTAATGTAAACCTTAGCTGGATCAAGTTCCTCTAAGAGAAGCGGATTACCGACCAAATCTGTTTGGAGCATCCGAGTCAAGGAGAGTTGTATTGTTTTGTATTGTACTTTCGAACTTTTGCTTAGATAAGTGTTCACATTTCAATCAAAAACGAATGCGTCAGTATACAGAGTTGGAATATAGCGTAACAAATAATAAGCATTTGAAATTCACGAGAGATTGTGCGGAAAATCAGTCATGATCTGTTTTCGATTAGTGAGAATTCGTCGAGTTCCAATAGATATTTATGCGAAACGGTGTAACGGTGTAAAGGTGTCCTGGTATAAGAACGACATTTAGAAAAGTCATTGTTTAAGGGTTGAAAGGAATTCTGTGCATATTTTTCGCACACGGATAGACGCACGTCACAAATAAAGAGATGTTGCTTTGCTTAATCTGGAAATGCCACAGGTTTTGTGTAAAATTATGGATATAAGATTTTTCACACAACTGGAAACGTGAGAGGACCGTATTGAGTTTTTATCAATAGTTATTCCCAATACTTGACGGAATCTGTCCTAATGAGTGGTTCGTTGTTAATGAAATTGGATTAATCACCAGATGCGGTTTTTCTCTCACGTTATCGTCAACTACTAGTGATGTATTATATCCATCCCTTTCTAGCGAATGATGTCCTCGAGTGTTTCATTAGCAAACCACTAACATTGTAACCTTTGGATATGAATTTCACACGTTTCTCCCTTCCCACTGCCGGTCACTTTCCGGTTCAATGGAGTTTCAAGTATACCGAACATCTTGAATTATGTCACACGTTTTCTTGTGATAAATGGGAAGGAAATAAGATTCGCATCGTACTTATCAATATTATTACTCTTTGATCTTATGTCAATCATTTTCCTGAACATATCCGCCTCGAGAGAATCACCAGCAAAGTTAATAACCTTTTACCAACATAAACGAAGTCAGAGAAAATCAGTAAATGTTAATTTGAAACACTGTTTTTATCCAAACGCTTGCTTGATATGCTAGGCAGCTCATAACCCCTCGAAACACTAAGAATTATGCTCTGGTTTCTCCGTTCTGATAGGGTGTGCTCAATTAGGTCATAGCCGAAGAGATTATAAAATCCGCGAGATGAAACTTGATTCATATTGGTTAGATCTATGAAGTGGAAACTTTATGATGTCCAATAAATCTTTCCACTATCCAATGACAAACTTCGTTAGACGCGAAATTTATGGAAGTTGTACGTTTGTGCACTTGGGTGTCAGTCAAAAAACTCCAATACATCGTGTTTTTGCATCCGAAAAATATGATCGCCAAAGGCATGACTACAGTCATAGACCCAACCAAAAGCAACTTTCATTCCCATCTATTACCATATAGATCTGGTGACACATGGCTTGTGTTTATGCTCTTTTTCGGATTTTCAGGTAAGAATAGCCCAGACCAACCTGCGCAACCTGATCGAGGCTCATGGAATCGTTCTTTGCGGAAAAAACTCCGAATTGTCCGAATTATATACTGAACGGGAAAAAGTGAACGATCTGTATCAGGGAGCGGAACAGGCTCTGATACATGCACACGATGAAGTACTACATCAGGTCAGTTCGTAAACATAGCTGCTAAAACTAAATTTTCGACCTGGTTTTGTACTCCGGAAGTTCAGTTCGAACACCCATTATCCGTACACCAACATGCTCTAGTTTTCATTGCCATCACAAAAAACCATCTGCTCAAACAGAAAAAAAGAACTTGGAATAATGAAAGGTCAACTGTGAAATAAGAAGTTAAAGAACTATACAGACGAAAGATTTTGAACGTAAAAAGTCCACTGACTGCGGCACAGCCTTATCACCTATTGTCTGCAACCATCACTTAGGGAATCTTGTGAAGCCCAACCCAGTAGTTTAACAGTACCTGCACGAGCCAGTCCACTCGTGAAAGCTTTCGAACTTTTTACCCATTTCGTCGACTGACAATCTTGAACCCTATTCTAACCATTAACTGCCTCGCACAATGGGGTATAACAAAACAGTCGTTCTGTGAGCATGAGAAAAACACGTCCCAACCACCTCAACCTATTCTGATTCAGTATCCGTTCTTAAGACTGAACCCTAGGACCGAGCTCCTTACGCCCAACTTCTGAGGTGCTCACAAAATTCTCCCACCATATTCTACCAATACTACGAAGAAAACGATGTTCAAATACCAAAAGTCTTCGTATATCTTCTGCTCTTAACGGTATGCTTCGGAACCGCAGAGCAATACAGACCTCACTGTTGCCGTGTATTCTCGACCTCTGATCTTTAACCGGATGTCACACTGAGGCCGCAGATGTCTCAAATTAGCAAATACTAATCGGGATTTCTGTTTGCGTGAAGACACTTCCTCCGATACGCGACCACCACGTGAGATAAATATTCAAGTAACCATCTCACCTTGTTGTTCCCTTGCAAAAACAAGGTTCGGTTTCGAACCGGTCTTGTCCTGCAACGGCACTTTATACTTCGAAGGAGCAAAACGCATCCCAAAAATATCTACATTGTCTTTTGGATGATCGATAAACACTTGCAACTTGCTTGAATCTTCACTCAGTAGCACAACGTCATCCGCAAATTCTGAGCCAGACAGATTCTTGACTTAGAAAATTTAAGATGAAACCAGGCCGCACAAGATCTCAATTACTCAGGTATTTTAATAGGTCTGGTGGCATGAGGTCGTTGTTTTCAACCCCTTGAGGCAAATCTATCTATGACAGAAAACAACGGACTGAACGAACTCGCTAAGAGGTCTGGCCACCCGAGGAGTAATGGTATTCTGAATTGGGATTTGGCAGATCCAGTCAGGAGCATACGGTCATGTGTCGCAACCTGTAATGCCCTTGTACAGTGGTTGGAGTAACAGGATATTCAGCCAGTATTTCGGGCAGTTTCTCCACGGTGTCTGTTGGCGCATACATTTTAGGCAGACTCATTATCAAGCCATTAATGATCATGATAATAAATGTTTCCCTTTATGAACCCAAAACTGGAATTTCACATAAAAACCAAAAAATTGTGCTACCCAAATTAAGATCTGTGATGTTTATTGGAGTTATTCATGCGACGTCCTCTAGGCATGCGTGGGACGGGGTCAGTTCGGTTTGTGAAGCATTCAACTGACCGCTGAGGCTGCATACGCCTGAGACGTAAATGATGGCACTCGGACTGGTTTCTCGTAATAGCATGTGGCTTGTTTGAATGCTCCAATGAGGCCTTTTGCTAGCTACTGTTGCACACTAGAATAAATCAATGACCCCCTGGGTACATTCTCTGATTAGAGCGTGGTCTTATTTGAACACGTTATTGAGGATTGCTGGTCCGTTCATGTGTCTTGTTTTCCTTGGCATTAGACGCTTACGGGTCTTAAATATTGTCAATAGATAGAGTACCCTGTATGTATCTAATACTGACGTTCCATGTTATAAAATTTACCACGCTCGGAAAGCATACAAAGTTAATGAGGTTATCCGACATGACCGACTGTTGTTCATGACCGATTTGGGGCAATTTACTGTTGTTCATTCCAGAAATATATGTCCAAGCGTGTGCTTTCCATTTTGTGGTTTACTAAACAAATCAACTTGTTTAAAAGAATATCCAAGTAAAAAATGCACGAAAGCACTTTTGCATGGCAGAATTAGATTTTATAATTTTTGGGCGGGATATTTTTACCTCCCGGAAAAGTGTACCTGACAAAAAAGCGGTCAATTTCCTAATTCTCATTTGAATGTTTTTGTATTTTACTAGTCTTTCTGTAAGCTTAATCTGGAAAACACAGTACGTGTGTAATTCATGAGTGTAATTTTTTCTACACACGAATTCAACTGGTTTACGGAAAGATACGTCACGTGCCTATAATGTCACATGCAATGCGTTAACGCATCGTAACACGACTATTTATATTTTATTCAGGTGCAGTAGAAAAGCATTTCATGTTTGCTCTGGTCATAATTTCACGATGTTACGCCTTTATTTTCACGGTCCCAGTGGTCGGCTTTCTCCAACTAGGGCAATGACGATTTGTAGGTTTGTATAAGCCGTTAAGCAGTTAAGGACGTAGGCGAAAAAGGATACACTTAGATAAGTAGTTTATTTAAATTGCGAAAATCCATTGAAACGAAGTCTAAACCGTACAACACAAAATCTATTAATTTTGGTCGGAAGTCTCCTTAAGCCTAACAATAACAACACAAACTAGCAAGTTTATTTAAATCTAGTCATTGATTTATTTGTGTGAAAACAGCAGCGAAAAATTCAAACGTGGAACTAAAAAGATGACGGTGAATCTTGCAGTTTCATTTGTGAATACCAAATACTTTTTTTCCTGAATCGGTATGCAAAACTGTTTTCTATTTATCGCAGTGGATTGTTTGGGTTATGGACGAATAGTGTTACATCTGCGCTTCTTCTTGACAGTGAATATCAAAAAACCTTGAATCTCAATGTCTAGCTAGTTCCCTCTCATTACTGTTTGGCGTACATGCCAAATAATAATGTGGACCGATATCCATTTCAAATAATGATAGTCGACCGAGGCAATCAGTTTATTAAAATTAGGATGAAAATCTGTCGACTTTAGGATGTTCAACTATTGCCTGCTCGAACTGGCAGTCCAGTATGATGAAAGTGAACGGTACCGAAGTAGAGATGTCTGGTGGTAATATTTCGCTTGTTCTTTTTGTAATTGTTCACTTTGCGACCCTAAGTCACCCTACCAATGGATTTGGCGACAGGTTAGGGTGTGGCTATTAGTCCCCATCTGTGCTCAACAAACGATTACTGCTCTATGTGGGCGTACATGCAGCTGATTAGGGACCAGTTTGAATAATGCGCTCGAGGAATGGGCACATTTACCACTCTATGGATGTAGGTGAGTTTTACAGCAGTTTAGACCATAGAAGAAGCCAGGGGCCTAATTAATACCTAAGTGAGCAAACCGTTTGACGAGACTGATCGGTCCGCACACAACAAATTCGGATCCTAACTATGCGAGTAAACGCACTGTATTTGTAAGGATGAAAATGCGTCTGTCTGCCTCCCTGTCTGTCTGTCTGTCTGTCTGTCTGTCTGTCTGTCTTGTCGTTAAAGCTGGGAGCTGATAGTTCAGATCAGCAGGGGCGCTGGGAATCAAATGCTGCCACGTCCAATTTATGTGACACTCAAGTACACAGTGAAGACAAGCGAGTGGCTATTAAATACCAATCCAAACACAGTACCGATTACCATTGATCGTCCATCATATGGCTAATGTAAAACGAGTCTTTCAGAATACCATTCACCACTATTCGGTACGTGTACGCTTAGTTGACTCTGTATTGCATATGTTGAGGGCACCCAAGCAATCACGAAATTTTTGAGTACAGCGAAGGAGCAGAGCACAAAGTGTTTTCTGCACATAATCCCGTTGCAAACTGACTCAAGTGAATAAAGGATAGAAGAAAATTTTATATCGACAGATTATGTTAAATGGCGGGAACACGAAAGTCTCGTTGCCTCGCTCTGTGTATTGCGATGGAGAAAAGTTGATAAAATTTCACGTGAGTCAGCTGTAATATACGGGTGAATCAGTAGTAGCTGAATGTTTTACACAGAATAATTGTATCTTAAGTGCACCACTGATTCTCTACGATAATTCAGCTTGAACTGCCATCTCTATGAGTTGCTAGGATAAAAACTCGTGTATTAAAGCAGTATCGCAGCCAAATCACTAACTGTAAACCTTCTTACTGGATTTTTTTTACTGAAAATCAGCTGAAAAACAACTTAAATGAGTGTATTTAATTTTCTTATTGAAATATCTGATGAAGATTCCTGGCTGATAGAGGTTGACTGAAGTATGAGGCTGTAAGATGAGTCTAGGAGGAGATACCAGAATTTCAAGACTGCTTTCTTTCGCTACGTTGTCGTAAAACAATGGGGCTGGATTATGTCCGAAAACCGGGCCCCGCTGATAAATCTCCGTTCACGGTTTACGGACCGAGGATCAGATCGGCTACAAGTAGATGGGTCAAGATTGGAAGGCAACTGTTTGCTCTAGTTCTGGGACAAATTGAAAGTGGTTTAAGTTTGTCAACGCGTTCAGAGGCGAATGGGGTGTCGCCGGTCCAAGTAAAGATCAAGGAACAGACATTAAGCCGGAGAAACTGAACGGAATCAGCCAATAGGCTTTGACCAGGGCGAGTTGAAGTAGAATCGAGGAAACCGACTGAGGCCGTTGAAGTTAGCACACTGGCAAAACTTGTAGATCTCTACTGAAACTGGTACATGACTTCGTGAACTTAATGCGGCAAAACCAATTCATGTCCTTTTGATTAATCTTTTGCGCCTACTTGATTCTTTCATACTTTAAGTGGTTGTCATACATGGAATTGGATTTGACTTTTATTATATTAAATTGTGCTTGAAGCACGCAGGACAGCTGTCCATTAGTTAGACCCATCCAATTATCGGGTCCTTGGTGGACTGTTCTACTGCGAAAAATGAAATCAATCACGTTCTGTCGCGATTTGGCTCGCACTGAGAATAGTGTCTACTCTGGACTCATTTACATCGTCCAAAATTCATTTCTATGAGTGTCGCTCACTTATACGTGAAACCGTTTCTGCTGTTATTCTGAGTTCTATTTGACTATTTGGAACTTTAACCATGTTATGCGCTGACCGGTACCTCTGTGGCTCAAGACCATGCACACATGTAGACTTCGAGGTTTTCCGGCACGTCACCAAATCCCAAATGATTGTATACCTCCAAATCCCTCAGCATGGTTCGGGATGACTGCATGTGCCCCAAGTTGGCTACTAGGCATGAACGCTCCCTGAAATGCTCCCAACTGGCCTGCTTCTCAAATAGCCGTAACTAATAGAGTCCTACTAAGTGCCTTCTCGTGATGGAGGTCTTCCTATTGAAGCGCGAGAACGAAGGACCTCCATGACTCTGACTGCTCTTTCGTAATCTAGGGGATGGTTAAACCTCGATTTCAAACCAATCGGGAGCAAGTTGCGCAGCATACGGCTCACAGCTGACCGGCATTTGAGGTAGAGTTTTGTAACGCACAGTCAGGAAATACTGCTGCATCTGAAGGATGTGTGAGCTGAGTACTCAGCCTTCATGCTTTGGTGGGCTACGTGGTCCTCAGATCTACCTGGTTCTTTGTGGGTCGAATCACCTAAGTTAAAAATGTACTTCGATTTGGGAAAAAGGTAGTATCGAGACCACAGATCAATCCTGGATATCGCCGAATAGCGAACGACTTGGAACCGAAGGATAGAGAAGTTCTCATGCGTTGAACCATGTGCATGGTTTCCTTTTCTTTCCTCTTCCTGGCATTGTTTTCTACCATCGCCATGACGTATACTGAGATTTGTGCAGATGCATGTGTATATAACTGCTTTTGCCTCTAGTTCTGATTTCAGGTTTCTCTAGTGGACAGTTTCTAGTTTGGTAGAGCCAACTGTGCCAATGGTTTTTAATTTTGAAGGATAAATTTCGGTTCACGGCACGCCTTTGTACACATTCACTAGTTCATTTTTCCGGCCGTGTTATGCGTTATCTAACGCGTGCTTCGACATTTGATCAATCTGGTTCTTACACTGTATATTTCGATCGTTTGAGAACACCTTTCACATTAATACTTTCGCTGTCATTGTACTGGCTGAATCTAAAACATCCTGCAGACAGCTCGTGAGAAGGAGAAGTGATGTCACAATACCACTAGTCTACACAAATAACGTTCAATTTGTTAAAATCTAGCATTGCTGACATAGATACCGCTTTGTTTTATGTCGCTTTTGTGGCTGCTGGCACTAATACCCACATAACTTAACAGAGCTCGTAAAACTGTTTCGGCAGACAGATGATGTTATATTCTAGTGCGCCTGACAATCGGGTACGCAGTCAATCGGGTCAAAACACGTGCGTGGGCATTGGTCACTCCATATGATAGACAATCGGTAGAATAAATATATTTGCATGGCTTATTTTAATCTAGTTCGGTTTGAATTTCCCCCAGAACTATAGATCCACCGGTCTGTAGTTCGCCTAGTTAAACTGCATTGGGAGGTCACCGGTCGGGGACTAAAGTCGTTCTTCCATATGTTGCCGCTGTTCTGTACTGTTTATTTTTTGTGTTCTGTGAATGAATGGATTTATTTCATGCACTTGTAACTGTCCATAAGCAATAAAAATCAAGGCATTTGAACGCACTTAACGTTTGATTCGAGGTGGTTTTGAATTCTAGTGTGAAGTCTTAGGAATAAATTCAACACATTTTCCTGTTTCTCGACATCATTTGTTTTTCACTTTGTTACCCATCGTTTCATTCTAACGTGAATTAGCGTTTTACGTGCGCGATTTAGAAGACTAAGAGGAGTTTTCGCATCTCATAATTCGTGCCTTCTATCCATTCTATTCAAATTACAAATACGATAAGCAAAGGAGGCGACAGAATCCAAAGTGGATTTGTTCGATTAGCAAACATATTGGAAAGGAGCGTCAGATGGATTCACAGAACAGCTTGGAAGGTTAAGCACGATATGCTGTCAGCTTGAATCTGAAAGACGTCTAGGCAATTGGCTGAAAGCGTTTGACAAAATCAGTAGGTTGCAACAATAGCAGCTGATCCCCCTCGGTCATAGATAGACAAGTTTAATGTGTTAATTAGAGAAGTGAATCCATCATTCAGATGCACGGCACCATGCCGTGGAAGAATTGAAGACAGACAACCAGGACATACCAGTATGTTTAATTTCAGTAAAAATTTATTTCACACGAATTTTCCCGGGATTTGTGAAGTTCTCTTTTAATCTCCGTTGGGAATTCGGTAACTGGGATGCATTGCGATCTTTTGAGAGGAAGGTACATCCCAAACCTTAGTAGAAGTACAGTCACTTGTTGAGATGGACGCGTCTAATTTCAGGAAGAATAGGGACATTTGATCAATACTATTTACAGTAGAGTTTCCTGTGGTAAAAGAAGCACAGAGATCTATCAGATAAAACGCAGTCAGTGTTAGGGTCAACGAATGATTGAAATCGCCAACAATAATTTGCAAATTATATTCAAGAAGTGGAAACAAAAAGCTGGAGAAGTTGTATTGCAAGCTAAAATTGATGTGTTTGGGTTCGTTGTAATTGTACTTACATGACCAGAAAACCTCGGATAACATTGGTTTACCAGACAACCAGTTCAGTATGAACGTGGAGCAGTGATTGCAGTACATTGTTATGAACGGGGAAAGGATGTTGGTGCATTCAAAAGCTGCTTGCTAGCCAACGAGTGTGTTTCTGCTGTATCGAATGGAAGATCTTTAAGGTGTACTCGCATCTGAGTCCAATCCAGGTAGAAACCAGTAGGATGCTTGAACAGCAATAACACCGAATGAATGTAAAAGCGGACGGATACCATAATGGAGTCAAATTTAGACAACGATAGCAATGAGATAATGATGACAGAATTGTGGCGACGCCAGTTAAACGCTTTTCCCAAACTCTGTTTAAAGATGGAAAATAGAACTGACTAGATCTGGCATTACGGGAAAGTCTATTTGGGATGAAGAATCGACGGTTTCCCCATTTTAAGAATGACCTATTCACTGCCTGTACTAATTGTGGGCGTGTTGGCTTACTGTCAGTAGCGTTCATCTTATCAACGTCTGTCATTCTTCACCGGATATATGACACGAGTGGCAAACAAAATCGCCATAATCAGGCTGCGTTTCTTGCTGACCTTGAATATGTTGATCACATCTTCATTCTCCGGCAGCTGCTGGATCACTTTTAGGGATTCCAAAGATCAACGACATTCGAACATTTTTCGATTCCACCAATAGAACTGCTCTGCGACATTGTTTGTTGATAAATTGAGTGCCTGAGAAGTGCTTTGGTCATTGAAAAGTCTTGTCACCGTATCTCAGGCTTCGTTAGGATTCCTGGCCAGTCCTAGAATCTTTAGTGGAACAAGGTAAATTTATTCTGATTCTCATTTCTCTTTAGTTTTAATATGGAAGATGTTCTACGGAGCGCTTTTGGTTTACTGATCGGCGGAGTGGAACTCCTCACGAGGAGAAGGGTTTTGACTTGTACTACGCCGATTATATCACCCTGCTGGGTGACATTGCATAAAGCACTCAATGCGTTTTGAATCATTTGGCAATCCAAATGTCCAAATGCGGTACGTTTTACACAGAATTTCAAGGTGATGATAGAAGCTCGAGCTTGCATTCAACATGTGATGGTCAGTTAAAGGTATGCGATAGTTTTGGATACCTCAGGACATTTTCCACAGCTGGAGTTGGCGAGCTCACATCGCAAGTGGCGACAACAAGAGTAAGTTCCACAAACGTGAGATACCTGTGTTTCCGCCATGTTATCCGACCCTCTCTCACGGGATGAGCGTAAAATGTAGTGTTCTCCCATACGCTTGCAAGACATGACCCTTTTTTGTTCTGGCTCTCGGCGGCTTACTGTCATGGAACATGGGTTGGGCAGTGATAGAGCGCGTCTGATAGTCTTCCTCTCCATATTGGCTTCGGTAGCTAGGACATATTTTGCTTATTCCCACCCATTGTTTATCTTCTACTGCTTTTATCTCACGTGTTAGGCAAGACTGGTAAAAGTGAAAAGCCAGTCAAGTTATGCCTTAGCATAGAGATATGAAGAAGTTAGCTTCGGTCTTAGCATCGGTTGATATTCCCCGCCTTCCTGCCTGGAGCCGAAAAGAGGAGGATTGTCACGCGTTAGAGATTGTGAAATATGGCTCATAACCAAAATTAGTGGCATGAATGCTATGTTCCCCGTCTGTAGAAGTTGTATCCCCAAAAATACCCGAACCAGAATAAGAAATCACAAAATTTGCACAGTGAAGATACTTCCTTTTGTTGTTGCGTTGGTGCCATGCTAGTTTCCAAGCAGCTGTAACTATATGCACAGTCATTCGTGTGAGTGCGTCATTGAAATCACTCCTTATTTCCTAGGATCCGAGGACACACGGAGCCAACCAACAGAGGTCAATTTTCTAATGCTAAACACGTCTACATTTGCCTTCCACTGGTTGGGCGTGCGCCATGTGGCTCGTCGCACGCAAGCGCCGATATTATCTGAGTAAATCCAAATGAAGAGTGGAAACAAATTCAGGAGTGAATCACTCAGTATGCACTCGTAGTCTTTATCAGTCTGCCCGAGGGAATATCGTGTTTGTTGTATACGCGTGAAGCTAGCATACAACTGTCGAGAGTGACGGGACGTATGTTAACGGCGATTTACAAAACATGTCAACCTTAGTTATGTCGATTTATGCGCCTCAACGCGGCTCATGATACTTTGATTAGCCCCCCACAGGTCCAATATGGACATGCAGTTGACCAAAGTCCTATTAGTAATCGACTAATATTCACTTCGGGGTATTCATTAAGCAATAGTTTGATTTGGGTTGATTTCCTTGGCCACACACTGTTTTTATCTGTTACCTGGGGACATTTCATTCAGTTTTCCTCCAATCTCTGATGCGAAGAAGCAACCAAAACTAGAGCATATCAATACGCGATTTCTGGTCTGCAAAACCGAGCCGTTACTCGTTACTCGTGTGTTCGAAATTTCGAAACTACCGACATAGCGGGTTATGATTCCGAACCGCGCTCATTTAACATATCCCTAAATTAGGTTATCTTGTATTGTATGGAAAACACAAAAAGCACTCAAACCAAAAAGTGGTTGTGCTAGGAACGACCGTTCACCTCTTTCATATTCTGGATGTCACTGCTTACTTTCCCGCACAAGGCACAACTGTGAATCTGAACCATGCCCAATTACAGGGTTTACCTGGCTCAGGGATCTCATACTACGAAACAGGAACTGCTAGCAATACCGACCAGAGGGTTAAAATATGCCAACAAAGGGTCTTTCGAAGATTGGTATAGGCTATACAAAAGCACAAATGAAAATTCTAAAGTGGAGTTGCCCGTGCATTCAATAGTAGATTAGGCTAACCGCATTTGAAGGGGCACAGTATTTCTGTTGTAGTGGGATTTGTGACTTCTGACACATCTAATGTCTGACAAGTGAATTCATTTTAATGTTTTGACCTTACAGCTAGTTTTCGTTTGCATTCCGAAAAATAGCTATGATACCGTCTACCACGCTGTAAACAACACCCAAAACTCAATGAAATGCAGTAATTTTGAACCGGTGTGTACCTAGGTACTAAGTTGCGAACGGTAGTCTCGATAACTGTTCGAACAGTTGAGCTGAGGTAAATTAATGTGCTTCTCATTCGAAAAGATTAGTGTTTTTCGCCAGTTTCTACGATCTTACTATTTTAACAAGTTTCGCCAACACATCAGCACCCTTGGTTATCCGGTTAACCGCGAATCCGTATGAGGAGTACGAAGTTCATAATGAGGAAAAGCAACGCCATTGATCTACTGCTGAAATGCCAATGGTTTATACATGAATACTCTGTACATCCACCAGTGAAGGCGATAACAGCCTTAACTGTCCTTGGTATGGTATTTACCAACCAATTTGCAAATGTCAGTGACATTCGATTGCACGTGATTATCAAGACATCATTCAAAATCCTCGTGGTCAATTCTCCTTGCATCAACATGAAGCTCCTTCAAAACGGTACTAAAACCCCTTAAATGGGCTTAAACGTAGCAACCTAAGTAGCCGTAGAAAATATTCTTTTGCTAGTGATCATGGAACCTTGAGATATTATGTTCTGTTTACCTTAATAATAAGGCTAAAATGCAGAAATGCAGTGTTATCATTTTGTTTTGTCATTCTGACCTGCGCATTTCATTTATACAATATTGATATAAAATATAATAAAAAAACATGCGACCGTAGATTCTTGATCTGATGGTGAGGTTGATTTTGAGATAATTGTCATCGGACGCGCACCAATGCCAATTTTTTCACTGAGTAATATTATTTAATTCCAGGTTAATCACTAGTGATAAGGTTACAGGATGGAGTTTGATTCCAGCGCCTGTTGCTCGTTCTGAGTGCAATAATCATCCATCACCTAGAGTCGACTGCAACAAAGTCGTAGCAGAATCCACTCCACTATCGCTTTATGTCTTCACCCTCTCGTCACGTTGTTGCCAAGGTAATCTAGAATCACCGGCCCTCAAAATTCGATCCCACTGAACGAACCACCATAAATACCGTCTCATGCGTCAGTCGAGTCAGCTGGCTCTATGATAGTTATAAATAACAGTATCATCATCATCGTCGTCGTTCAGCGTTAAACACCAAGACAAGCCTCATTGACCGCTCCTTTTTCCCCAGGGTTACATGTTTCCTTGAAAACAGTGAATATTCACGGGAATAGCGGGTGGACCTATGCAGGTGGGAAACGATAAGATGTCGCTGCAGCTAACAAACAGAACACATTCTAACTGTGCAACCGCAATCTCTCAATCATTCTGATTCGATAGAAAATGACAACACGATCGCCGCTGTTCGCGATTCCCTGCCGTATACTTCAGTGTCTCCAACCACCTAGTTCACGGGTCTATAGGACCCCAACTCCAACCACGAAGACGTGAGACACTTACCTTACCAAATTCGACTGTACATTTTCTTATCCCACGTTGCCACGTTATCTGTCGAACTCCACATGGCTTCTTCTATTCCATGGGAGGAACCCAAAATAGGGGACGATATGGTGGACGAGTGTTCGCTATACGCAGCGCATAACCCAATCAGCGTAGTCTACTAAGTTGCATACGCTGAAACAAGCTATTTTCAGAAGTGGCACCCAATACCAGATTCCTAACCTCAATATTACTCACCCGATCACTGCATCCAATCCTAGCCATACTACGTAAACATCGGTTGTCGAAAACCTCCTACCGACGAACATCGCTCACACGCATACTCCATGTCTCGCAACCGTACAACAGAACTGAACGCACTGCAGCACAGTACACACGACCTTTCAATTTCAGTGAAATATCAGGCCGACGCTACAAGTGCTTCAATCAAGCGTAAGCTGCCCGAGCCTTGGATATACGCATGCTTACCTCCAATCCCGAGCTACCATCGTTAGACACGCAGCTACCAAGGTAGGTGAAATGGTCCACAATCGTCAGCTCCTCTCCATCCAGTATCAAGTTCGGCGCTGCTGTCGTCCAGTCCTGTAACAGTACTTTGCACTTTGAAGGTGCAAAGCACATGCCAAACCGAGCAACCGATCTCGACAGTCTATCTAGTGCCCGTTGTGCATGGCCCACAGACTCAAACAGGCACACGACGTCGTCTGCGTAATCTAGGTCGCATAGCTTTCCTCCACTTCCCAGTTCCACTCCTACATCCCGGAGACCTCAGAAAGCATCTTCCATCACCGTCCATGACGAAGTCGAACAAGAATGGAGAGATGGGACACCCTTGTCGAACGCCACTAGTTGTTTCGAATGAACGCGACCATAGGTATGCGAGTACAATGCTCGCAACAGGTTCACAAACTTAGTTGGCATACCCTTCCGGTGGAGAGCACTGAATAGTGCCGGTCGATCCACGGAGTCGAAAGCACCTTCCAAGTCAAGGAAGACTACGATCGTAGGGCGGCAGTGTGTGTGTGTGTGTGGCGCGTTTCGAGTATCTGTCGAAAAGTGAATATTTGGTCGACGCAACCTCGACCTGGCCTTGTTCGCGGATATTACTCTCGCGAATCGGTGTCAAACGGCGCAGCATTATCGAAGCTAACACCTTAGTAACTATCGGAATTAAAATAATCCCACAATGATTGCTACAGTCACCCCATGTACCCTTCTTGAAGATGGGTATAATCAGTGACTCACTCCACGACAGCGGGATACGATCCTCGTTCTAAATATCACGAAGCAAGGAGGTAAGTGATTTCATCAGCACTTCTTCACCCAATTTGAAAAGAACTGGGGGAAGTTCATCGGGACCGGCAGCTTTTCCCCTCTTCAGAAGCCGAATATTCGACTGCACTTCCACTTCCGTTGGGGGATCAAGTGATATCTCCCAAGGATTCACAGCTCCAGGCGTCGGACTAGATACGATAGCGTATGGCCAGTTAAACTGATCCTTGAAATGTTCTGCCCAACGGTCCAGTCTTTCCTGTCCACCATGGATGAACTCTCCATTCTTATCGCACACGACTTCACTAACCGAAGTTCGCCGTCCACCGCTGTTGCGCATAAGCTTAAACAATCTTCGACTGTTACCTGAAGCGGACGCCACTTCCATCTCTTTGGCTACCTTAACCCACCAGTTTTCGTGATCATTCTTAAGGCTTATAGTCAACTGACGCTGCAACTGTCGACGCACCTTATTCACCTCTTTGCAAATAGGGAGCTGGCGATTTTGCTCTTTCAGACCCAGCGGCCCTTGCGAGATCTAGTGTCTTTGATGAACGCTAGATCTAGGACCACAGGCGAAATCTGCTGCCAAATGCATAGCCAGCTTAATTTGGTCCCACTGCCCGTCTACATTGCTGCTCGTCGAAATTGTTAGTTCCTCGGATAGTTTCCGTTCGCAGCTGTTGCGAACAGCCGAATCAGACAAACGTTCGACAGCCAACCGGGTTTGTGGCCTGCGTCGGTGGCCATTCAGCTGCAGCAAAAATCGCATTAAAACTAACGCATAGTCCGATTCGACGTACGTTGTCCGGTATGATCTACAGTTCTGGACAGAACTGAGCCAACGGTGGCTAACTGCGATATGGTCAATCTGACTCAGCGAACCTGTCGAGTTAGAACGCCACGTCGCTGTGCGACGCGAACTGTGTCGGAAATTCGTACTAGATAGGAATAAATTATTGGCTGCACAGAATTGGAGAAGTCTTTCTCTGTTGTCTGTTCGCTGTGCAGGCAAGGCACATCGCCCACCTAAACAGGACTCCGATGCACTCAGTTTGCCAACTTGTGCATTAAAGTCACCTGCTACCACTACAATGTCAGAGCGTTTGCTCTTCCGAACAACAGTGACGAGGTTATCGTAAAATTCGTCTTTCTCTATATCAGTGCTGCAGTCTGTGGGAGCGTATGCCGAGATAACAAATAAACTACGCTTAACACTACTATCCTTTCGGACACCCACTGATCCCTGCAGGCTCATGGCACACAAGCGACTGTTGACTGGGATCCAATCTAAAAGGGCTGCTTCAGCCTTCTCACTCAAGACTATTCCTACACCACGTTGACCCACAGCTTGAGCTGCTTCGTCTCCTGAAGTGTGAAGAAAATATCTTGACGAGACATTCGGCGCAGTTAGTCGAATTACTCTACTCGATTCCTGAATTCGTGTTTTACTCACACAGCAGACATCAATCGAAAGTGAGTCCACTGTCAGAGCCAAACTCGCCTGTTGACCAATCTGCATTAAAGTGCGCACATTGAAGGAACCCAGATTCACAGGCTGACGAGGCTTGAGAAAATGTGAGCTAACAGACTGAAAACCACCTACTACACTACTTGACAATAAACCGTTGCGAGTATCGGGCGTGTTATCAATGGAGATACTATGGGTAGGCAGAAGGGGCAAACAGATTGGGTTGGAGACAGAAGAGACAGGTTGAATAAAAGAGCGGGAACTGTGAGTAGTAGCATACTTATCACTACCCACCCCACCTGCGCTCGATGCAATGGGCAGCGCGATTCTGATTATCCTGCGGGACGACCGATGCAGTATGGGATTATTTGTAGGCGTGTAACTCATGGGAATTGATGGACGGAGTCCAGCCGCTAAGCAGAAGAACGATTAGGATTCTCAACCAAAGCCTTTGGTTCTGACAATAACCTGACCACAAGGCAGCGGGGAACAGCTGAGTGGGTGCCCATCTACTTGGATCAATTATTCTTCCACTCGTTTTTTCGACTGAGCTGCTGACTTAGATTAACCCCCAACTTGGAGGACCAGGAGACTACTTCGTCAGGCCTCTACCCATTGACCTTCCAGGCATGATTGGATCTTCGGCTTGAGACAAGCCATCCTGTATAGCTCGTTGGATCATGGAGGCACGCAAGCCGTCACACCACGTCAAGGTTTAGTCTCGTTGTGACTACCAAAACAACAGCAAGTTTATTAAATAGCTGCATTTGAGACCGTTCCTACCAAGACGTCACTAACATATTGAAACGGTCTGTGAATGCTGAAACATTCTACAAATTCCCTCATCAATCAGAAGGGTGGTACACCTAGTTAAACTTAGTAGTCTTTTGCTTTCTGTTCCGTAGGTTTCCCTTCCACCACTCAGTCCCCGAAGGACGTGTTTAGATTCTGCAATGCACACAACATCAATTGCAATTTTTTAACCTTATCCTGATAGCCAGTATTTTGGAGATAAATTGCGTAAATAATCTCATTTTCCCGGTTAATCACCTTAAGCTGATCGTGTATGAATTGAAACCATACCCTGATGACGTTTTAACAAACTGCACATTAGGGTCATTAGGGGAAGTAAAGAGAATTCACGACGGCTACGATTAGTCTTCTGCATGGTTATTTTTTCTGTTTTTATACCGGCTTATCACAGAAGGAACTTCGCTCGATCTAAATACTAAGAGCCACAGATCGAATCCAGATCAGGGATAGTTTATGATGCTTCTTTAAGCCTTACATCTTCGGGGTATAAGAGCCATAAGATTAATTACGATAATTTTATCTTATTTCCGTTTTGTTTCAAGTTAATCAAGTTCCATCTGATTGAAATTTCCCAGTCAGTTTTCGGAAGCAGAGGCATATTTACTGGTCACTTCTACGAGTGATAGTGATCATTTTTGTATTGCCCAATAATTTCGAGCAGACAGGGAAGTCATTCCCTTTTTCACATACCCCCCCCCCACAGTGTTGACAACTTTTCATATGTTTTAAGACTATTCGGGAAATCTTCATGATTTCTATTGGAGAGTAAATAATTCCCAAGAGAAGCACTTTTAGTCGAATATGTGGTTGATCCAGCGGTCCCGAATGTACCCTTATATGACACTCAGTTGTAGCCTCACACTTCATCATCATCGTAACCCTTTGTGCCACACATCTGTTTCTCGCAACTTTAACAGAGCGCCTTTTTGGAAACGGTTATAAGATCAATCAATAACCTTGCCGGAAAACTGGTTCGAGCTTACGAGCCGTATCTCACCGGTCCACAAGTTTCGGAAAAAGTGGAAAATATGCACGTAAGTATGAAACTATGTTCGATTTCGTAGTAATATTCCTTCTAATTATCACCAAGTTGCCTCATTCTTTTAATGTACGACCACGTTCACTAGCCTAGCTATCGAATTTCATATCGTTTTTCAATGTTATTAGTGTATGTCTTTTAGTAAAGTTGAAATAACCCACTATTCAGGGGAAATCAATTACTTCATTTGTTTTTTTGGACGTGGACAATTTTTCTAACTACCAGATACTAGAATATGTCACTATGGCCGCAAGCATTTGACTTATTGATGAAATTTAATGAATAGCAAGCGGAAAACTATTTAGCAAAATAGTGTTCCAACACTTAAAAGAACCATAGAAAATGTCACGGTGATATTTATGTCGAGTGTTGTCTAGGAGGGAGAAGTCATTTGCCTGATAGTTTTTCCTCCTGCATGCTTCACGCTTCACTTTAGTGAGGAGGATATTCGCCATAGCTGCTAAGACTCAATGTACTGGGAGACGAAGACCGATAATTGTGACCCTGAATCGTAGAGTGGTATTCAACCACATGACTGCATAATACCCCAGTAGGTCATGCGTGGCACGGAGACAGGCGGAAGTGGACTGTCGTTTACCACCAAAAGTATTCAGTTTAATGGTGACATCAGGAAACCAAGTGAATGGGCCATCCTTGGATAAGCTAATGTATCCGGGCGCCAGAAATTCTGCCACCAACAAGAATACGGCCAAATGTTCAGATCAAATGCGTCGAAGAGACCTTCGACGTTATCAGACACTCAGATATTCAAAGGGTGTATGATAATGTAGTTACATAAATCCCTCAAGACGCCGGTTCACCATTAACGACAGAAACGTGACATTTTCAACGCGCCATGACCTCGAAAATAAGATGCATCCCGGATGGAAAATCGAACAGAAGGACCACACGTTTTTATTTTAGCCGCACATAACAATGAAATAGTTACCACGGGGTTCTCGTAAGCACTGACAACCGAAAAGCTCTGTGAAATGCCACCACCAAATTGAAGAAAAACATTATTAGTTTAGAATTATAAATTCAATAGCGTCCTGTTTATCCAAGGTCATCAGCTTTTCAGAATCACATTTTTATGAACAACCAAACGGGCCTGATTGAAAAGGTTTGTGGAATAGCTTAGAGAAATAGCACTTCTGACTTTTCAGGCTGCCGTGTTGCTTGGGGTGTCATCCATGTTCTGGATTTTCATTATTTACTCAACTTTCACCTATGACTGTGCGGAGCTGAGGTTTGTATCAGTGGCCACAATCCGACAAAGCGTTTGACAGGCGAGTTAAGCAGGTTGACGGTGACCAAGGTTAAAAACACTCGGTTAGGCGACTCTCGGCATGAAAAGGGGGACGCTTCTGACTGGCCAGAAAAGATCTATTGATCAAAAGTCTAATAAGATAAACTACCCAACCTACCAGACAAGGTACTACAACAAAGGCGAATGGACCATAGAGCAGTCCGCTGGCTCATATTGAAGAAAACCGTCGTCTTGCAGTCTGCATTTGGTTGTGAAAAGACTGGAGGTGCAACCTCGAGAAAAGCCAAGTAGTGTTGGGCATGCCGTTTTGTATTCTATTCCGACGTTTCTCCATGACTATTTGCAAAGCCACATGAGATCATTATGCTATGGTGTCCCTGGGAGACGAAATATCCAGTTTCTCAGCTGTAATTCGTCAGTTTTGCTGGAATGTTAGAAAGTTACTGTATCTGGATAGGCAATAGACCACACTCCGGATGTACATCACTGTCACACGAACATTGCTTGCCTTCCAGGAGTTAGCCTACACAGGTCACGTATCCGATGAGCGAAGGTCCTGGGAGTGCATCTTGACTTCATGAAAGTGACACGTTGGACAACTTCAGTCTTCAGGTTGGTGTACTGACTGTGGAAGTCAATTTCATCCCCCCATGCGATCTGACGGTAATACCGGTCTACGCTATGATCAGCGCGACAGTTAATAAACCAAGGTTGAATTCCAACATATCTTCCAATAAGTAATCGACAGCGTTCCGGTGCACGAAGTTTCCCTGTCGCAGAAGATTGAAACGTTGCCAAGAACACATCGGACGAATCCACTTATCTCATTCAAGGAAAATTTGTCCTGAGTAGCTCTGCAACAGTAGTGGCTTCTTTGTAAGCTTAGGAAACTTCAACAAAATGGCTTTTTGCCATGCTCACTTTTGTCATAGCAAGAAACATCTACTAACGAACGATAATCACAATTCCAAGCTAATTTGGCCGCATCCTTATGAATTCCGATTGGGCTCCAATAGCGAAGGATAATCAAGCTTACTTCGATTCAAAGACGTTCATGATTGTCTCAGAATGGTACTTAGTTTGGATGCATATATTTTTTCATTATAATCTTAAGATAGACACAATTTTACATTCATACAGCTAGGCATGAGCTTTTCGTATTTATATTTCTCACCTTGACCTCATTCTTTGATAATGGATGAGCATTAGCCTGTAGTATTTGGTTGGTTGGCTGTTAAAAGTCCTGTGTGAATGAAACTGTCATCTGTCCTCACAGGATATCCAAGAGTCACCCAAAACCTAAAACCATTTACTTCAAATACATATGTCATCCGCTACTACCCAGTTGCCGCTCTCGCTAGTCACTTTATACTATTTTATAGGAAACATAGTCCCATGTTTCCATGACGTCAATAAGCAGTCGCCACGTGTTACATCAACTGAAGTATTCGTGCGCGCACATGAAACAGTCAGGTTTGCAGTTATGTTAATCCTCTGTTTCGTATCAGTACTATTCACGAATGTCTTTGGTTTCATATCCACCCTAAGACTGTTGAAGTAGTCAAATTACCCAGAGCCACTAGTAAAACGGTCAGAGTATGTGGATTAACCTAATTAGCGACTATCTGTGGCTATTAAACAGCAGGGTTTGATTCGGAAATTGCTTTAGGACTACAAGACTTTTCGTTGTTCTAGTGATCGAATTGAAGCGAACCATTTAGTAGTTCATTTACGTTGTTATTCATTGACATAAGCGCAAATTCATTGTACACTAAATTGTTGGCATCCTCAGCAAGCAGTTACTCATAGTGTGTGCACAGGCGTCGATTTTCTACATGCCTCATGTTGGGCATAGGGAAGGTCTGCATGTAATATAATCCCATTATGATAGATTTAAGAACGAAATAAACTGGTCCTATAGTAGAATCTCCCATCACATTTTGTTTTAAAACGGCAGTCAAAATAAGGATCAGTAACCCCTCATTTTTACTCGAAGCGGTCTGATAATATATTCCGTTGTTGGGCCTCATCAGCCAGACGCGTGTCTCCCGCATACTGTTCTTAAAGTCCATTGTTGAAGAAATTTAACGGGTAAAATTAAGCAACTAATAGTTCATTCCCCCCCCCCCAAAGGAAAGTGATGAAATCTAAGGTACACTCATGCATCTCTACCTAAAATCGCGTCAAACACAGTAGGATGTGAGTATAAGAGTTTATTCCAGGACAAAATCAAAATAAGACAATTCATTCAATGGGGTACCGATTCAAAATTAATTCTCCTTTTGCGTACGAGCGTAGTTGGAGTGATAATCAACGTGCCTGATTGCTTCCAGCTGTCTCACAGCCATTGCGGTCAGATGCCTAAGTTACATTTTAGTAACCACAACTTGTGATATCCGTGGCGTTTGCAGATCGCTCAATGCGCACGGTAGCACAAACAGTATGCGCAAAATCCCCGATAATCCACTGATTCGTAAAGCACTTGAGTCCTCTGTAATGTTCATACAAGCTTGCTGAAAAGCAGCAGGATGACCTAAAGATTGTCCTCAATGCAGAACCCTGTCGGTGTGCGGGCACGCGCGCCGATGACCACGTTCGCGCTCTAGGGATTGTGGCAGTGAAATCCGTCAGGCCCGGGAGAGTGAAAGCGCAGGGTTAGGGTGATTTCTCTACAATAGCAAGCTTTATGAGAATACTGTAGAGAAAGGTGCGACTAACGGCACACTGAAAGCATAAGCATAATGGAAGACACGTCTCTGGGATAAGACCAATCAAATGCCCGCAATAAGCTACACTTATCGGCTTTGCTAACCAAAGCAAAACTACTTCAGCAGAATAGACCTGAGCATTAAAAAACCATCCATTATTAAAGATCCACCAGCAATAATATTCGTAGTACTTTTTGTTGGTCAGTTTGTACAACCATGGATTTCGGACCAACGTGCTTCGGCACACTTTCTTGCTCATTCTGACAGGTATATTTGTCAACTTTTAAAGTCAATTAGTCATGATCAGACAGAGAATTCAGCGCTCAGTTTTGTTCCCTACTTTCTCTTCTGAAACCCCATGCAAATAAAGTGCAACGCCTCCTTCACTGATAATATTTGTTCAGTCAGGTTCAAGCCAGATGACGCGACCCATGACCTTTTGTCTGTCCTAATAGGAGAGAAGCACCCTTACTGATTTTTCTTTCTTCTATGAAAACTTCGGGCCTATTCGTTATTTGGTTAATAAATTTAAAAAAGTCTAGTTTCTTATTGTTCAATCTAATTTGAGCAAACTTCACGCATGATTTCCGACAATTTTAACTATGTAGAGCCGACCATTGATATAATCAAACGCGAACAGTTACCACATGGAGTAGCTTAATGTCACGTGATCGGGTGGTCCGTCGAATAGATAAGAATAAAACGGCGGCTTGAAACGAGTTGGACGAGCAGAGAGAATAATTAGTTCTACGGGATTGCAGAATATGTATCGCAATCAGTATTGCGTAATGAATGCTCCAGGGATCCAGTAATTTTTATTGTAAATATGTTAAATTTCACACGTGATATTACAACGGGGTTATCATCAACTCATATGCATGCATGCATTTAAGTGGAGGCGAATTTTATTCTTGTGGTTGTGTTTAATAGAACAAAGGTGATTCATTTCTGCACAGGAGATTTTCGGCAGATATCTAGCCCCAATCAAAAATGACCACGGACAGGGCAGCGCCAAAAACGCGTGACTGAGTTGTTTGTGAGAGCGTCCACGCAACCAAGGGAAATGTTCAGGCCATAACGAAAATACAGTTGACTTTTTCACGCAGTCATCTGAGTCCACAACTCATTTATTTTGTTTGTCTGTGAGCTCTCTGGCCCAGTTCATTGTTGTCCGAAGCGTTGGATCAGTCCAGAGCCATGAGGATGACAACATCGTCAATAAGCAGGTCAAATTTTACGGCAGATCTTTTGTGATCCATTGTGACAACAATTGAAAATTTGGTCTTTATTCTATCTTTCCGAGAATGTCTATAGAGGTATCAAAGTGCTTTTATTCTTACGCAGTACCAGTGGCCACTTCCCCTGGCAAACAAAAGTTGAGGAAACATTTCGAGTCATTTTCTGAAAGCAAAGTATAGTTTGGTGACGCTAGTAATCTCCTCGTCTTTTGGATTTAAAGATTGTCAAATCAATTTCCACACCTCCAACAACCGTCAAATGTTGCGACCACCTTTCTACACGGTTGTCATGTGATGACTAGAGAAAGAAATAGGCGATTTTTATTAGTTGGTTGATTTTCCATGATCAAAGGAAACCGTACGCTTTTTGCTACCTTAAAATTCAATAAAATAGCTTTGTTCAACTTGGTGGTTCTGAATAAGCCTTGAATTCTGTTCGGAATCCTATCATTTGTCTGTTTGGCAGGGCTAGAGAAGAAGCCCGGTATCAACAACTATGATTCCAGCAAACAACGATTAAACTATGGAGTTTCCGATGGCACTAGAATGCTTATCACTTGCCCGTCAGGTCGGTCAGATTTGAAACATGGGTCCATTTTTAGTCACTAATTATGCTTGTGTTATCAGGTCAGGGTTTCGATGAGATTAAAGCACTGAATATCAATCGGTCCGTGTTTTCCTATATGCATGACTCACATTACTTAATTTGTCATTCATTCCATTTGGAATGATAAAACTTACATGAAATAATTCACCATGTGATATGATCGCCCAACTCAGCATAAAGAAACCATGGAAGTACTGTACAGTTGTTTAATCCTTGTTAGGAATCCTGAGCAGTGCACATGGACCGCGCCCGAACTGGGACGCGAACCCGAACAAGGACGAACGATTGTGAGTCGAACGCCTTAGCCATTACGCTACCGGGCAGGCTCTGAACGGTTTGTTGAACTTCACCACATGATGTTGCACCTATCCGTCACTGGTTTGCACGGTTACTGTCCGTTAGCTCACAGCGATCGACCCCTACTGATAGATGACTTCTGTGCAGGTAGCCCAAGTACGACGAAGACTTTGGATATGACCTACAGAGCTTGATTACTTGGTACATGTTAGTAGTAGGAGATTGAATGTTTTGATCAAATAATTCACCATGTGATATGATCGCTCAACTGACCATAAAGAAACCATGGAAGCACTGTACAGCTGTTTCATCCTTGTTAGGAGTTGAGCGATGATATCACATGGTGAATTATTTCATGTAAACATTCAATCCGCTACTACTAAAATGATAAAGCTGTCAACGTTTGTATGGCACTTTTCAAGGCTACATTAAAATGTCAATAGCTGACGCAAAAATTATCCACCTTTGGAACTTGTTTCATCAACTAAATGGGAAGAGAGGTTTTGGGAGTTTCACAATTGTAATTAACAAAAAGCAGATTTCTTTCAGTGAATAAGGTCTCGATCAAATTGCTGCAGTTGCAAAGATGTCAGACTGCATTGCGGCCGAAAAAGGAAACAGTGGCAGTAAACCAGCCTGCTTGTTTTTGATTCACTCTACATCTATTAAGGGGTTACCCTGATTAGTACCATATCCAAACCGCGCATTCTGTCGTCCAAGTCCTGGTGTTCACGAGTGACATATACATATCAAGTCCATTTCAAGCAACTGTTAACATAATGTCCGTCGTAGTAACACTAAATATAGGTTAAGACCGACGTAACCTACAGACAGTTTTCTGCAAGGCGAACCGCAAAAAGAAATAATATTTCTAGTTTAGTCTGTTTTAATGTTTGGCTTGTGTCTAAACCTACTACACACCGTAATTATTTCTGTTCCACTTACAGATCCTTTCGCGATGTCGTCTAATTGGAGTAAGTTTCTTTCTCCTAGTCTTCGCAAACGATGACATGTCGGTGCAACGATTCGGTTAACGTACACATATTAGTATAGTCTATGGTGTATTAATACAACAAATTGAAGCATTTTATCATGCAATATAATTTTTGTGGCCCTGCTTGAATGCAATATAAGTTGTTGTTTTATCTCTTCATCCGTAGTCTGTTCAAGTTGTATATATTTCTGCTGCTGTCACCCTCTACCACACCTCGTTCGTTGAGGCCGTACATGGTTTCCCACTTAAGTCTCAGGGTGAAGGTTTCCCGATTTCTCCAATGTGAATCGTAACACTGTACAATCATACACGCCCTCTTTCCCGCTTGTACTACAAAACTGCTCAGAAATTCGAAACTAAACGCCTTTAAACCAATTTACAAACTATTCTCTAAAACTGATTCACTTCACTGACTTCTTCGATTTTATTCTCTTACTTTATTTTTGACCGCAACTCAAATCTCCTACTCACCGGACATTACCCACCTCCAACTTACTAACCGCACTTTTTATTTCTTTTTTCCCAGATAATGTGCCTGCATCCTGATCCACCGATCAATTTCCTTTTGCAGAATGAATTTTAAATCAGGCTATTAAGATTTCCAGTTTTTTATTTTAACCATCAGTTCTGAGGTGCTTATGCTCCCCTCCTGAATGGTGAATCCTCCATTCTGAATTTCATATCTCGGAGCAATGAACACCTGCTTACTGCAGACGCCAAGTGACACATTTCAATGTCTAAAACCGAGAACTGTTGGTGATCGCTTCTGACCCGGGTCATGTAGTCCAAAGCCGATATTCTGCTTTGATCAGACATTTTCCTCGGCTAGTTGATCCCCCTACACATGTGCTTGATTTATTGGAAAGCTTTCCTCGAAATATCGATCTCAACCTTGCATCCATCAATTTTCCTCGTTCAGATATTTTTAGTCTTTTTATCTCCACTCAGCTGACCTCTGTGCCACTAAATACTACATGAACGTCATTCACGATAATCTTTCATCTTTCTCTAGACACATTTTTGGTGAGCACGTTTGTGACTTCTTGGTTTTGTGTTATTGGAATGATTACTGTTTCAAATTTAATATTTCCATTTTGATCTCAGAGTTGGTTGATATTCATTATGAAGGTCAGAATCTCTTCACTCCCCACTTATCCAAGTCTTGTAAACCAAAATGTCTCGAGTGGTTAAACCTTGCGTGGTCGTATTACACGCTTGAAATGTCCCCATTACCACTGGGCATGTGCGTCGCCGTGCACTGCTTTGATAAACACAAACCATCCAATGCGAATATTATTTCATCAGTAGTTTTAAGAATTGTGGGCCCCGGGGTAGGTTCTTTTTCTAAGCTGTCTTTTCATCCATCTTCCAACTTCTCCAATCCCGTTGAAACTTCCAACTTTACCGTATTCCCGAGGGTGACAGCCTATCTCTTCCCCAGTATCCGGGACATCTTTTACCTTGAAAGTATTCCGTATTCTTCTCGCTAACTGATTGCTATCGTTTCTTGTACACGAATACATACTGCGTGGTCGCCGGTAAATTCCGGCAACTGGAGTTCACCCGTGATTTTTTGTCCCTCGCCGGACAATCCTGGTCGGATGCATCCACTAATTACAGGAAAGGTTACTTTAGTAACATCCCAAGGACAGTACTACTCATATCTCCTATCTGAACATGATTAGGAGAGTCCAGTGCTTGCTATTTTGATGAATTTCTGGAGATCGTGAACAATTTGAAGCTTATCTTATTGGATGAGTGGCAACAAATTAGGATTGAAATCATCCAGGGCCTTATTGCTATCTTGTCCGAGCTCTGCGTACTCGTTTGCACAATGAATAGTCATTGCCGTTACTAGGCAGTTATTATGCTCAGTGTACGAATTGTCTGGGAATAGGTAAAAAAAAGCACTTCGCAATGAAATAACATAGCAATGGTTAAAGAGGTCGCCACCGCACTGATATTTCATTTATTCCGCATCCGTACATAGCAAGCAAATTAATTTAACTTCCTACTGCATTCCACTAATTTGTACGTCGTTTTCATTAAAATTCTTTGACATTCAATAGTTGAACAAAAACACTTCCCGTACTGCCGAGTTTGGCGCTCATCTAGTTAGGTTTCTTATAATGGATATTTACCTGATAGAAGTTGATGAGTACACTGCACCCAATAATCAACCAACGGGAAAATTAGTTTGCTTCGTGAGGAACAATACCACATAATGGGTCATCGTATTAATGTTATTATTGTTAGTGGCGTTATAATTATCGTTTCCAATACTGTCTTTCCACCAACGTCTAAGAACTCACAAACATTTATTCTCCAACTCTTTGGAGATTCACAATTATTAAAGTTAACAGTACAGATAGATTACTTTCTCAGTTCATATCTCCTCTTCTACATAAATTTTTATTCAATCCTGATAGTTAAAAAACCAAGCGTACAATCGCAAGTTTCGCAGTAGAGCAATACTCAATTTTCTATTGAGAGCGAGGTCAGCAAAAGTTCATTTCACTCTGTTAATTTAAATCTTCCACAGCTGGGATTTTGATTATATCCGTTTGCGCAGAAGAAAGGAGATGCGTTGTCTTTCTCGTGCAAAATACAGCAATCCGGATGCGGGATTATGAATCAGTTTTTATTAGAAATCACTTTCCTGTTTGGGTCGGTACCAGTTCAGCGTTTGGATCCTTCAAATACTCAACGGAGTTTGGTGATAATTGGTCAAAGTTTACCTACATGAAACTACCAATTTCCACTGCACTGCATGCTTGAGCTGCATAATTTATGCAGATGCAGCAAACATGAAACAATTTAAGAGGTTTCGACTCCTCATAGGAGTTTAACTGACTTCGTTACAAGCACTCTACAATCTGTATGGTATGCTTCACGAACGATGTCATAGCATGCTGTTTGAATTAAATTATTTGTTTGCTTGGGTGACCAAGATAGAAGAAAGATTTGGCCGTTTCTATTCGCAGTAGGCTTGGAAGGCAACTGGTTCGTTTGTACATCTTTTTGCACGAAAGTTCCAACAGTCCACCTTCGATACCTGACATAGGCAAAACAGAACGAGTCTATTTATTGCTTAGCTGTGATCTGCATGCAACAGCTTCGCCGTCAGACTCTTGGGAATTTTAACTGAAAGAGTACTTTTCACGGGGAAAAGCAATTTTACATTAGGCATAGCCTAAATGACCTTAGCTATCCGGCCCAAATTACCAGAAGTTAGCCCGGACTCCGACCAGATTATATTTCATCAGTCACTGGATACAAAGCAATATTATGTTTTGAGTTACAGCTATTCTATTTGCTTTTTCTTTAGTATTCTTTAGGCAGTCAACATCTCGACTGTTCAAACTGAAGTTTTCAGATTCAATCCTACCATCGCGGATAGACCTCCCAAATAAACAGCATCAAGTCGGCCGTCACCCCCCTCGTGAAAATGGCACAGCTTAGTTTTTCACAAACAAAAGAAACAGAAGATAATAGTTTCCTAAAATATCCCCAGCCAGAACGTATCGATCCGTTCAAATCGTTGTACGATTCATATTCACGAATCAGATGTTTATTGTGAATATCACTTATCTGATAGTGAACAGTAACCAGACGATGAAAAACCAATGAACTAATGCACAGTCAGCATTGGCGATCATCCTTGCACTCCGTTCACTATCACCGCATACCTTCGTTAGTACTTTGGATTAAAAAATAAAACTAAAGACATGGCCTAGTGCGCTTTGTTTGACCTCAGTTTCTAGTGAAAAAATAATGGAAACCAAAATAAAATTACCGTCAGGACAACATTCAGTCATGTGGTCTATTTTTTCACCTATCTCCCAAGTCTGTAGATCGGTATTTCAAACATTTCGAATATTTCTGTAGTGGGGCTGTACTTTCGTATGCTGCAGGTTCAAAAGTAAAGACTTCCGACAGACATTCGGTGAATTTTGATAAGCTTTCTGAGAAAGGTAAAAATTTCTTAGAGGAACAGATTTAGATGTTCTTTGTTATGTACAGACCACAGCAAATGTTGTTCGGACTCAAAACAAAGGATATGGTTGCACTGCCGGTAAATGCCTACGAAATTAAGTTACTAGAAAAGAAGACATTTGGGTTCGTAGATAGATACAAGATACCAGAAAGGCTGCATATTTACTGTAAAACTCATGAGTGAGCAAATAAGTGATCTCGTACTACAGGATTCAAAATGTAAGATAGCGGAGGCTCCTGCTGGCCTTTATGGTCGTGCTTCCGTGGGCTACCTATGGGGAGAGAATTGGTTTATTCCTTGCAACCAATCAGCGTAGCAACATTGTCATCACCAACGATTTGATCAGTTTTTACACTACCGTTAACAGCAGTGATACATTGGTTTGTTAGGCTTCATCAATTCTTATTCTCAATGAAATTTTAAGTGGTCTCAGTTAATCATATCCTTACCGCATCATCATAGGAGAGGACATATCGGCCGGCAGTGATCAGGCGATAAAATATCAAGACTTTTCAAAGTAAGCGTCTCGAGGTTCACATCCTCCTATGGCCAGTCGCATTATGCTATTATTGACTTTTAGTTGATTGTACCGCAAATGTGATGAACATATTCACTTCGTTATCAAAGCGTGGAACGCAAGATAAAATGGCATAATTCATTGAACTGACTAGTAATCGGAGCGTGCATTGTTTTTCGCAACCAAAAATTGTAATGCATACATTTTTTCGATTAAACACATAAACCAGATCGTCGGAAGCAAAACCCACATAAATTTCTCGCAATCACTGCACCTAGAATTACCTTGATTACGGAGGAAAGTTGTCATCGGTCACATGATTCCAGCTGCATGTCAGAAAAGAACGAAATCGCATAAAGGGGTGTTCTCAAGCACATGCCGGAACTCGGCACATTCAGTTGCAAAATACAAAACCAAACATTTATTTATGTGTAATGTATGACTCAAGTCCTTTGACAAAGAAGTCCCATCTAAACCGTATTTAAAAGAGAGAATAAAGAAAAAACTGTGTGGTGTTCATAATGCAAGTCGGTTTTTTCATTCTCCACATTCATTTAATCGGTTTTTTCACCATGAGCCATAGTTCATCAGCGGATGCCTTACTACCTGGTTGCCAAACAGAAACAGTGACTTCACTGATGGGGCTGTACTCTTATCCTTTGGCCAGGGACTCTAACCTACAAAACGATAGAACGATTTGGAAATCTTGCAATCCAGTGGGTGCTGTCACTATTTATTCAGTTACTATACTCCTCATGTATCTTGGGTGGCAGGTGCGGATACATAACGCTGTGTGGTTCATACGTCGGCCTGAATGGACTTGGAAGAAAGATGTATCTGTCTCCCTCCTAGACTGACTACCAGATGTCAGTCAGCTCATTATACAGCGTCGGCCATTTGCCCTCGTCCTCGCACTTCAGTGGAATCACCTTCGCCGAGAGACGACAGTACATGAGACTCCATCAACAAAAGCTGTTTTGGATGCAAGGTCCTTTGGGTGCAGTTTGGGGGCTGTTCAGAACTAGCAACCATCTTGGAGCATAAGACATTCCTGAGGACCACACCGAGGCATTTAAAGGCAAGAATCGGGTGAACTGGATTCCTATGTTGGTGTTCAGTAAATTCATTTGTCCCTGTCTATAAATACTCACCATTCCTATCATTAGTAACAGCATTCACTCATTGCTGCTGAAAGTTCTACGGATTTGGAGATTATTTTCACTCGTATTTGAATGAGAATCAAGAGTGAAATTCCTAGCTGACGTTAGGAATGCTAAACTTTATGCATCATGCTTTCCAGTCAGGTGTTTTTAATGGTATGGTTCATGTCTATGCCACTTGCTCTTACGCTTGTTCATCACGGGTCTGATCAGATCCTTTCTAACCAGATCAAAGATGCATTTGTAACTGAAACTTGACATTCATGTATGCGAAAATCAATGCAGTAAAAAAGTATACAGTAGTGCAAATTGTTAATATCGTCGCAAACATAAACGTCCATTACGCTTTTATTTCTTAGAGAAAGACTCGAAGAATAGCGATTCTCCCCCCCCCCGGAACATACACTGTTTCATTTCAGGTTTCAATTTTTCCGCTAAGGTCCCTCACAAGAACAAACATTTCCAAGTAGCAAACAAACCTGGTCGATTTCGAGGAAAGCCAGTCCAGTACTTCACGAAACTTGTGCGGTTTCCAGTTGGGTTTTTAAGATTGTGTGTGGATCGAGAATTTTCTGATATGAGTGTTACCGTTGTATTACACGATATATGATCCGGTAATAGTTACTAAAAATTATTAAAGAATCTCATAAGCACAAGTGTTCTTCGGTTCACGAAGCGGCCTTTACCAAAGTAAAAGTTCATATGGAGTCATGTATGCTAAAGTACCTTTAACTAAACGGTAGGAGAGAGAGAAGAACCAAAGGAGTAGATGGCAGAGGAATTAGGAGCGAAGAAAAATATACAGGAAAATAGATTATTCTTAAACCTTGGACTAGCATGGCAAAGCACAGAGAGTACACAACTGATCAAGCTTGAACATGGTTTCACATTTAAGGATTCCGAAGATTGGCGTACAGCACTTATATTTAGGTGACCTTATTCAGAAATTGTGTGGATCCCCATACTATTAAACTTTTGTATGTTTTTAATTTTGTTTCAAAATTGACTATAGCATACTGATGGAAAATCGAACTCAGCCCTTTTGGATTAGAGAATGAATTGCAAATGAGCATAGTTTCTCGTTGGTGGTAACTCATGGTGTTGTCCTCATAGTTCGCAAAAGTTCTGAAAAACTGACGTTAACCACACCAAGACGCATGCATGTTTTTACGCAAATGGGGAGGGGTCGATTTCGACACTATTGACTCCCTTCATTTACCCCAAGTAATCTCATTACGTAGTGGAGATGAAGAGAACAGTAGTGAATAATCTTAAGGATGATGCTGTCATATTTAGCTAGCGAAAACCTTCTCAGAGGAGACCAACGAGAAGTACCTTCTACTGCCGAATATATAACATTCAGAGGCAAAATATCCTCAGTCGTTTAAGTGTTTAGAAAATTCCGTCGATGCTGCAACCATATATATATATATATATATATATATATATATATATATATATATATATATATAACACTGACTTATAAACATGCATGGTGCTAACGCAACAACACGCAAAAAGAATTCTACAGTGAGTGGATAAAAGAGGAAAACGAATAATCAACGGCAAATCAATTAATTTTTGTGTTTTTACCGCACATATTTCGTGATTTTTATGTTGTTTCCGGTATTTCTTAACGAGGACGAGTTCTACAATCAGGCCGTACGCATTCTCGCTATTGATTTCGATTCTGAGCCATATCTATCAGGGACTCCAACTAATAACGATCCTCATCTCTTGAGTCCCAACCAGGGAGATAGGAAGCTCCAACCGAGGCAAAAACCGAAGCTAGCTTCATACCTCTATGTCAAGTGCATAACCTGACCGCCACATCGTTTCCTCCGGCCTTTTCCAGTACATACAAAAGAACACGAAAATGTGGACAATGGGCAGGCATATGCAATACGTATCCAAGCCACCGAAGGTGATGTAGAGCGCTTATCTCAGTCAGAGGACGACCGTCTCCATCTGTGTAGTTGATGCATTACACAGAAGTACAGCAGCTCACAGCTTAGGCGACACCTTATATTTCGTAAAGTTTTTCGAGTAAGAGAACACTTAGGAACTCAAACCAGATGCTTTTTTGGTGGTGTTGTCAAAACCGATCGAAAGTTAAAGTAAATCCCAACATTACCACCGCTAGTATCGAGTAAGTACTGCTCAGGAGTACGCTTGACGTTTCGCTTTCCTTCCGATCTGATGACACCGATGTAGTTGTAATAGAACCTGAAAATCTTGCAATACTGAATATTACTGTAATTTACGTGCACTGGCAATCCGTAGACGAGATGTCCATTCTGGCAGACAAATGTATGCACCCAGGAATATCGTTAGGAAATTTCTGCTGAGCATACAATATAATTGGAATTCTAATAAACGGTTCGCAACGGACAGCAAGTCTGTACGTGGCATGCATCAAAAGTCGGAGCGGGTAACTCATTCAAAACAATGTACCGGTTTAATATTATCCAAACAAAGGAGAGATTGCATTCACTATGCAGTACGTTGCAAGCAAAGGTCCGATCAGATGGAATAGTTAAGAAACTAAATCGGGAGACAAAATATTGAAGAGCAGGTACTGGAAACACTCCATTCAGAGGTGTATGTTGCAAAAATAACTACAAAAACCGCTACGAAGACCGTCAAAAATATGACCAAACGTCCAGTAATTCCGCAAAGAAGATTTACCGTTTATGGACTGAATCAGCGTAATTGCACACACATCTCCCGCCACTTTGTGCAAGTCTCACACGGTCCTTCCCAGTGGATCCGTACAGAAGCCATCAACGTTCAGCAATCTAACTGTCGTAAACATGTTACTATTCCTGCATATTTATTAGCCGCTTTACAAAGCACTATTCTTTCGGAAATACTTGTAATTCTTGAAGCACAAATTTGCCTTAACTTCATGTGCGACTTGCAGTAATTTACTCTGGATTTTGTTTGAAATTCCTGCCATCAAAATTTACGAAAATACATAGACAAAAGGTGTTGAGACATATCTTACTAGTAATAGCCAACCTTGGAGTTTACTGTACGAATGTTACATCATCGTTTAACGTCAAATCCTGGGAATGTAGATGCAGGTACCGTCTCGTTGTTATTCGTTGGAATGGTACCTTAAATTTCTCATTCACGTCACGAAAGATTTAGAATTTTAGGACCACTCGTTTTAAGGACAGTTCATTGACCACTACTTCGAGTTCTGTTACGTAAGACTCGTATTTTTTTTTATCCAGATTGGAATATGTGAAACCTCTCCCAAAGTAGCTGACTGTTCTGTTCAATGCTAGATATAAAAATTGGTTTTTATTGTTTCAGTTTTTTCCCCCAAATTGGGGAAAACCTATCTCTCAACCCCTGGGTTTCTTTTAGCACAAAGAAATAAAGGGACTCTAGACATGCAGGTTCCAGTTAAACTTGTTTATCGAGTAGACTAGATGAACACTGCCAAACCTCCAGTGACTTCCTTCGACTTTGAGTCACTGCTTTATCCAAATTGAACAATTCGTTCTTTATCATTTTAAACGGTTATGTAAGTGTATATATATATAAATATAATTCACCATGTGATATCATCGCTCAACTCACCATAAAGAAACCATGGAAGCACTGTACAGTATTTCATGAAAACATTCAATCTCCTACTACTAAAATGTATAAATACAGTTATATTTATGGAGCAGCGATTCATGGATAAGCAACATACTGAGCTACCGTGATTATTTAATCGCCAAAATCGTTAGCAATTACATCTTTACGTCAAGTTTTCAGCTGATGTCAGTTCATTCAAGCTTGTACAATTACCAACTTTGCACTGGTTTGCTCTGGTCTCCGTCGCTATTTTAGACCATAGACTATGAGTGAGATAAAAGCATGAGACCGTGACTCAGAAGAATTTTCGAAGAGTGCAAATATTTTCAATGCGTGCCCACTACTAACTGTCACAGTGAGCTATATCGCCTTGCGTTTCCAGACATCACGTTTGGGATCCCAGGAACTCCCACCCGGTGATCTGAGTCCACTTACTCATGACATTCCATTGGTTAAGCCTTTAATATCCTTGTTGTAGGTTACGGACTGACCATCCTGACTCAATTTATTACCATTATCTGTCTCTAAGAGCATCACATATCGCGGAAGTCAGTCTGCGGACATGCGTGACACATGCCTCAAATATCGTAACCCATTCAGGTTATACGCCCGTCCGACCAACCGAGCTCTATCACCCACTATTCTCTGACGCAGAGCAGTATTTCTAATACAATTCTTCCAAGACATTCCGTCGGTACTACGAAGAAGTCGGCGTTCAAACATCGGTGTCTTCCTGTTCCCAAAGGCCGTGCTTCTGAACCACAAAACCTGACCGAATTTGCTGCTGCAGTGTATACCCGACTATTGGTCGATAAGTGAATGTCACTTCGAGGCCACAGATGCCTCAAATTCGTAAGCACCATTTAAGCCATCCACATAAGTAAAGACAATTCATCTGACGTACGGCCACATGGTGAGATGTAATTGCTCAAACATAAAGCTTATCCGCTTTGCGTAACTTCTCTCCTCCAGGAGCAATGCTAGGCTTTGAACCAGTCCGATCCTACAACATCATTCTGCAATTTAAACGTGCACTGCTCATTCCAAAAGTGGCTACTACATTGTTCAGATTGTCATAAGTGCTTGCAACTTAACGGAGTTCTCACTCAGAAGCATAACATTGTCCGTGTATTCGAATTCAAATAATATTTTGGTCTTAGCAAACACCAGTCCCACTAAGTCTCGACTGAGGATAGATAGGCCGATTCTCATAATTATTCCAACTACAAATTGGGAAAGTAAGAATAAAAGTATGAAACCGCGGAAAATAGCACTTCTTGTGGTGAACTCCGGTGAAAGACCGCCATGAGCGCAACTCAGCTTAGGCTATTCGGACGCAAGGTTTAGTAAAAGAAATAAATTTCTTTGACCTATCCTTCAATGAAGGACAACCTCATAGGATTATATGGTCGATTTCATATTGAGGAAAACAGAATATGGAAGGTCTATGGGAGACGCGCCGACGTTATAAAACCTGTCATATAGAGAAGATTTGAACACCACAGCTTCGGACTCGTGCAAAACCGATCACAACCTGCGTGAGTTCATTGCCGTCTGCGAAACGTACTTATAAGATCCATCCTGGCATGCCACACATTCCAATTTCAAACTCTGAGTGCCCCAACCATTTTACCATCTTTCGCATATGCGATTGTTTTCCGTGACAGAAAGCTGCTGCAAAATTGTCTTAGCACCAACTGGGATAGAAGTCTGCGATTTCGAAATGTCATGAACCTCAGAATGTGCTCTTTCAATGCACAAAGCCAACTGACCTCGTTAAGTAATTTACAACTTCAGCAAAATAATGCCTTTCCGACTAAGAAACGATCCACAACCCATCAGCAATGATCAGCTAACCTTAGAAATCCACAAGAGATTTTTGTTTCCCACCAAAATTGCACAGTTATCCTTTGCAATAAATCAGACCACGTCTCACATGACAATCGGATTCCACAATGGATTTCCTTCCTGTTTGGAACAAAAATGAGACGATGATCGATTTAGCCACAAAAAATATTGCCAAGATTGGCTGCTGAAAATAATTCAGTTCCAGTATGCTTGATTTGTTTGTGAATTAATCCTTCATTCAATGCCGAAGCTTCATACACATGGAACTCTAAGAAAATACTATAAGAATTTTCCTATGTGTTAATTTACGAAATGTTGTTACTAGCTCTCGTGCAGATAACCAGGTAGAGACAGTACTTGTTAAACATAGTAAAATCCGATTGATTTTGACAAACTTTTCAATGAAGACTGCTGTTCACCCACTTACTCAGAGTATGATGATGCAGTCAAGATAAATTGTTTCACTCGCATTTATCATTTAATCCGATTAAGCCTGACACACCAAGATTGATGGGAACATTACAATAGACGGTACGTGACATTTTGGCTTAGTCAGTGAAATTGGCAACTTGGGTGCAGAATAAATTTGAATGGTTTCGTGTTTTTTTACCCAATGCCGTTCCGGACCACCAGACACGTGCTTTCATTCTATCTGCCCCTCGACGAACCATGTATACTGGCTGAGACCCAAAGATCTGGAGGCGCAGATTGAGCGAGATGAAACGTGTAGAGAACTCCAGGCAATGTCTCTTTATTTCTTCTTTATTCTCCGTCATTGTTCTCGTCCTTCGATGTGGTTCCGACAGCACTTGGTCTGTACATAGATTGTTTAGATATATTTGATGCATTTTCACAGGACAAGTTCTTGAAGTTGCGCTCATTGGAAATAAGGCAGACGGTATCAACGTTGGCGATGGATGCGTTTGGATAGTCCAACAAGCTGATAGTTTTGCTAAGGTAGCCAACTTCATTCATTTGGTCGCCGACGACAATTTGTCCCATTGTGATCGATAATGCGATATCTAAGTACGCGGTTAGTATGCTCATGATGAATTGTATTGATTGACTAATCATTTGCATGATTTATGCTTACCACCATACAGCGGCTAGATCATTTTTCATTCCCCCGTTGCCCGCACTCCAAACTTATTCAGGATCGCACTTTGGCATTGCGACATATTGTGTCCCAGTTGGCTGTTGATACCGGTTCATTGCCTATTTCGACTTGCTCCCGACCGGATTTGGAAAACTGCCAACCCAATTCGCCTGCTGTGACCTCAGCCAGCGAATTCACTCTGCTAAGCAAATTAACCAGTGCTCAAAGTGAAGCCCAACCAGGACGTCTATAGAGTTTATTCCTGAAAAAAAAATGTGCACTTGTCAATTGGTTCGCAGATTCACAAACAGGCTCAACTAAAGCATGTTTATTTTCAAACTCAAAACTATCACTTCAGATCAGGTGTTTCAAAGGCTTATAATGCATTATCACCCATTCACGCTGCTATGTGCGGTCAGTAAATATGAAACCCAAACTGTAATTGGACGAAACAATTTCCCCTTTCAACCTCACAAATGTTTATTCAGTTGTATTTATTTATTCAGTCCATCCCACGGAAAAATTAGTTTGTCGCCATTAACCAGTTCATGGCTTTCCCCATTCCCATTTTGTTTTCTACAATTGTACTTTACTGTATTCCAACAAACAATTTCGCCTCCTGCTTGTATCAGCGTACACGAAAAATGCAAAACAACATCCGTACATGCAAACGCATATCTACATATGCAGATACGAATAAAAACGCATGTATAGTTCTTCTTGCCCCTCGTTCTTGATCCCCATGCTTGGTTCTGGTGCAGGCCTCCATAGCAGATTACTTCGTTGGCTGATCTACGAGTCTTCCAACAAGATATCCAGATCGTGTTAACAAAACATGGTCTTAAACTAGACTATTATGCAAAACACTGCTCTAGTTTCGGGGCCTACCTGACATCAACACCCATCTGAGAACCACACAAATAAATTGATAAGAGAAAAAAAGGAAACATGATGAAAGTTCATTAGTATAGGTCATACTTATGAATAATTCTAATGCGTGCACGCCACCTCAATCGAAGCACTTAATCATGTTACCAAACGTCCAGTAAATGGGTCTCGCCCACCGATAAAGGATTTTATGTTATGCTGCCATATCACAGACTGATTGCATCTATCGCTCATCTAACCAATACATTACGAAGCAATTAATGTTACAACAAAAGGGATATACTTACCTAATACTTTATAGCACAGACAATGGATGAAGACGTCTGCCCCGGCTTTGGTTAGGCGATCGTTCCTATCTTAGGCTCCAGAGAGGACAGCCAAATTGCGCAAACGCAAAACATTCTCAACTTAGTTAAAATCAAGTCGTTTATGTTGGTCTTTCGTGATCACCACTTACTAATCAGTTAGTCTGTTGGCTGATTTCACCCGTCGTTATTAACTCGAATTCTTATGCGGCGTTTTTGTTTAGCTCATCGATTAGCGTGACCAATATGATATTGCCACAGGTGTGTTGATCGTTGGCCAAAGTATTGGGTATGTCGAGTCGAAATCCACGACCCTTACAAAAGAAGTCAATCTAGGCGGATATTGGCCACTGGGGCACGTTACTGTCCCCTTATTTTTATCATTTCTAGTATAAATCTCTCAACAAGACCGCGAAAAATTGGTGCCAAAGTAGTGGGGACAGTTTCCCTTCCTTCCTTCATGAAGGCTATTTTGAACTCAACTGCCACAGATGTGAAAGCGATCTGCAACACAAAACAGCGATAACTCAATGGGCACGCTGTTGGCGCGACTGCGCAAGATCTCCACGAGTTCTTCAGCACAGTTCATGTATCGTAGAAGGAAATTGAATTTTACATAGGTCTAACTATTCAATACCATATTTCTCTTCTGTTCATTTATAAGCGACTAGGTTGAACGTGATATGAGGAATCAGATTATTTACCGTTGTTCCTCTGAAATCCTCTACTAGGGCAAGACAAAAATCGATGAAGTTTAAGATCGATCGATGAAACATCCTAAACTTCCTAACCGTGTTTATTTCTGATGGAGGAATGAACTGACATTTACTCCAAGGTCAAAATCGAACCAAAAGCGAATCGTTATCCTGACCTCTTGATTACAATATGCATCACGATTGATTCACCCGTACTGAAGGTGAATGTATTAATTATTAAGTTTCGAATGGTTCTAGTATTTTCCAGTCTGTTCGACACACTCACGCTTAATTGAGTTCTCAGCTTGATCAGTTGCACTGGGCCATCATACTATGACCAAGAAAGCAAGTTGGGCTTTTGATCAATCTCGAAAGTTTGCTACTGTTTCCTTTTTCTCTCCAGCGTAAATTCCATTCCGATGGGCCAGTCAACCATATAAACACTGTCATGGTCCACTAAAGCGAAAATGAGAGTACGTCAAACCCTGCCTCGAAAACAACTCCCTTATCATAACAGTCACGTGAAATGAGTCAAGGGCAGAATAAAGTGATGGCCGTGCAGATTCCTCATTTAGTAACTTAAGTAGGCATATTCTTACATAGGCCATGTTGATGTCATTGAAAAGCTAGGAATAAGACCCTTACAGTCATAGCAAAATTGGAAAACCCGAATTGAGGTCCAGTATACTGCTACTTGAAAAGGAATATTTTGTCGTATTTTTTGTTCTGTTACCGCTCTTAATTCTGACACTAAAATAAAACAGCAACTATTCTTTCTGCTTAAGCTCAGCAATTTTTGTTCCGTATCGCAATAAAACCAAAAAACAGATGCTAATAATAATAATAACCCATATGTAATTCTCAAAATCTATACAACTCTAGTTCTGATGCCTAACACGGCGTTCGCTTTCAGTAAAGACGAATGAAATGAAAGTAGACAACAACTAGAAATTTGTCTTTTTGACAAAAAAACGAATTTACTTTGGGAAAGATCAAAGCGATTTGTTTGTAAGGTCACATCTACTTGCGGGAGCAAGGCGTCATGCTATTCCGAGTGTCCGGGTAGCAACAGGTAAATGGTCACTCTATTGGTGGTTTCGCGTGAATACGGTGAAGTCACACCGAACAAAAGACTAGCAAGCGGGAGGTTTGCATCTGGCAAGCGTTCATTCTACAAAATAACAAGTTTGCTGGTAATGTCGAGTGTGGTTGTAGCCCCTTGTTTCCTCCGGAGAAACTTTACCCTAGTAGAAGCATAATAATTAAATCTTTCGGTTTACAGGTACACTCATTGGGTTTGGTAGAGAGGTACGTGAAGTAAGCCACCGCTCAGTCTCACAATGCTGCTTGAAGATGAAGACTTTTGACCAACATCTGGGTATGAAGCCCCTGAGTCGATTTGGGCAGCCTGATAATACAATGCTAACAGAGAAGCCATGAACTGTGGTGCATAGGTGTTGACGTGAGAGAGGAGCCTGGAATGGTTGAAAATCTGTAAACGCCGCATAGTGTTCGGAGTAGATGGTTTCATTGATGAAGCCTCTACATACTTGGGAGAAACAGGTATACGCACATAAAGGTGTGACCTCAGTACAATGGTGTGAACCAAAAAGAGCAACCATGCCCGACTGAACCATATCACCGGTGACCAGCATGATTAGTCTGAGCCCAAAGCTATAAAGAATAAATAAACGAAATTCGCTGATGCCAGTTTTCATGACAAACGAAACGTTGTCGACCCATAAATTAATGATTTGTAGATAAAACAAAGGCCCAGTAACAAGTCTGGGAACAAGCGTACTGAAGGGAAGTTGGTTGGAAAGGTAAGCACTGTACAACCGAATAGTTGAACTATGAAACAGTCGCAACGGTCTCAAGCAAACATAGGTTATACAATAATAAGTCGCACGAGAATCAATTTTTAGACGGTTAGAGGGAAACCACACAAAAGACTGCGATCAGTTATAAAGAAGAACTCACGGGGAAGAGGGCACGTTCTAGACGGGCCTATATGGGTGGAACAGCACAGAGAACAAAACACCGGGTAGACCACATAATAAAGACCTCGTGCGAATAAGTTTAGTCAGTCTAACCGTGTAGTCACTGTGTGGTTCGGGTGCGAATGTGATCAGTCGCGTGTACATTAGACCGGACCGTGTGGAGAATAAAATCCGAATGCCAAGAGTGCTGAACAGGACTACACCAAGAGACAAATCATCAGCAGATAACGGGCGAACCCCGAGACATAGAATGGAGTCCAGGAAATATAATAAGCGACAACGTCCACTGAAAGAGAGTTAAAACGAGCCGAGCAGAATGCTAAAATGCGACCGAGGAACAAACAATACTGCTTTAAAGGATGGAATGAAATGGGTGATGGATACAGATGGAATCCGAAATGTTTGAGATATGAAAACGCCGTGAACAGAAATGCCGTAATCAGTCGATGTTTCAATTTTTGTGGACAACTTTTTTCAAACCTGATTTACAATCGACTGTAATCCAGCCCTGAAAAGTTTCCCAAGGTAATCGAAACACTGGCTAATTAAAAACATTGCTGGTCACGCTGTTCTCAAATTGGAAGCATTCCAAATGATATTATATAACGCATCATCTTCTCAACAGAATCAGAGGTAACTTTCCTAATAAATTAACAGATCAAACTTTACTGACATACGGCCGAACTTAACCGGCAAATAGTCCGTGCGAGGTCAACACAAAGTCAAAAGGGCATGAATTGATTCCGGACTGGATAGCGAGAAGCGTGGGCTTCCCTTGGCGAGCCAAATTTCCATATCAAAGTGTCGCTATGGGCTGTTTTTATTATAAACTATACCAATACTCTCCGACCATGTCAAGACATGAGGCACGCGATACCGTGAACATCCCTATGTGTGTGATACGCAAACGGATATCACATTCATGGTTGGCTGTGAAAAGCGCTGATTTTGGTTTCCTCAAGAACCTGAAGTGCATAACGATGTTGTGTCGTGGCCTGGTCAGCATGCTGTACAGTAAAATGAAACAACCATACATAATTATGATCTGAGACGTAAGACTAGACACTAAATGCACTCGGCCTTCCTATCTAGTTCTACTCAATGATTAAGACTTTCAAGAGCAGACGATCAATTACAGCCTCCGGTCATCAACTAGAGCGCTGCTCTGCAGATTACATTAGTGTACACATGCAAGGAGGCGAATATGGAGCTAAGAAGGCCGATTCATAGCCCACCAAGAGAATTTACGTAAATAACCAAGATTCCTCGCCATGCAGGATGTACAGTAGTCCGTTATATTCATTGAACCAATTTAACCGTGTTCTGCTGAGAAAAAGTCGTGAATAGGAAGTTCCGGTGGATGATTATACTCAGAAAAGAAAAAAACAGAAATCACTAGGACTTCATGACCCATTATTTGTGTCAGTCAACCAAACTCTGTAACTCAACCTTGTTGTCTGCACTTCTTCCTTCATCGCTGATTCAGATAAAAGACTAACAAAGCTGCTGTATGACAAAGCGAATTCCGAAATGACTGATCGATTTGAACATTTTCACTGGCTTCTTGGCCATTCGGTTCTTCCTTATCCTTTTCACTACAAACCAAGCGTATCAATGGGATTTCAGACACCTGAAGCCAACAAGATCATTGGGGAGAACCGCAAATAGTGATATCGACAGTTGGGGCGGTTTCCAGTTTCGACAAATCCTGACTTTACACCACGAGCTCAGATTTTGGTTGCTACCTTGTAGCGTCATCTCCTCGGACGAAGAACAGTGTTAGATTGATAGTAAACGAATAAACTGGGGAACTAAATAGAAGAGAGAGGATTTCAATTGATACAATCCCGTCTATTATCGTGTTGAATCACATCAATTACTATCTCCAAACAATTCGTATAAGGACCTCGTGGACTGGTTCTGCACCAGCCAATCCGCTGATTACCGATTTAATTTGTTCCGTCCACTTTATCTACTGGTCAAGTCAATTCACTATTAGAGAAAGAAGATCAATACTGCAGGATGCTGATAATTGGTGTTACCCATTTCAAATGATTACGCAAAAAAAACAATGAATTATATAATATTCAATTATCAATTGCAGTGAACGGGCACAGAGGTTAGATTCAGCACAGCAGTCAGCTGATGTCATCCTCATGGCAAACGCAGAATGTGTCAGTAGCTTTTGTGTACAAATAGACGGGTTACGTAACCGGATTAGCATTGCTTCTTTGGAGGCCAAAATCGTCCGGTCGGTATTGGGTAACATGGGTTTAAAACATGAAATAGGATCAACTATGTTTGGTTGTTATCACATGTTTTGCGATTCCTGACCCAGAGTCACGATCAGAGTGATTATTCGCTGTGTTCTGTTACGTTGATTTGTAGCCCAATTGGGAGTATGTTCTTACATCCGTTGTGAAAACCTTCGGTCTGTTTAGCCGATGTGAGTGTCAATGCAACTACAGGTGAACTAGTATACTGGACGCCGAACAGAATGTGACAATCGATTAATTCCGCGTTGGTTCTGAATGATCCACCGAGTGTTTAGCAAGGCGCAAAGATCTGCAACCGGGAATTGTGCAACTTATGTCCGGATTGTGTTTGTGACGAACATCATTAATAATATGGTCTCTATTTTAAAGGCCAGTCTAATGTATACGGCTTTCTTCGTTGCCTTATAGGCTGGGCCACCCTTCGGCTTATGTCGACTGTGGACGTCAATGAATTTTGCTGGGTAACCATTACGGATGTGTTGCGCAAAGAAAGCTTTCTAGAAGAACCTCGGGTTTGCAGATATTCTTGGTGCCATAATAGAGAGTCTTTACTAATCTGAGTTTGTATACAATTAGTAAGTTTGATGTCTACAAAATTAGAACAACCGTTGGCCTCTTCATAAGAAACCGGAAAAATTGAGGTGAGGGAAGTTAAAGGGGTTCACGATATTAGCAAAATTTGTGGGACCAGCAAAAATAAAAACGTCATCAACAAACTGTTTGTGTGAAACCATTTTGAATATAAGATCACTCAACTTCGTTTCCATCGTGGATAAAACACATCTGCCAGTGTTGGGCTTAATCGGCAGCCTATTGCCACACCCTCGATTTGTCTATATGCGAGCTATATAAGTTCACTGAAACGCAACAGAGATTTCCCGTTATCCTACGGGAACTGCTCTAAATGAGAACTGCTCAAGGTCAATTAACAAGACCAAAACAGAAACCTGAGAAAATTGCAATGCTCATTAAGTAAATCGCATATCATACCAATTCCTAGGACGGAACAAGCACAAACTAACTTCCATTTCATTCAGTCGACCTGAAGTCGATGTTTTTTCCCCTTCGAAATTCCAACGAAGATGGATCATTTTATTAGTGGGAGATTGAATGGTTTCATGAAATAATTCACCGGGCACAGTGGATATACACTGCTGATGATTCCTAACAAGAATGAAACAGCTGTACAGTGAGTGCTTCCATAGTTTCTTTATGCTGAGTTGAGTGATGATATCACATGGTGAATTATTTCATGAAGATGGATCAATTACAAACAAAATGCCAATTCGAAAATATGTACAACCAGCTGAAAGATCGTACACTGACTTCATCTGATAACGAAGGATGGTTACGAGCAAAACCAGTGGATATCTCACACCCATACGTGACCGCGTCAGTACGACAGTGGTGTTGTTTCACTTCAGGGCACTATCAAGCAACACAGCAACTAGAGCAGATGATTGGGGTGAAATTTGTCAAAATTGACAAAAGCTCTGGTGTAGTCATAATGACCACAGATATCTGCAAATTAAAACCGAACCCGGTCATACACCATACAGCGACCACCTCACAGAATGCTCAATCGCCCGTAAGTTACAGATTTTGCTGTTCCATGGTTAGCCTTTGAAGCCCAGTACAGATGTCTCGAGCCAATATGAGCCGAAACACCCAATATGAGATGGCCACAAAGAACCCATAAACCCAGTGTCCCGTTAAGGCCAGTATTATGCACGCAGAACTCCCCGGATTATAAACCGGCCCGCTGATTAGTGCACATTTTAGATCCCATTAGCAAAGTCCTCGTGCCTCATTGTGAAAAGACTATTCTGAACTTGCAACTACACTAGAAAGTGTTTCCTTGACTTCCTACATTGATTTCCATCGACGTGGATTCCCGTGTTACGAATGTGTCTATCCACGAAACAGTTGATTATTTATGCGATTTTATCTCCTCGTCAAGACAATCAACTTCCCATTACCGTCGACTACTTACGTGTTCCATAATATTCGATTTGATCTCAAAAACACCGCATATAGACAAATCGAGGGTGTGGCAATAGGCTGCCGATTAAGCCCAACACTGGCAGATGTGTTTTATCCACGATGGAAACGAAGTTGAGTGATCTTATATTCAAAATGGTTTCACACAAACAGTTTGTTGATGACGTTTTTATTTTTGCTGGTCCCACAAATTTTGCTAATATCGTGAACCCCTTTAACTTCCCTCACCTCAATTTTTCCGGTTTCTTATGAAGAGGCCAACGGTTGTTCTAATTTTGTAGACATCAAACTTACTAATTGTATACAAACTCAGATTAGTAAAGACTCTCTATTATGGCACCAAGAATATCTGCAAACCCGAGGTTCTTCTAGAAAGCTTTCTTTGCGCAACACATCCGTAATGGTTACCCAGCAAAATTCATTGACGTCCACAGTCGACATAAGCCGAAGGGTGGCCCAGCCTATAAGGCAACGAAGAAAGCCGTATACATTAGACTGGCCTTTAAAATAGAGACCATATTATTAATGATGTTCGTCACAAACACAATCCGGACATAAGTTGCACAATTCCCGGTTGCAGATCTTTGCGCCTTGCTAAACACTCGGTGGATCATTCAGAACCAACGCGGAATTAATCGATTGTCACATTCTGTTCGGCGTCCAGTATACTAGTTCACCTGTAGTTGCATTGACACTCACATCGGCTAAACAGACCGAAGGTTTTCACAACGGATGTAAGAACATACTCCCAATTGGGCTACAAATCAACGTAACAGAACACAGCGAATAATCACTCTGATCGTGACTCTGGGTCAGGAATCGCAAAACATGTGATAACAACCAAACATAGTTGATCCTATTTCATGTTTTAAACCCATGTTACCCAATACCGACCGGACGATTTTGGCCTCCAAAGAAGCAATGCTAATCCGGTTACGTAACCCGTCTATTTGTACACAAAAGCTACTGACACATTCTGCGTTTGCCATGAGGATGACATCAGCTGACTGCTGTGCTGAATCTAACCTCTGTGCCCGTTCACTGCAATTGATAATTGAATATTATATAATTCACAGATTATTTCACGTAAGCAATTGAAAAGAATAGCACGAAATGTCCTTCCTCTACTATTCAACTGAGTACAGAGCACTCGATGTTTCAAACCCCTAAACGATGATCACGTCAACCCGTCTTCCGACTGGCACCTGCCTCGGAGGTCAGTGGAATCAAGAAAGTTGCCCTGTAACCAGGGCCAAAAATTGACCCAACCAATTTAACCTATTCACATTCGATGCTCGTTCCAAAGATTGAATCCTAAGGCCCACTACCTTACCTCTAACCTCTGAGCCTCTGAGTATGTCCCCCAACCATGTCCAATCAATATGACGAAAACAACGGTTGTAAAACATCGAAAGTTATCGCACATCGCTTTCAACGGCCATGTTTCTGAACTGTATAACAGAGCCGACCTGAGTGCTAAGGCAAACTCAACATCTGATCGATAAACGTGTCATACCATTACAGCAGATTTCTCAAATTAGTGAAAGTTCAGATGATGATTGTTTTGTCTACTTAATTATCACTGGCCACTTGACTCATGAGAAAGTTAAACAGTCCTTACGATCACTGACTGTTGCCAATGCTACAAGGATTTTTCCGGATTGTCAAACGTACTTTCTGTATAAACCAAAGAATGCATTTCATGTTTCATGAGGAATAGTACAAGCATCATTGAGGTCCTCACTGTCTGCGCTAATCATGCAGGTTTCTGCAGATGAATAACATCGCCCCATAAATAAAAAACCCAACAGATATCGCATGGAAACAAGATGTATTTTTACAAAACGATTTGCGATTCAAGCTAAGAGCAGCGGTAATGGTGATGGTGTTAGGAGTGTCGGTAATACTGACAATAGAAACAAGGATAACAGTCCACATCATCTGTGTGACCAAGATTCGTCAAATTAGAACAATCTAATCGTTACAAGGAAAGCGAAAACAAGAAAATTGAAAAAAAAACGGGAATAAAAATCATATCGATAGAAAAAATAGTCCGCAGCTTCCACTCGGTGCATATCGCAGCAGTGAGATTAGTCCAAAGTAAGCTCCCAAGGGCACAAGGGACGTGTGCGTATTGCAGCAGAAAGCACATTTTACGGGACAGGAAATTCGGGAAAAGGAAAGGAGATCGGAATGTTAAGCATTTGTCGGGTTTCCGAATGGGCATTTGAATGCCTGTATGAGAGAAATGGGAAGCATCTACTCCAGAAATCGAATACTCATTTTCTGCTCGATATCCACATTGTCGAACGCCTAAAAAGGGATAAGGACAAAAGGCGGATGATTAGATTTGGACGCGTCAGTCAGTCGCCGTGGAAAACTATACTCCAATAGAAAAAAACGACGGACAAAGATCCTCAAATGTCAGCCATGCGAACCCAGATCATGCGAAATCAGATCACCAAAAGTGGAATAACTGGCTAAGCTCGAGTAAACCCTTTAACGTCATGCGCCGCCGCAGTGATGAGGTCAACTAGCATGGTGACCTTTGGAATGTTTGTTTCTCAATGTTAGGACTGTCCATATCTCCGAAATCTCTGCACCGTCGTTCCGATTGATGCATGTGGCGTGGGTGTTTATCACCCACGGCGCATTACGTGGACAACTAATCCCTCACCTGACACACAGTTTAAAGTGCACATCTGCACCCAGGCAATAGAACATCCGTTGGCATGTGAGCGTTCCCTCAGTCACTTAATCGTAAAACTTGCCTTGAGAAAGACTACCCACGGTAGTCGGAACGTTGGCGAATTACATCCACCCACAACGCTATGATATTGACATTATACTATTCACAATTAAGACCAATACATGCTGCATCGATTTTTCATTCGACCCAGTAAGCCTATTTTCTTTCGGGAAGGGCCTCTAGCTTGCTTTTGCTCGTAAAACCGTTGAACTTGCACAAACGTACTCTGGTCTCGGTTGCTGCCTGGGCAGCAATAAATAATGATGAGACGAAAAACAACAGATAATAAATTGGCAGAACTACAAGAGAAGCCGAAAAATTTCGATTGCAAACACGCTACCGACTGCAGCATTCAGACATCGTCTATGGTCTCCAATCCTCACGTTCGGGGGACCTCCTAGGCATCAATCTCGTGATTTGACTCAGCCTATCCGGGACAGCCCATTAATTAAAGCTTTCGCGCTCTTAGTTACGTTATGGAATTACCACTCTGGCTCATCTTCCAACCATTATTGAGTTTGAACAACAGACCATAACGAGGGATGCGAACTACGGGCATACGTCATGCATTTGTTCGATTGACGGCGTTCTACGATCCAATACCCGACGCCTAACCTTGGCAATCTTAATGCAACCATCCCACCATACCCCAACAGTACTGCCAGGACCACAAAAACAAAGTTCACACATGTCTCATAATGTCATGTTTCAGAACTGTATAGAAGGACTGATCTTGTCGATAAAATGAAAATCGGACCATCCATCGACAACCGGATGTCATACCAAAGCCCTAGATTAATCAAATTGAATACCAATCAAGCCTTCTGTGTACGCGACGACACCTTATCCGACGTACCAACACCCGGTGAAATACAACCACCCAAGTTGCAGTGGAATGGGGTCACACCACAAGCACTAAATCCTACTACACTGAGAGAGCGGCGGCCATAACCCCGAAATTTCTGATGTTACTGAGATCCACAAATTCTTAATAAGTCAGATGTGCAAGAGTATACTCTGCACATCATATGTCCTCGGAACCATGGGGAAGGGCAAAGCGATGGAGGAAAACAGGTTAACAAAAAAACTGCATACAGTTCCACTGCATAACTTTTTATCCTCCACCTTCACGCTATCGGCTATCCATCCAGGATGACCAAAGAGAAGTAGAGGATTGAATTAGGGACTTAGGGACCCAACACCCAGCTTTTGACCAAATAGTCTAACTCACATGGCAACAAAATAATCCGCGGGTCACGTAACCCATCGGTGACCGGTGACTGATTGCCCAATTCATACGCCCTTCGGATGAAACTAAACACCCGTCTGCCACGGGTGTCGGTGAGCGTAGGACCGTATGCTTCAAACGTTGCCCGTGGTTGGTTGGAAATCAGGGTTTAACCATTCCTCCTAGATTGATTATCGAAGACCAAACAACGTCATGGAGGGCCCCAACCATTCGCCTTCGTCCTCTCACTTAGGTAGAAACATCTCTGCCACGAGAAAACAGTGTATACGGCTTCCTCAACAGAGACTGAGATACAGATCATTTGGGACCATTTCCAGAGGCGTTCACGGTGAGTAACAAACTGGGAGCCTGAGGCATCCGCCGGTGATTATGCTGAGGCATTTGGAGCAATCTGTTCGCAAACGTTTCGCGATTAACGGTAGGGAAAGTTGTCAGTGTTTTGGTCCTGTGGCAAGCGCTTGTCTGTTTTCGTTCGCTTGAACCACACTGTTTCACGCCAGAGCTGCCGCGAGACCTAGAATATATGAGACAAGTCCTTTCCACAAGCAGAGAATATCTTATGAAGCCAGAAGTTTCTGACAAATGAACTGAGGTTCCAGGATCATTCAGGGTGCCAAGACTTCCGTTCTAAACATCAGATCATTTTAAGTGAACACTTTTGGCACTACCTGTTCCCATTTTATTCTTCTAATGGTGACAGTGGAGAATTTATAGTAAGTGATCGGATAAGGCAGGTCTTAAGGTCAGAAAGTAAGTTTGCACCCAGCTTGCCTTGGGACGTTACCTCAACTGTTAGTGTGTGTAGCATGGTATGTAGTTCAGTTGCTGTTCCTCACCCCGTGAATATTAGGAACGCTTTTGCGTAACCTTAAGAGTAGCGTTAGCTTCGTGAATTGCAAAAAAATCGATTAGTTACACGGGCATTCGCAATAACTCCGCACTACCTTCGTAAGCTTAACTAGTTAACTTCTGATTCGTGCTTCTGCTAAGACACGACAAACGGACCAACAATAACAAACCGGTTCGCAGTAATAATAAAATGAACTAAACTGAAAATCAGGAGGTACAACAGGATAGCATTGGGCTGCCTTTCACATCTCGGGGGGGGGGGTATTAAGCCTACTAACCTGAACAAATTCATCGTACGAAATGAATCCATCACCATCCAAATCAGCTTCAGCCATTGTTCGCTCACCAATATTGTTGATCTAAAGTGAGAAAAACGAGTGTCACAAAATGAAAAAGGAAAAGGAAAGAACATAACCAATTCATAAAAATGGTACTCATCGGAGAAAAAATATTGAAGGTCCATTATTTAACATCGGTACCAAACCGGAAGGAAAACTGCGAATTCGGGCAATTACGATATACCGACTGACGACGTGAAAAGAATGCTAATGTTAATAGCTGGAATGAACCGAATGGGAGCAGACCAAAATACGTGACATCAAAAGAACGGAGGACGTTCAGTGTTCGAGAGTGCGCGGCATTAGCAAATTTGCACCAAATTAAGACCTACGAGCATTCACAAGAAGGAAGCGACGTCCCAGATAGAATGGTGCACTAGCTCATGAAGACAAGCGACTTCAAATGATGAGGCGAAAGGATCCAGTAAGTCGGTAGGTCTCCATTTTTAAACTAATCACCATACACTGCTCTGGTATGGGTTACCGCCTCACAGCACCTTCCAGTGAACATCAATGCCCGTGGTAATGGGTTGGAAGACAACGGAATGGATCCCTTTTTTCTCCATTTCAGATTTTAAGGTCTGCTTGTGGATTATCAGAATCCAAACATCATCCGGCAATCAAATAAGATCTATGAAATACTCCACCATATGATATCAACCCTAAACTTATCGTTAAGAAACCGTGGAACTACAGTACAGCTATTTCATCTTCGTTAGGAATCATCAGCACTGCATATCCACCCCGCGCGAACTCGGAACGAACGATTTTGAGTCGAACGCCTTAGCCATTACGCCACCGGGAAGGCTCTCAACGGTTTGGTAAACTTGACTACATGATGTTGCACCTATCCGTCACTGAACTGCAGGGCCAGGGGCTCCCAGTACACAGCAATCTACTCCTATTGATAGATGACTTCTCTGGAGGTCGTATGACCCAAGCTTCGAGCATGACCTATAGGGCTTGGCTGCTTACTGTGTTAATCGTAGGTTGCACGGTTTGGTCGAATAAGCTCTGTGAGGCTAGTAAAAGTTATCTGGGATGAGCACTCGTTTAGAGACTCCAAAACCCAATGAACGGCTGATGATAACCGGTAACCGTGGCCCTTAAAAATGGAATGGTTTAGGATCTGTGTACATTCGTGATTCAGCTTCATTAATTGCTTTAAAATTTATTCGCAAAATTTGCGCTTCAACTGTATCGACTCCCGAATACAAGTAACTAACATTCACTTCCCAAGCAAACTTCAAAATTACGCAGTGAAAAATTTAATCACCGTGAATAAACGACCTAAACAGTTTATCCCTTCCTCACTCTGACCTGTTTAATCATGAGGAGCATTGAAAGTGAGTGGAACATGTTTTGCGCCTGCTCACAAAACGACTGTCTCGTATTCTCGTTGTTCTCCGCATCAGGTAACGGTTGGGAGATGAGTCAAGGTAGCCAGTTAATGATATGGAAAAAACATGAAAACCTTAACCAAGACACTGGCTCATGTCCGTTTAATTACACTCCCGAGTTAGGGTCCATGAGATCCTCACAGGCGTTGATGGGACACAATAGGTAACATGGCTGAATGCTCCAATCAGCAACGTTCTTTAATCGTAATCTCTTTTCTTCTATTTAGTTTCTAGCCTGGTTTCTTTCCAGTAGATCTGACCACAATCTTCGTTCGAGTGGATGACGCTGTGAAACAGCAACTAAGAACTGAGCCCATTGGTGTGAAATTAATGACTGAAAATGAACTAAACTGATCTGATCTGATCGGATTCGGCAACCAATCCATAAAAAGATCTAACCACCGACAACTTTGTTTCAAAGGGTTTCGTTCTCACGCCCGAACTAACGGCTCTGAATATAGGATTTTACACTTACATATATTCATCAGTTAAAACTATTCACGGCCTACCATTTCTAGTTCTTGTTTTTCTGAACCGTGTCCCTTTTTCCTCACTTCTTCTACTCCCACTTTCCTCCACGAGCTTAGGCGATTACCGTAGTATTTCGTGCAATTGTTTTTTGTACGTTCTTCAGCTTTAGCAAGTTGCACATAGACTTTCATTCGACCTTCACAAGAACGCGAACCAACGTAGTTGGTGACGTACGTGTACGCAGACTTCCTTCACACACGCACTAGTGAGTTTTCTTATTGTCATTTTGTTTGAGCGCTATTCTTTCGCCCATGCTTAGAAGTTGATAGCATTCCCTCTTCAGCTGCACCTGAGCTGAATCGAGTTGTTTCATCAACAGTGATCGCACGAAAACAGATTGTGACTGGAAAGTTGTGAATCGCTGGTCATAATCTGATGCTGTGCCAAGTCCTGAGTGGGTTTGGAAGACAAAGCCAGGAAGAGACTACGGTATTCCGTTGGCTGGCTATCGACCGTCACAAGGTACTGACTTGTGCTCCGTCGATGTAGAGTCAGATCGAATGGTAGACGTCAGCCAATTAACCTGAGAGATGAAGCAGGTTTGACCACATGACATTGAAAGCCAACAAATAAGATGGACCGGATGATAGACGGTTACTCGGGAAACAAGCGAAACCCACGGCAATCACGAGCTGGGAGACGATTTCACCCATCCTATGAATACACGAGCTCGCAATAACAAAGCCAGATTTTGTCAGTCGGCCTGGTTAATTTTACCGGAGTAAATATAGAGGAACGATACCAAATCAGAGATAGGATTGACTGTCGCCCTGCGATCCGACAACCGAATAGACTTATGTATTTTACGAATACCTCGTTCTCCAGTAGACGGTGCTCCATAATTTGGACCGAAATGGCGGCATATCTGTCCAACGTTTTTGGTTATACAACAATGACGGAACCGATCACGATAAGCAGATAGAAGCCAATAGCTAAAACTCACCTGCTCAATGGTTATATTTGCACCGACCATCATTTGAAGCATGCCTAGTAGCTCGTTCCGGGAAATCATATTGTCCATATCCAAATCGTACATGCCAAACAAAAAACGCAATTTCGCATCGCGATTGTTAAACTCAGTGGCCTGATTTGATCGCACTTTGCGGAACCGTGCTAGTTTCCGCATAAATTGACGGAAGTTTAGCTCCTCCTCGCTGCAAAACAGGGAACAGAAGCGGTGATGTGGGAGTAGAAATAGATGCTAAATTAAGCGCATGAAAAATGCTAATTTACAAGATTACTGCACAGCAAACACAGCGTAAAAGAGGGAAAACAATGCTGAACGAGTACAACGCGACCTCATTGGTCCAAGTAGACACAATGCACTGACCAATCTCGACTGACGTACATGCCCGATGCAAAGTTGTTTTATCCACAGCTCTAAATCCGCAACTGCAGCAAGAACGAGCGCGAAAAACAACAAACGTGCAGCTGAACAGTACAAGGCAGTGGCATCCAGACAGCGTCTAACCAAAAAGAGTACCAAACAGCCAACGCTCAAGAGTACAGAGCGCGTGGATAACAAACTGATTATAGGCCAAGATGCGTACGGAATAAGAGAACTGTGGAGCGGAAATAATGCCCCGTACTGACTGGCGCCCAAACTAGGGAACTATATTGGACCTCACGGGAAGCAAGTGATTTTTGTTTATAAGGAGCAACATCACAGTGTGCACGTGATGCTGATTCCCGAAGATCCATTATTTTTTCGAATAATAACACCTTGCACGGACTCGTAAATGTCGCAACGAGTAGAGTGAGAGTAGACTGCTACCTACCGCCGACGTGGACGGAATTGGCGTGTGCGTCTAAGGTGATAAAAACCGATAATAGTCGATCGCCAGCGACCGAAAACAACAGGAATAAAAGGAGTATAATTAACTATCGGGAGACGGCCAAAGCTGGCTCGTTCTGGTGCCATTATCAGGAAATCAGAGTCTTATGGCCCTCGACAAAAAACCCTCATAGCGCTATTGACAAAAAACAGCCAACAACGTCAATTCCGCAAACTCTTCTCTGATCAACATTTATAGTATTCAACAATGAAATCCTATTAAAAAGGCGAATAAAAACAGGACTCGCACTGTGCTTTGTTGATGCAGCTACGACAAAATAACCCCACATTAACACTGCACAAACCAAAGATAGCCTTTCTCGCATTCTAGAGTAACCGCGAAGCGCAACACTGGGATGCACATAAAATGAACTCACTGAACAAGGCCGCTGAAAGAAAGAAGTGTATGTAGAGCTACACCAAAATCACATATGAACGTGAATAGAAAAAGCTGAACAATAACCACACCAAAGAGATGACAAAAGATCAGAATGGAAGAGAAATCCGTTCGGCGCATTGGGACAAGACACAGCAACGGCACCAGATCGCAACGGCAGAAGTCCTGTATTCACGTAATATCATGAGCATTTCTGATTGAGAACGGCAGCACAAGTGAATAAGTCACTAACTGACTGCAAGCAGCCGACCGAAAATACTTTCAAGACATTGATTTTTAACCTCACGTAAACCTATTGTGCAGAATGAATGACTTATTCCGTGGTTCCAAGCATCAGAATTATGAGTGCACTGTAGTGAAGAACAACAAAAGTCAAAAACGGTTCGGTCTACTTCGCCACCATAACAGCAGGGCTGCATATATATGGGGGCACGCTGCCAAATTGTAGTTAGGAAAATGACTGCGAAATTTGCGGTGAGTTGTGAATAAGCCGGACTCATACCAGGAGCGACCAAATGGACCAATTGTCTGCCACCAAAAGATCAGAGGTTTGAATCCTAGATCCATCGGTCACTTTGATGGTAGACGGTAACTTGCTCTCGCCTGGCCCGTTATCACACCTAACTTATTAGAATCGCATGTTGTTTTACGCCACTCCAAGCAGTAGGGTCAAAGTTACCGGTTCTTCCCTGTGTATTGGTCCCTAGTGGTCATGAGGAGCGCCCTTTTCATTAGGCTTATGCATGAAGTATGTCATAAGAAAGACTAACCGAACACGCGGCCGTTGATAAGCAGTGTTAAGTCCAATGTCGTGATGGATTTTCGCCTGGAAAACGTTTTCTTCATAAAGTGGCGAGCATGGCTCATCAAAGTTTACAGCTATACCTCCGTCCCCTTTCGAGAAGTGATACTGTATCAAAGGAGTGAGAAAAAATTTCGAATTCATCTGCCCTTTCCGAGCTTTTCACCATACTGAGTTCTTGATCTGAACTGCTTGAAAGCCGCGTGAACGGAAGCACTGGTAACCGGATTCCTGCCTTGCAGATTAGATATTACGATCCAATGCACGAAGTGGGAGTCCGTAAAACAAACTAATAGTTCACTTTGAGTAGTACCTGATAGGCAATAAAACAGCCCGGTTCAGCACAGGTGCAGCTGAAGAGAAGATGCCATCAAATTACGACAATGGAAGGATGAATAGTGGCCAAATAAAAAGGAAATAAGAATCACTGGCGCGGCTGAAGAAAGTCGGCATATGTACGTTATGAACTAAGGTACCTACTACTATAATTTGAATTTTCCAATCACCCCGCTAGAAGGCCCGCGCGCATTACGGCTCGAGAATCTAATCCATCCCACCCCACCAACGCACACATGACAGTAACATTATTACAAAAACGAAGAGGGAAGAACTACTTAGTTCTGTTACTTTATAATTATCTTTTCACAATTCTTTGTTCGCTCCAGGTTTGAGTAGACCGTGCTATGAAATAAAGACCAAATTCAAAGACCAAAAACGACAGGATGAATGACTGTAAAAACTGAACTGAACTGAACTGAACTATTAGCAAACGGGCAAAAAGGTACGATCGGAATTACAGTCTTAGGTGGCATGGGCCGGTGGAGTTCCGGCCGCTGCTGTTGTGTGCAGTTGAACGCAAGAACGCTATGTCAAAACTAAGCGGTTTCTCGGCTCATCACTGTACCCAGCCACCGAGATATGCGGTGGTCTAAGATTCACTGGCAGCCATGCGAATGGATGCCAAAACAAATGGTGAGCTGAAAAGCGGTGGCGTTCATGGATTTGACTTCACTTTCACAAAGGAAGAGTCGCATCCCCAACATCAACGTTCAACGTTAAGCAGCAAGGCAAGCCTCACCAACCGCTGCCTTTCCCCAGAGTTATATTTTCCTATAAAAACAGTGAATATTCAAGGAGGACAGGGAGTGGACCTACACAGGTGGGATAACATGAATGCTGATGTAGCCAACATACGGAACACAGTCTAACTGTAAAAACTCACGCTTTCAATCATTCTGATTCGATAGAAAATGACAACACGATCGCCACTGTTCACGGTTCATTGCCATATCCTTCAGTGTCTCAAGATGGCTAATTGACGGGTGCTTCGGACCCCAACCCCAACCACGAAGATGCGAGACACCTCTTTTACCTAAGTTCGCTATGTACTTTCTGATTCCACATTGTCACGTCATCTGTTGACCTCCACATGGCTTCTTCAATTCCGTGGGAGGAACACAAAATGAGGCACCATATGGTAGACGAGTGTTCGTCATACGCAACAGATGGCCTATCATCCAGTTTCTAGTTCGGGACTACTGTCGTCCAGTCCCGTAGAAGCACTTTACACCTTGAAGGTGTAAAGCACATGCCAAACCGAGTTACAGACTACGAGAGTTTCTCCAGTGCGTGCTGTACATGGTGCGCTACCAGCCCAAGGTCGAATGTACACTGCAGAATAAAGGTCGGTGCCTCCATACGGTTTCGAAATATGGCTCTCGAATACTGAATATGTGCGAATACTGTTGATGTTTCAACCCGCCTTCTTCGAAGTATTGGTAAAATGTGGTGGAAGAATCTTCCCAGTAACTCTGAAGTTAGCTGCAGGGTTGAACCTTAAGATCATCATCATCATCACCATCGTTCAGCGTTAAACAGCAAGGCAAGCCTTACCAACCGCTGCCGTTCCCCAGAGTTACACGTTTATATAAAGAGTGAATATCAAACGGGAACAGGGAGTGGACCTACACAGGCGGGAAAAGATAAGATACTGCTGCAGCCAACATACGGAACAGCCTAACTGTACAAACGCACGTGCTTTCAATCATTCTGATTCGATAGAAAATGACAACACGATCGCCACTGTTCACGGTTCACTGCCATATCCTTCAGTATCGCCAGCCAGCAAGTCGACGAGTCTTTCGGACCCCAACCACGAAGGCATGAGACACCTACTTTACCTAACTTCGCTGTACATTTCCCATCCCACGTTGCCACGTCATCTGTTGGCCTCCACATGGCTTCTTCCATTCCTTAGGAGGAACACAAAATAGGGCACGGTATGGTAGACGAGTGTTCGTCATACGCAACACGTGACCCAACCAGCGTAGTCTACTAAGTTTCATACGCTGAAACAAGCTATTTTCAGAAGTGGCACCCAATACCAGATTCCTAACCTCAATATTACTCACCCGGTCACTCCATCCAATCCTAGCCATACTACGTAAACATCGGTTGTCGAAAACTTCCTACCGACGGACATCGCCCACACGCATACTCCATGTCTCGCAACCGTACAACAGAACTGAACGCACTGCAGCACAGTAAACACGACCTTTCAACTTCAGTGAAATATCAGGCCGACACTACAAGTGCTTCAATCAAGCGTAAGCTGCCCGAGCCTTGGATATACGCATGCTTACCTCCAATCCCGAGCTACCATCGTTAGACACGCAGCTACCAAGGTAGGTGAAACGGTCCAAAATCGTCAGCTCCTCTCCATCCAGTATCAAGTTCGGCGCTGCTGTCGTCCAGTCCTGTAACAGTACTTTGCACTTTGAAGGTGCAAAGCACATGCCAAACCGAGCAACCGATCTCGACAGTATATCTAGTGCCCGTTGTGCATGGTCCGCAGACTCAAACAGGCACACGACGTCGTCTGCGTAATCTAGGTCGCATAGCTTTCCTCCACTTCCCAGTTCCACTCCTACATCCCGGAGACCTCAGAAAGCATCTTCCATCACCTCGTCCATGACGAAGTCGAACAAGAATGGAGAGATGGGACACCCTTGTCGAACGCCACTAGTTGTTTCGAATGAACGCGACCATAGGTATGCGAGTACAATGCTCGCAACAGGTTCACAAACTTAGTTGGCATACCCTTCCGGTGGAGAGCACTGAATAGTGCCGGTCGATCCACGGAGTCGAAAGCACCTTCCAAGTCGAGGAAGACTACGATCGTAGGGCGGCAGTGTGTGTGTGTGTGTGTGTGGCGCGTTTCGAGTATCTGTCGAAAAGTGAATATTTGGTCGACGCAACCTCGACCTGGCCTTGTTCGCGGATATTACTCTCGCGAATCGGTGTCAAACGGCGCAGCATTATCGAAGCTAACACCTTAGTAACTATCGGAATTAAAATAATCCCACGATGATTGCTACAGTCACTCCGTGTACCCTTCTTGAAGATGGGTATAATCAGTGACTCACTCCACGACAGCGGGATACGATACTCGTTCCAAATATCACGAAGCAAGGAGGTAAGTGATTTCATCAGCACTTCTTCACCCAATTTGAAAAGAACTGGGGGAAGTTCATCGGGACCGGCAGCTTTTCCCCTCTTCAGAAGCCGAATATTCGACTGCACTTCCACTTCCGTTGGGGGATCAAGTGATATCTCCCAAGGATTCACAGCTCCAGGCGTCGGACTAGATACGATAGCGTATGGCCAGCTAAACTGATCCTTGAACAGCCGAATCAGACAAACGTTCGACAGCCAACCGGGTTTGTGGCCTGAGTCGGTGGCCATTCAGCTGCAGCAAAAATCGCATTAAAACTAACGCATAGTCCGATTCGACGTACGTTGTCCGGTATGATCTACAATTCTGGACAGAACCATGCCAACGGTAGCTAACTGCGATATGATCAATCTGACTTAGAGTACCTGTCGAGTTAGAACGCCACGTCGCTGTGCGACGCGAACTGTGTCGGAAATTCGTACTAGATAGGAATAAATTATTGGCTGCACAGAATTGGAGAAGTCTTTCTCTGTTGTCTGTTCGCTGTGCAGGCAAGGCACATCGCCCACCTAAACAGGACTCCGATGCACTCAGTTTGCCAACTTGTGCATTAAAGTTACCTGCTACCACTACAATGTCAGAGCGTTTGCTCTTCCGAACAACAGTGACGAGGTTATCGTAAAATTCGTCTTTCTCTATATCAGTGCTGCAGTCTGTGGGAGCGTATGCCGAGATAACAAATAAACTACGCTTAACACTACTATCCTTTCGGACGCCGACTGATCCCTGCAGTCTCATGGCACACAAGCGACTGTTGACTGGGATCCAATCTAAAAGGGCTGCTTCAGCCTTCTCACTCAAGACTATTCCCACACCACGTTGACCCACAGCTTGAGCTGCTT
>LUCM01000287.1:9268-22719 GCA_008360955.1 Fasciolopsis buskii
CTGTCAGAGCCAAACACGCCTGTTGACCAGCTTGCATTAAAGTGCACACATTGAAGGAACCGAGATTCAGAGACTGACGAGGCTTGAGAAAAGGTGAGCTAGCAGAATGAAAATCACTTACTACACTACTTGACAAGGAATCGTTGCGAGTATCGGGCGTGTCATCATTAGGGACATTATGGGAAAGCAGAAGGGGCAAACAGATTCGGTTGGTGACAGCCTGCGCTTTATTGCGCGCTTCTCTATGGGTTTTGTACGTCTGGTGAGTATGATACACTTTGTACATGGCCCACCTTCTTTTATGAGTTCTTATTGCTCGCCCTATTTTTGGACCCCATAATTGTGGCTAACGATTTGTTTTAACGACCTTAAGGGAGAAAAACTCCTTAGTCAGCCTGATTAGTCCCACCTAATGTCTGCCCATTTTCCCTCCGCGGTCGTATTGCCGTGTGCCGGTAACCAGAATGTCGACGCCATAGCCCCTCTCATTTCTTCAATCCTCGGCCTACTATAGCACCTAGAAGTGAATCCAGAAGGTGATCCATTCAGCGCCGAAAGCCCCAACCTAACTGCCACGTGGTCACTTTTGCCTAGGGACTCCTCGGTTGTTAACCTTCTAATATTTTCTTGATACCTGGTGATCACCAAGCCTCGTACAGAGGGGTGTTGCCATACGCTACACCTAGTATCTTGTCTTACATGTTGGGTCAGGCCAAGTAAAAACAACCATCGTAGGACTGTTTCTTCTGGAGTTCCCTTCGAGGCACTTTTGTCGCCAAGTTAATGTCCAAAATTTTGAAGTCTCCTAACACTATAAAGTCCTTACGCAGGGCTAACCCTGCCTGCATCAGACCCAATAGTCCAGTATCCGCTTAATACTCGCAATTGGAATTCCGCATACCCATGCGATACATGTTTTATCCGGAAACCTAACGAAGTCTGAGGATACCCGCACGTTTCCCAAATGCACTGTGAATGGAGCCTATTAGTTCTTGAGATCCTGACGCACGAATATGGGTGCTCCGCCTCCCTGCCTACCGTCATAAAAGTGTCTCGAGCTTTTTGTTGTCCCAGGTTTCTGCAATAGCAATCTTGTAGTCCTGGTAGCTAGTTCATCCCATTTTCCTTGAAAGCTACAAGAGTTTGCATGTCTTCCATAGTTCGCTCCCAAGCGTTCCTTGCTCACCTATTGCGCTTATTGTAACTTCTTCTGTGCTGTCCTCGGATGCACCGGGCAAGGAGGCACCTGGCTTTCGCCCCAGATGCGGTCCCTATGATTGTCTCATCCAAGATTCAGGAGGCGCTCGAGGTAACCGTCGGGTCCCCCGCCCCCCAATTAAGTCCAAGATACAAATCGCTCCGGTCCACCCAGCTGTCCGTTGCAGTCCGGTCCAGCAGACGGCGAGCCGCAAAGTGTGTGCGTCTTTTGCCTCTGGTTACTTCAGGCTGGGAGCCCACAGAGATGAGTTCTATTTCTTTCACTGTCTTACTTGAACTTGAACAATCATTTTTAGATGCATGCACTGAGGCAGTGATTTTAGAAGAGGTTGAGCTACGACGTGGAAAGTACAGAAACAAAATAAATTACCATAAGCCGAAGCTCAGTAACCGTAGGAGCCAGCATCACACTCACCAGGCTAATTTGGATACGAGATACACGACGCACGGCCACTAGCCGGTGTAGCGCAGACAAGGTCAGCCCCGTTCCAGTTCCACTTCCAGTAAGAATACAGGACTATGCGGCGAGATGCCTGCTCATCCAGTTTCTTGCACCAAGAGCCCCTTGGATGAGACGATGCTTAAACAAAAGAAGGGTAAAAAGCCCTCTTCTGACCCCACAAGGGCGGAAATAATTAGTGAGATGTTTTCCCTGGACCAGCGGCTTTAGTATCGCTGGGTAGATCCAATCAGTTGGATTACAGGACTATACGGCGAGGTACCTGTTCCTCCAGGGGTTTGCACCGAAAGTTCCTTAGACCAGGCGATTCTTCGACGACAAGAGGGCGAAAACCTTCTTCAGTTCGTACGGGGGGCGCGACAATTATCGAGATGCTTTCCTCTCGACAATCTCATCAACACCAGAATTCGCAAATTGTTCTTTTCAGACAGCTAGACATACATTGTCTAGTCCCTTTTTCGGTTCCGCTTTGTCCAGTTGGCAGAGGAAAGAAAATTCCCCAAGAGCCAAACAAGCTCTCAAAGGTCTTATGATGGTTTTCGTAGGAGCAGGCATCCACCACCAAGAGTGTCATTATCATCGCGTTATCCTTTGCCTTCCAGCGACCCCGTTTTCACTGCAAAGAAAAGGCAGTGGAAGAAAATTCCATTTCATCCACTTGGCGAGAGAGCGATTAATTCGCATTGGTTCGAAAGCCAATTTCCACTGTAAAGAGTAACGCTTGCATCCATTGAATGCAGATACATTACCTCACAACAGCCCACTTGTGATCTAATTCTGCCCCAAAGATCTTAACGTCCGGTGAGTGTTTTCCGTCCGTTTACCAATCTGCCACCGAAGAAATGCGCTCTAGCTTTCAGCCGTGCGCGACTGTTCATCGTTTATTTCCATTTTCCCTGAATCTAGGGTCGGAGTTTTCGTGGAAAAGAACCTTAACTATCTTGAATGCTTTATCCAAATCCTCCGAGACATTCGGCGTTCCAGTGAAAATAGGCCAAGGCCGTCAATCTTCCTCTGAAGGTCTTTTGTCTTCGGCTTTATGTCATGCGGGTGGCTATCCGCTGCACCACCTGTAAACGGCCCTTATTCCTTAAAAGATTGAGGACCATGCCCGAATGCAACATTCTAAGTGGGGTTCGAGAAATATCTTTTTTTCGGCGCGACAAGCTGAGCTCTTTCGAATAAGTTCCCCTCGATTTCGTTTGCAGCGCCTTGGTCAGCCTTCTTAAAAATCGATGCAACTTTCATTCCTTGGCCCATTATTTCGCCTACTGCGTCTATTGTGAGGAGACCATCTTCGTGGGCAACTGTAAAACGCTCCGCGCTCTTTGAAACAAGTTGCTTTTCTCTGCATTGGTTGGCAGATCCCTCGTTTTTCCCAGTTTATGGCTGACTGGATATCCATGCGCAGAACTTCCCGGCCAGAGGACTCAGCGACCTTCAAGTCATACACGAAGAAAAAGCTGAGAGGCTGCATGGTCATAGGTAAATAATTTATGAACATCAAAATCAACGGTGGCCCGGGTATCGGCCCATGAAGCGCTCTGTCGGTAGCCACAATTGTATTCAAATTAGCTTCTCCGAAGAGAACGTAAAATCTCCGTCATTTCTCTTTCCATTTACACGTTGACTCTACGACGTTACGGCGAAATGTACAGTGGACCAGGTTCATGTAACGAATGGTTCTCGGTTCCGGCGGTGCCCGACAACATGAAGGCAGAAACCACCTTTAGACTCTGAGGTAAGAATGGTAACCCCGTAAGCGACTCCAGCTGTCACTCCCGTCCTGTTTAAGAGAGGAGATCATTGTCTTCCACTCGACCCGGCCATCTTCCTCAGCTCTACAACGTGCACGGTGTTTTCACCAAAAGTGGGCTACTATGACTTGTCTGGCCTGCCTCCGGATTATGTCTTTTATTCTACCTCGAACACCTGTGAAAGTTTGTTGCAATCACTCGCCACTGGTGTATTGGATGTATTGCGCCTCACCCTTCTATTTGCACGCTGGCATGATCCTCTTTCTGCTGCCGGTCAGTGGTTTATTTTCCCCTGTCCATTACGTGGGCCCAGGTCGGTACCTTAACAATTCTGGGGATTGTAATGAATCACCTTCTCAAAACAGCCAGCATTTTCATTCATTGAATAACTTTTCTTTGGGTGCATTGCCCGAAGAAACTAAAAGTTAGATGAGCAAAACCACCTTCAAAAGATACGTTGAGTTTTATCTAATACTTACCCTTCATTTTCTTCCAAAAGCTACTGTCTTCACGATTCCGCAGCACTTTGATACAGTAGGGCACCACACCCAGCTCGGTGGCACTGGCAGCTATTTCATAACTTTCGTATCAGTTGTTGCCGCTCATTTTTCCAAAGTTTTTCTCTTTTGAGCTGGCAAATTTAGTGAAAACAGGACAGTTCAAGAATCGGGATCTACAGAATTGGTCTTGCATTCGTCGTCTGCTTCACTTTTCTAAGCAATCAGAGCAGGGAGTGGCCTGATAGCTTAGCTGGTCAAGATCAACCTAGTGAATCCGACAGGCCATTTGAACTAACGGGGGAAACTCAAAGGCCCATAAACAAATATACACAAGGGTACCTATTTTTTGTCTTCATTTGATCATCATTCTCGATTGAAGCTCGTCGCTTGTCACAAGGGCTAGAGTCCTTTGCTTCCAGCTTATTCAAAGAGAGCTGCCCGCAGTCAATGAGTAACCCTAATGAAACATAAGTATAAAAAGAGATTCAGGGCGACGCCTTGGTCAGTGTGACAATCGGGGTGCAATGTTATGCATCAAACAACCGTTTCGTTTTGCATGTGTTCGCATGTAAAATTTTATATATGAGCTACATTTCCGAAACGACAAGCTAGGATGACTTCATTCAGCATGCTAAAATCTCACGGGAAACTCTATTGGAAATAATTACTTGGGCCGACGAAAAACTTGGGGCACGAGGTGCTAGAGGTGCTAAAGCAACTAGATTGGTCGAAAGCGGCATGGTCTGAAGAGATCCGCCCATAGGTAGAGGGCCGCCCCTTTTAGTCTCCGTGAAATCCTTCACCCAGTTTTTTAACGCATCCGTGAAAGAAGGGCGACTTTTGGGACTGGTTGCGGTCGACGGTCTTACTAGTGCAGAAAAACGGGGACGGAGGTAGTTGCAGCAGCTCTAGATCAGTGAGCTCGAGACCCATCTTTTCAAAAAAGCTTTAAAAATTCCGTGCGACAGGATGCCCAATTAACTTGATAAAAACAAGCCAATTTTGGTGAACCAACATGGTTGCTCTCAAAAACGTTTATTTTTGGTCGACTTGATCAGCCTGCCGGGAGAAGTAGCAGGATGGACCTATTTAGACTATCTGCGGAAATTCAGAAACATTTCTGCAAGTTAGCACAAGTGTGCAGAGAGCCTAGGCGGTTACTTTGGTGGTCTGACCTGAAAAGTATGCGGTGCCCACGAATAATTTGCCGTCAGTTTCCTCTTCAGTCTGTGCTAGTTTTGCACCGAGAAGCTTCCAAGCTTCAAAGATTCTAGCCGGTGGCAAAGTCTTTAAATAGCTCAAAAACCTTTGAAACTAAGTGAACTCGATACTTCCATCAGATATGTGTGGTAGAGGTAAAAACATGTAGACAACTCAGGGAAAACCATCGAGCTGGGCGGGTTTCACATAACTGAGTGGATGTTGAATCCCGGATGACTGCGGCAGGCTTTACCAAAAATTGGAAGGGAACCTATCATTTGAGAGACCCATGGGTCACACTGCCAATGGAATGTGCACTGTTTATTTAATGGGACGCTGAGGCCGACAAGTTCTTCTTCCGAGTGAATGTGGGAGAAATACACTTAACCTGGGGGGATTTCGGCGTTAATATCGTGTTTTTATGAACAGCTGGGCTTGGTCTCATCATAGCCACTACCGCATGAGATGACATCATAGCAATTCTACGGGGAAGGAACAGAACGCGATGAACCACTAAGCTTTCTACATCAAGAGCAGTGGCTCCGATGGTTGGAGGGATACGTGAAGTGGGACAGATGAAGTTATGGGAGGCCATTGTCGAATAAACAACGGCAAGGCCAGGGAACTTGTTTTCCGATGATTCGAAATCAGATTGCGGTGCAGCGACATGCACGCTGAAGACGGTTTCTATGCCAAGGCCGGTTTTAGTGTCCGCAGTGTCGGCAGTAAGGACGGGGAGGATGCTGAAATGGTGTAATGAGGGAATTAACTGGAATGACGTACTCTGTGTAGGTTCTCATTTCGTACTCCATCATATTCAAAACTTAAACACCAGGCCCAACACGTCTGTGGCCAATAGACGTTCGGCGATCAACAAATTGACGAGAATGACTCAGCGGTTCTGTGGGCAATCTGCATAAAACCCGTTGAATATTTCCTTCTTGGTATGAAATCGTTCAGTAAGTTATGCATGTAGTCAAATATGCCGGTCATTTCGTCAAATAGCATGAAGAAATAGCTCCGAGATTTCGGATGCAAAGTTAGGACTCAGAAGTACGATTCTTATAATTTAAACTGTGCACTTCGGCATTTTATTGAACCAACTTTCCTGCGATTCTCATGAGCCAGGTGGCTCCAAGCAGTGGCTTGCCAGAAAAAATATAAATGCTGGATAGTGACATTAGGAGGTAGATGACCACGAGTCAGACTGAACATTGGGGCGATAACAGCAGCATGGTTTTATCAATCCGGAAATGATGGGATAAGTTGATTGCAACTGGAGCCTTCGTCAGTGTAGATGAAACCCCAGAGAAAGTACAATCAGGTCACGCTGATATGTCTGTATTTTGTAGGCTCAGCTTCACGCTGATTGAGGCGACATTCGGAGTAGGAGGGCGACTGCAGACCGTCAACGTAACGTCTGGAGTCAAATATGCGGTCATAAAGCCTAATAAATACCATATTACCAACCTCACGTAGGCATTACCATATGATAGGAGGGGGTGTGGATGAAGATATCTTGTTGGATATTGTGCGCGAGAGAATTTGGATGGCACAAGCCAGGGCCATGATAAAGCGGATATCTTTTGGCTACCTGCTTTGGAAATACAGCTGACGATTCTGCTTCCGGCAGCCAGAAAAGCTACCGGTGAATGGCCCTTATCAGAAGTGGGAATGGAGTGCTTCGTGCCCATAATTGTGAAAGGATACCAGGTGACAGAAAAAGAGTGTGGCCTTCTGAAGAAGATCTACAAACCGGGCCCTTCAGTTCGAAGTGTTTTACACGAAGGACAGGGACTCATTCCTGAAGGCAGTAAAACGTTTTGTTGCACGAAGAAGCACACCAAAAAACAGATACTCGAACAACGGGTCTGAATTTTTCGGCGCATAAAAGCATCCCTAGAGTTTAGAGCAGGGGACAGATGAACACCGAATCGGTGGCCGAACCAACATGAAAGATTTTCATTAGCACTTCAACCCGTTTTACTCGAGTCACCCTAGCGGAGCCCGAGATCTGCTAACACGATCCGTCCAAGGGATACTAACGGCGGTTACCCCATGAAACCACTGAATGCGGAGACATTGCATAGCTTGGTCGTTGAGTTTGAAAGCATCTTCAACACCAGACCGCTAGTCTCAGAAGTATCAAGCGGCGCAGTGACTGACGTAAGTAATAAGTGATCATACCACCCCATGATCTAATGCAAGTGGTCAGGTTGAGCTCGAACTTACGGTTCTCTACCTTAATGGTCAAAAGCATACAAATTTCACGACGGACAAGAGAGTAACTGCCAGCCATTTAGGCTCGTCATGAGTAGATCAGCAGGATGCAGTCATTCGAAGTGAATAACGATGTTTTGCTAGTTGATAAAAATAAGTTGAAAACTGGCTTCCAGTGATTGCCAAATAAATCCTAGCTGGAGAAGATGAATTATTTCGAACAATATTGGTGAGATCCGGAAGGAAAGAGCGTATGCGCCACATCCGGGAACCAGGTTTCGCCGGAGCACGCTTTTTTATCACCTGTTGTTCACACGACCAACTGCTGAGAATTTTCTTGAATAACGAAAACAACGCCCTTGCGCATTTCGCTTCTTTCTTCCGCTGGAGCACATGTCGTGAGTTGTGGCCTCTGCGCCTCTGCGGTAACGTGCAATCTGACAAAACATCCCGAACTTTGCCATGAGATCCACATGCTTCCGTGCCCTTTGCTGCATACTAGGATGTGGGAGTTAAAAACGCGCAAGAAACACCAGTCTGCGGATCTATAGAGCATCGGAAGGTTAATCAAGAAAACGTTGTTTCCACGACAACTGGAGGTGAATAGTTCCGATAAATGTAGCACTGGTTGATGAATTTTAAAAATTTCAGTTGCAGGACGAGCCTGAAAATCACATCTTTCATCAACCAAGAACACATACTGCGTGGAAACGGCTAAAATTTTACAATTCACAGGGCCTCTGATATAGTTGGTATGCTTGTCATTCATTTTGTGAGCAACCAACTTGCCTTTTCCGTGGATCCTGCTGCGACTGCGTGATGACGCTCCGTAAGGCTTGATTTTCGGCCTATTGCTGCATTGGAGGCACATTTGTGGTCTGCATTTTTGTAGATCCCTCTTGCTTTAATTTAGTATTTGGATCAGTTTAACCATGCGTTGCTCAGATACTCGTTATCTTAATCCTACATCCTGTGGTTAATCCTGATCTATTAAATACATTGGTTCCGAACGAGAAAGATATTCCTTTCTTCTTAGGCAGTTCATACCATCTTTAACCCAGCGTTCAGACGGAATCTCTCATCTAACATACAATTCTTCTTGCTGGTGGAGGTTTTTAACGTCGGGACAAGGCTGCTATAAGCCGAGGAAATGACGTTCTGAAGCCAATCAATGATCTGCTGGTCGCTTTCTTCGAAACATGTAGCTTAGGCTTACGTTCAATTGGTCTTCGGTGACTTGAAATTTTCCCCTTTAATTAACAGGCAAATTTGGTAGGTTGAATATTTTTAGCTGACCAATAACACGGGCAAAACTGGGAGAAGGTAGTGAATCATTTCAACCCGGCGCTCATCGTTTGTGGTGACTAGAGGTAGATTCTGGCCCAACAGAAATCGGCAGAACTCCATCACCTTTTGAGTCCACGACCTTATGAGAGTAAATTCTTACAAAGGCCGTCCAAAGTTGAACTCATGGCAGTCGGCTTGGGCGGTCAATGCTCGGGGAGTTGAAGTCGACAGTGATCGGGAGTTGAGCTAATCATTGCTGCTCAGCTTTAATATCAATTTCAGTAACGGCAGTCCGTCCTGGGTTTCGTTATCGGTGGCTCGTGACTTACACGAAAGTATATTGCTCACGCTGGAGAAGAGAAACGTAACAAATATACATTCCAGCTTTTTAGCATTCGGGAGGCTTGGGATAAAACAAGAAGGGGGAATTTGCCACAGGTCGACAAACCTGCTCCAGCACCGTTTCCTTCTAAGCCTTTCTTGATTGCTAGAAAAACGGAACGGAAATTTATCACTCACGAATGTCAGCATTTGGCCGGAATTCTGCGATAGCAGTTAGCTGGAGCTCATTATCTGAGGCTTGTTGTCCACCTCCTGGTATTTTGTTGGGGATGCGCAAGCAATCCCGGCAAAAACACTTCAGCGCATGCTTAGTAGCTGGTGATTGATTACATGTTTTATCTGGTATGAGGTTTGTTGGGAATTATCCTGGGGTGTTTGGATGGCAGAGGACCTGAGTTGATGGGATGATGGAGTAATGTAAGCCTTCAGTAGGACAGATACGGTTGGTGATGCCAAGTAGGAACATCCACTAGTCTCCATTGCAAGAACAATTGAGGTCGGTCTACTTCCCTAACATTCTGAAAAGAATTAGGCTTTTTACCTCTGCTGTGCTGCGGTCCACTTTATGTTCTGGAGCTGGTTTTGCTTTTGCAACGGCGCTTCTGGGATCAAGGGAACTGCTTTCTATTTGTCTCAACAGGGAGCCTCTCATTGCATGCCAGCGTCAGTGTGATGGTTTATGAGTGCATAGTTTTCTTAGTGTCGGGTCGGTTTCGCTTGTTTAACCTACCAAACTGGTTTGCTTACTGGAACTGGGGAGCACAAATCAGTAAGCTCTCAGGGGTGGAGGATACAGGTTTGGGTTTCGAGTCAGCTGATATGCATTAAAGTTCGAGCTAATTTCGGATCCTGAACCTTACTGAGTTCCGGGCTGTGACATCGTCTCTTTAGTCCGTCCCTGGAGAAGGGGCTTTTCCATATAGATACCTGTGGGGCCCCTTGATTTTATGATTGCTTCATGCCCCATCGGCATTACCTGCTTAGCATAGTCCGAAGGTCCGACGTCTATTCGGATACCATGAACTCTGTCGGACGCCTTGGAAACTAACGTGGTTCCTTCACAGTTAGGGAGATGTGGCGGATGCTCGCCTAAAACATATTTGAGGCAATCATTTCCTTGAACCGTGGATGTAAGCCCACTATTTTTGTCCACTTTTGGGTTTCAAGGATTAATTTTCCAGCATCGCTAATCTTTTGGGAGATTCTACACCTTCGGCCTGCGGCTCTTGCAGCTGGAAAATATTCGTAAGTTAACTGCTTGAGAATGAAAACCTGATATCCTAGGGTGTGGCAGTAGCCAAACGGATAAGTTCGTGGCGTTTGGAATTGAAGGGAGCAGGCTCGAATTCTCTCACCGCCGGTCAACTTCTCCATTTGTCGGCCCTCTGCCGCGGCCTCTCCCTGAAAACTGATGTACATTGTTGTTTTATTAATAAAGGAAGCAAAAGATAAAAGATACTGTCGTCCAAAGCTGGAAGATCCAGCGAAACTTCCTCTTGGAAATGTCGGAAGAGTTGGTTATTTCCGGCGGTTTATGCGAAAACCGGCAACCACTTCTGCAAATGAGTCGTTTTCTCTTTAGTCTGCAGTATATGGCCCGACACAAAACTAGCACACGCCTCGAGCTGCTTACCTGGTCAGCCCATCCATTTCAACACATTTTATAGATGCAAACGGATTCGTCTGATCGCAAGTTTATTTGGTGGTTGCCTCTAATTATAATTTAGACGTTTTTATTTGCTATATTTTTCTAGCCAGTTAAAGTTTTTTCTGGTCATTTTTCCGTGTAACGTTGAGTGATCAACGTCTTTTTGGCCTTAAATTTAGTGTTTCCTCTAGAGTGTGCGCCTTCCTGAGAGTGGCCAGTTGATCAGATTTGCAGTTAGAACCAAAATTCGACCTGTTACCAACGCAGTAACTGCTTTCTCTGTATGCAGTCGATGGCATATTATTTGATAGGTTCCAAAGATCCTGACCCCCTACGGACGCACTGGTTACATTGGAATGACCAAAAACAGCAACAAAGTGAGCTGTTCTACTAGCCTCAGCCAGGATACCACAAACCGTCATAGCTGTTCCAAAATGTGAGATCTCTGTTAAATTAACCCTTCTTTAATGGCATAACTCCAAATGTTGCGTGCATTCAAACGCTACCATCTGTTATACAGGGGTGCTGCGTGTCTACTGCAGAGTGTCTTGCCACGGGTAAACTTTTGTTACGTGCAAACCCGACTAAACCCAGGCCGTCCGCGCAGAAATCGACGTAACCATTGCCGCTTTACCGGTTGCTGTCCACGAAGCGATTCGAAAGTTTGAGGCGCCGGGGATTCCATCGTTCGGGATCATATGCCATTGCCACAGACTGGACCGTTTCTCAGGGACATGTTACCCAGTAGAAGTCAAATTGCGGTTAAACCACCATCTTTACCCACCGGTCACTTATGTTTGCACAGACTTTTCGAATCAAGGATAGCTAAAGTATTCACCCTGTTTTATGTCGGCGGATGGTCGCGGGCACGGCCGTGCCGATGCGTGAAGTCCGCAAACGTCATTTTTCAAACTAATTACCTGTTCCATGTTGCGGTTCACAAACCCGGCATGTCTCGACTTTTTGAAAAATCCACTAGCAACGCTTGAACACAAGTTTGAACTCGGCGTTACTCATGAGTCTAATAATCCATGGGTATCTGTACTATTCAAGGTCCAACACATCAGGTTCTTGAAGGGCGTGTGACATAGGGCTATTAACAATGCCACTGTCCCCGAAAGGTATTTCATCGCACACATCCAGGACATCACAAACGGTGCTGGTGTTCTCAAAAAGAAATCTGGGGCGCGCATGCTGTCAGGTCCTTACAATAGAGACAGACGCATTTAAGTGAGCTTTGGTGACACTATTCGTTCCGTATGACTTCTTAAGAATGCTGTGAGGTTTATGTTATCCTGCGCTAGCCATTCACTGTCTCATCCACCGGGCGATTGGAGGCCTATATATTGTTTTCGCCTACCCATCTACACATCAATACTGATGGCACCCTTGCCAAAATGGAAGTGAGCAAGCTTTTTCGACAAAATCTCTGCCAAGTTGGAGGGCCCTAAAGCAAAAGGGAGAAAACCAACCGCCTCCTGTTCCCATGCCCCGGGTCTCCATCGGAAATCCACTTGCTTACTGACAATTTGAGTCTAACTCTCCTTCACTGCTGCCAGCTCCACCACCCTGACCAACCTAGTGAGCTAATTTATTTATGAAGTATCCCAGCTCCAATGTCATTCGCTTGCATCATCAGCCCAAAGTGCTATCCCAGCTACCGTTAAGCAGAATTTTTTGCAGGACGTAACTCCGCCTCCCCATGAGCTACCTGACAAACTCTAGCTGCCTGCAGTCTGTTTCCTGACCCATCACATTCCATAAGCCGCTATCTCAACCCCGCCCTGACCGGCGCAGACCCCAAATAGTGTACACAAAATCCGTATTCGTAGCTCCTGCAATTTTAAAAAAGGCCTTCACCCCTGCCGACACCCGGACGTGTCTGAAAACCGGCTTACTATTGAGCCTCACTGAAAGCATCTTAAACATTCCACTAGGTTGGCAGTTTTGCAATGACAGTGTGAGCTTTGGGTAATCTTACACTGTCTCACAAACAAATACCACACCTTCCTTACCAGGACTCTTTTAAAACCTTTTGAATAAATCTCAAAGTCTTTCCGTTTACGTGCACTTACTTCCACAAATTCCTGAATAAAGCAGTTTATTGACGACCGGTATGTTTAACTGGAGTAGATTTATCCCTCCAGAAATGTTCTGCACTCTCCGAAGCCCTTAGATAATAATACTGTATATTTCTTGATTTCCGAAAGGCATGCGCAAGGCAAGATCAAATTTTTACAAGTATGATGCGCGGGATATGTAAATGATAAGAATCGAATGGGATAATTGGGTGGGAGCAATATTGAGTTATTTTAGAAGCTCACTGGAAAATGAAATGGGATGCTGCAAAGCTATGGGAAAGGTACAGGTATGCCAGCGAAAAGCAAAAAATAGAAAACCAATTTTGAAGACCAGAAAGGGTTTCCTTGGACTGTTTGCAAGCTGCGGACTACGAGCCATTTCGTGTTTAAATGCACTAAATGTGCTCATTGCTGGCGCACAACATGGACGGAGCCCAACGGTGGAAATCGATATATGGCCGGAGTCTCAAAACGTCGGGAGCGTTCCGCAATGGACGGAAACGTTAGGCTGAAGAGATGACAAGTAGTGGTAATGCGGTAATTGGATGGACGTGGTGAAAACCAGGCGGGACGTCAGGCAAATTGGATGAGACACGTAGATGACAACAAATGGCCAAAAAGTGCTGAGAGCGGAGGATGATTGTCTCAAACTACCTGGAGGAAACTTATGAAGCTCCGGATATGGAACTCAAGGATAGTGAGTATACTTACACACGGATGGCGGTAAACTGTGCCGGG
>LUCM01000287.1:27059-37508 GCA_008360955.1 Fasciolopsis buskii
ACCTGATGGTGAGCCTGCTCGTGGAAGTTGAAAGAGCAGGAGTATTTTAACCCTAAGTCCTTAACTGTGTGTCATACAAGGATTGGCATGCCGTTTATGGAGGGCGCCCGGAGGAACATGGCATTTATATGTTATCAAGGAGCTTTTGTCAGCAGAGAACTTCATAAGCCACTTGGAACACCAGTTATCAAGAGACTCTAGGTCTTCATTGATAAGTGCAAGAGTGGAGCTAAATGAAGCAGCCTCCGAGTGGTAGACTTAATGAACATTCGACCATTAGAAAGCCAATCAACGGGATATCGCGCGACCTGAGTATTTATGATAAGTTATCTGTGCGCCTCTCGTGTAAAATAATCGATCTTAGATATCTTGAAGTCAACAACTGTTTCAATCTTATCCTGGTAGCAGAATCCTGATTAACCGACTACATATGTTCTTTATTTTTTTTGTTTGGTAGTTTACAAGCTTCATCAGACCATTAGACCGAATAGTAAAAGAAGTGTTTCTCTGTTCTATGGAAAACTAAACTGCACAGCTCCCATCTTCCAGCGGCCACTTCACGATTCAACCTTCGACACCCAATGGCTCCAAATCTATCTACTCGAGCCCTTACCTCACCTAAGATGCATATATCGTTCACCCGGTTTAAATATTTTCAACGTCTCTCTTCTCACCAAAGCATTCCTCCACCGCTCTGTTATTCTTTCCAGCCAAATCTGTATTGCAGGTAACTTCATGCAGCTGACTTCGGTTGGCCTACCTTACTGGCCTCACTAACGAAATTTGACTAAGTTCTCGAAACGCACGCTGAAGAGTGGACTTAGAATGCGGCTACATGTACGAGACTTTATGATATATGAGACCTAGTTTTTAAGCGGAGTGTCCCCAATGTCAGGGTCTCAGTACTAAGATTTCTCCCCCATAGTGACCATACGATGGTCACCAGTAGCTCCGCTTTTCATGACAGAACATTTAAACCGACACCTACTAACCATATTGTCCCCTCTCATATGCTGACTCCATGAGACGAAATCCACGACCTCCTACAGATCCCGGATCGGTCCACGGTTTTGTTGCCTGACTCGCGGAATACAACTGACGACCTTTACTGTAAATACCAACTACCTATTTATCCACCTCCAACAGCCGACATAAGCTATGGAAATTTAATTAGCTTTTACAGCTCCATTGAAAATTTTGACAAAACAGAAAATCTGTAGAAAAACGGGTGACTGCCTGCTTTTCATGTAAACTAAGCGCTTTTAACAAGAACTTCTCACTGAATGCGAATTAAGGTTCAAAAGCACAAAAGGTCGCACTTCGACTGTTTAGTCCATTTCGGACGATTTCCGCACTTCGAAAGCTTGTTTGCAGTCCAGCTTTTCAACCATTCCAAGTCGCATAATGTTCAGCGCTTTGTGGAACTTGCGGATACCTTCAATACACTTCCCTCCTACTCTCATTAAGGACGGTATTCCACGCTCCAGAATCCCCCCATGCTGATACTGAATAGGTTAACTTTTATACCGAAATGACTGGATTTATGACGTAGGTAAAATATGCCAGGCCATATTATAGGCCTTGGCCCGTTGGTATCCCGCCTGCCTCTTTTTAAACCGCTGGCCCAGACCTTCCTCAACTCCTTTTTAACCTGCTCTTCTTCTCTATAGCTTAAGCTACTTTAGAGTAATGATACAGGACCCCCACTAATGTCTCGATCCAAAAGTGTTCTTTGTGTAAATCTGCGAACTATTTCCCTACTTACCACGCTTTGCTTATCTCATAGCTCAATGAAAATGTGGTCAAACAAGAGCTGGTATTCCTATCAACTTGCCACAACCCCCGCCAACACGTCTTTCTCAGGACTCGAGCCTCCACCAACTGCCAAATTTACTTCTCCAGCGTCATCGCTCAGAATGTCAGAATCCACTGGTCGATATTCATTCTTTTTTTGGATTTGGCAAAAGCGCGAGACGCGTTTCCCATTCTCGACTTCTGGTCAGAAGTAGGGCTCATGTGGTTATAAATCCACCTCTACCATGGCCATGAAATTGTCTTTCTGATCTCCTTCAGGTTGTCAGTATTAACGGACGGTTGTCCTGGGCCTGCACTTTTACCAGTGGGGTTATTCAGGATAGCTTCTTTGTCCACTTTTATCCCTGCTTTATTTTAACGATACTTATAACGTTATTCGCCAGGGCATATTATTTCTGTCCTCTAAAAAGTTTCAAATAGCCTAAACATATTAAAGTGGCACAATTAACTACATCCTTGCATTTGTTAATCGAAACCCTAATTCTCTTGATAATGGGTGTACCAAGTGGGTTGGGAGGTTCTCCGAGGGCGAGACTGCTATACTACATTCCACACTCCTCCGGGTTTCTTCCCCGTACCTGGTGTCCTTATTTGTGACAAATGCAGTTGAGAATTTAAAACCTCTTTGATTTTGCTCCTTCAATTTCCATGAGCAAACCCATTACAAAAACGCCTTTGACTAGAGACTCACTGCCTTGGGCCTAAAAGACATTTTCGGTCAAGATTTCAGGCTAATAATCTTCAAATCACCAGCTGAGCCTTATTTTAAATATTTTCCGATTATCTCAACGTATACGCGTGAAGTTCAGTGAATCCCAGTCAGAAATACGCAGCAGGCATTCACCGGAAACTTACATGGTCACTTCTTTAGCATTAACGATAGGGCCGGACGCTGGCTGCTCGGTCTTGAGCTATTTTGGCATCGTCGTACAAAATTAAGTATTGCCCTTCTCTTTGACTTTTAACATACCAACCTTGGTTATGCTTTAATGGCATCATGAACGACTACCTCAGCTCCGGTACAAAAGTAGCTGCAGATTCTACTCTTTGATAATCCTTTTGGCTTGACTGTCGATCAAGACAAAATTTTTCAAAGTTTCGCATTCAAAACTGTAGAACAAACTTCCAAGTTCGTCGTGGTCATACCCAAATGTTTTCCACCTTAAGGCCCAATTTGCAAAGTAGAAAGATATCCAACTCTTAAATAATATAACAGGACGACATTTGACTAGATGTGGCCTTCGAGCATGGATTAGAAATATAGTTTATGACGAAGCCCTTACTGCCGCTCATCTCCAGGGTGTCCGATATTTAGCTTCCTCTTCTGTCGCCCCTTTTGTTAATGCCCTCATCCTGGTAATTCTGAAAATGTTCTCTTCTTTTTAACGGATGTGCACCCTCACAACTGGCAAAGCCGACAAATAAATGTAACACTAAAAATGTTCTCCCAATAAAACGTCAGCATACCATTAGATGAACCAAAGTTCTTAAATTTCAGTCCCCAAATTTCAACACCTTCAGCTTCCGTTCTTCATGATTTTTATTTTCCTCCGTCGTTTTGTTGACCAAGAAGTCCTGAACAAGTTCCTCTGGATTTGGCTGCACCAGTACACTGATATGGATTTATCTTGACTCAGCATTCTTCCTAGTACTGCGGAGTCCGGTGGATGCTCAGTGTTTAACTACATCATCTTAGTTGATGGTTATTCGTCCTTTATATAGAGGTTGCTACTCGAGAACTGCTTTCTGGCTGTTATTGTTGACTGGTGCAGCATTGTTTTTCAGTTCCGTCAGGAATTATTGGCCCGTAATAATTACTAGTATATCTTGTCTGGTAAAGTAAAACTAGCGGCAATTTCTGTGTCCAACTCAGCTTTGCTGCCTTTTTCTGGCTAACTGCAACTAGAATATTTTCCGGATTAGATGAACATGCAACACTCAGGACACAACTGCTCGTTGCAGCATAAGCACCCAATAAACTGCACAGTGAAGTTAGTTTACTCCATAACTTGAACAAGATATTTTGGGCTTATCCAACGGTTGAATAATTGTTGCATTACGCGGTCAGTTTTCCATTGTTTTTCACCATTTTTGTTAAATGTGCCTTTGCAATTCATTATTTGAACATTTGGCAACTAGAACTATGCCATAAATGCACTACCCATCTACCTGGCCTACCATAGACTCCGGTAGTAATATTTTAAGCCTTTTGGTTAATAGTGTCCACAACATACCATGTCGGTGTTTTGCAACATTTCATTAGTTAACGCTGACATAAATAAAGTTTCTGCACCACGTTGATATATCGCACCAGGAACTTCCGCCCGACGACCAAAAGGTCGTAATTATAACCCATAGAGCGTAATTGGTCTTTCATTTCCCAGAGGAATTCCCAAATGATTCAGTAAACCAGCTCGTTAATCGCCGCATCCAATTTACTCTTGCTGAGCCAACATGTACTTGGACATTTGATATAAATTCTCCCCAAATAACCAATGAATAGTCAAGCATATAGAAAAATCCCTGGAATTAGTTTGCTTTTATGTCCTCCCTGGTGCCCTGTGAAGTTAGTTATAATTTCCATGCGGAAAGCAAATCTCAGTTGGGAGGTGATTCTTTCCTGTCATTTGTGCCTCCTGTTACTGGACCTACAATGTCTACAAAAATGTTACCCGTATATCCGTCGCTAGTGGCCATACAGTTCGTGCAAGTGATCGGACCACCAGGTAGTAAAATCAACGGTAATCACACGCCCAACCCCGATGGAATCATCCCATTTTCTTTTACCCTCGCAGGTTTACATCAGACTTTGTACAAAACTACTGCCAATTTTTAGCAGGTGATAAAACCCTGAGAGAAGAAAAATCAGGCACTCGAAGACAATTTCGCTCTTTTCCTCAGTGATCAGTTTAATGAAACCTCAAAATTCCCCAGCCTTCAAAGTCTAATATCAGCGAATCGCTTTTTAGTCTCCATCGCCCTCAAAGTCTAAAAACGCAAAGCAGAGAATAAAAAATGTTGCTGAATCATATTTATAATCACCTGCTCCTTGGAATGGTGAGGTCACGCAAACTTAACGTTCGTTTCACCGCTTATCAAAGGCGCAAGTGTATTAGATTGAGGAGAAAGGCGCAAAAGAAAATGGCCTTGTACTTTTTCAGATTTCGTTGGAACCATCTATTAAAGGATTTATAAGTAACTGTCAAACTGTTGTCAGAAAACCATCATTTAAAATAATCAACGTTCACCGACAAAACGACCCCACAACTAAAACTTTTCACAGATAGAGAATAAATCCCGGAGCTTGTGCATCTAGAGCTTCAGAAACATTCCACTTCTACGGCATTGAGACCCACAATAGATAGAAGTGCTTTCCTGCTTGAGATCCTTGTAATACAGCTGTCTACGGTGGACCGTGATGTGACCATTTTACCCCCTCCTATCCAACTACCGAGCAAATGACTCCACCTCATGATATCTTACGTGCCACCAACCATGGAGCTGGCGATATTCCGGCCGAATACCGGAAAAGGCCATTCCGGCAGCTTCTTCATTCGCTGTCACCCCCAACAGTCTCAACATCTAAAGGCGGAATTCCAGTTCCTCGAAAGAGGAGCAGTTTCACCTCGCTTAATCCCGCGGTCTCTATATCCACCTTCGCCTAATCAAATCTGGTTGCCCTCTCTACTACCCCAGAACCTGCCTCCTTATACGCACCAACACAGTATTTCTCTATCTAAGGCCAATCGTCAGCCACTTCCCCAAAACTCGCATGGGTATCCTCACGGAACCCATGAGGTTCTCCGGGAGTAGAGCCACTATCCACTCTCGTAAACACAATCCTGGTTCACCGAACACTAGAGTCCTTCATTCAAATGCTTTATTGCTCGTTTTCTACTTTTACCCTAATATTCCTGACTCCGCATTACAAAATTAACTACCAACCTATAGTCAACACACATCGACATTGGGCCCCATGGTCAAAGGACTACTCAGTATATTTCCTAGTTAGGGCTCTATAACAACCCCCGAACCACCGGCATTTCTTAATCCACGTAGGATCTCCTAACTCAACAGACCCGTAAACCTGCGAACACCGCAGTGTGAATGAAGTCACTACATACGCCGACCAGTAATCTCCATGCCCTGGCTGTTAGAATAAAGGTGGACTGGAGCCAATTATTCCTTCCAGTGGGTTCGCTGACCCAGCCCATGTAGATGCCATGCGCCAACCCTGAGTAAATACATTTGGAGAGCATCAAGAATCTCCACGGGCGTGGCAATAAAAGACGTCCATACAGCATTGAGTAAAGCTTTCCGGTCTCCAATTACACCCCTCTTGATAGCAGGACAGCCGCCATTAAAGCTGCAAAGCGGGCTTAGTGGGCGATCTCAGTGTCCCCCAAAATGCTTTTGAGAGTTTTGGGTGTGGAAAGCAAAGACCGCGAAGATAGTAACAATGAGCAGGCGATGGGACGGGGAGTGTATAATTGAAACATACCCACAGCGGATGTGCAAGACCGCACAAAACACATCCCAAGATAAATTCAGATTCAGGCCGGATAAATAATGCGTTGTCATCATTCGCTTTGCTGTACGTATGCAAAAACTTAGGCGAGATTCCGAAAATTATCATGGACCACAATATTATTTGGCGATGTGAACTAAGATCAATTTATGAAATAATTGCTGTATTAGAATCTCTAAAATTCTAAACTAACTTTATAAGCTCATGAGTATGAATAAGGATTGGTGCGGTAAACCGCCCCGGACTTCGGTAATGAACGCGATATTAGGCGATGGTGGGAGACGCAACTAGTGAGCATTGAATTACACAGGGAAGACAATTTACCAATAAAAGCTCCTTCTCCGACGCCTGTCCCTGGCTTGGGTTTTGACTGAAACAATAGTATTTAAAGAGAGCGAGTTTGATTTCTTAAATGATTGGCCTAAATGCGATTGTTACCGATGACAACAGCATAGAGGGATATTACACTTGCTTTCGCAAGTCAAAATACCGATTCAAGATTCAGCACTATATATCCTTTCGCAGGACATACTTAATGGAATGTCTGTGAGCTGATTAGTAAACGTTTCCTGAACTCCGTCATCCAATTTTTGGCGTAGGTGTGAATAGATGTAGTCTCTGGTTGTTTCGGCGATAATAGAGCCGAGAGCCCCGGGTCAAAAGGCGTGGCCGATTTTGATGCCAACGGCCGAGTAAAGAGATACTGATTCTAACAACGTTGAAAAGGTCAGTGTTTCATAAAAGAAACGGCTCTGTGTATGCCTTGGATTACGCCACTAGTTACTGACCTGGGGAGGGGGATAAAGCCATTCTTTTGTACCATTTGATTTCTGGAAGAACGTTATAACTCAAATCATGAGAGCCTGGGGTAAGTGATCTCATATGATTGAACATTGCTTATCAGCCTAAGGTCGAAAACTCTAATAAATGCGTCCATCATGTCCCTCGCCGAATTTGTGGCGTCACTGACCGCTGCGACTGGATTTATGCAGGCAGTCATATATGTAGCACAATATTTCGTTTCCAGAGAATCATGTTGATCGGTGTTGAGATGTTTGCGGTCCGCAAGATGCGTCAGAGTTTAGGTCTTAATTAAGCACTTCATGATTCCGGAGACAACGGGATATAGGTGATTGGGTCAAGTCGAATGCCTTTTATATGCAAGGAATTATAATGGACGGTTCCCACTGGAAGGGAAAAGCACCGCATTGGAAAGCGAGGTGGAGTAGGTTTGCCAATGGTATTGAAATATCTCCCCCAACCAGCATGAAGCTAGCCGGAATTAACCGGTCTGATCCGGGTTATTAGCTGACTTTTGATTTTCAATCGACGGAGCTATCTCGTCCTACATGAAGGAAACCGCTGAGACTGCTGCCTTGGTTAGGTATGGTGGAAACAAAATTGGGAATGAGAAGTCACGGCTCTGACTGAAATTGCCAATCTTCGGAGAAACCCATAAAACAGTGACTTCCGTCTGCTTTTCATAGTAAATTTTCTCTCAAAATAAAATATTGTATAGACCCAAAACCTGAAATGCCTGAGCGAGCTCATTGAGTCTGTCCAGGAAAAATTATTGTAGAGTTGTTGAATAGGAGTGGTGGAGAGCCCGGTATGAGTGGCCTTCGATTTCATTTGTTCTCACAGTCCCGGCTGTAATTTTGAACGGTTGAAAGCACGCAGCTCTTGATTTCAACTGTTTGGGATAAATAACACCTTTGTTTTGTAGTGAAGACGTCTGTTCATGCCACGTTTCCGCCGGAGATTACAATAAGCGGAACTGTAGTTCGCAGCGGACTTAATTTTTCTTCGTCGGATCATGCTGGTTAGCAGTACCAATCCGTTTCCACACGGTTTAGGAAGTAGATCTTGCTACCGACCTTGGTGGTGCTCGCGGTGCATCTAAACAGACTGAAATAATCGAGGAAACGGCAGTCTGGTAAGTGTTGCAGCTGAGGGGTTATAGTGAGTGGCAAAGAAAATGTAAATAGGTAGGCGAATGGGCCGGGAAGTATGAGATTAAATGGGGTAGCAAGAGGGGTATATACTTATTGTATTTGCAGGTCTATGATTTGGAAAGCATTGGGCATGATGGTTTGTCAAGGGTAGATCCCCCATAAAATGGTTCGGACTATTCCATTTACCTTTCTGTCAGAGAGCGCTAATAATAATAAAAATAATGTTTTTTCTCTAATTACTGGAGGCATGCGCAAGGTATGATCACGTTTTTACAAGGATAATGCACAGGAATTGCGAATAATGAAAATCGAGAAGGAGAAGCGGTTGACTGCACCCTTGAGTTATCGGAGAAGCGCACCGCAAAGTGAAACGAGATGCTGCAAAGAAATACGGAACGTACACGTGTGCCAGTGAGTGACCGAAACTAGATCAAACAGTGTTTTCTGAGACTGTTTGCAAGCAGCGGACTTCTAGTTTTTTCGTGTTTAAGTGCACTAAAGTTGGGCATTCCTGGCGCAGCTCGACGGCAGATTTTGAGATGTGGTCAGAGTCCCCAAACGTCAAGGGTGTTATGTAATGGGCGGAAACGTTGAGTTGAAGAGATGAGAGGCAGTGATTATACGGTATGTGAATGAAAGTAAGGACAAAAATCCGGAACGTCACGCGAAGTAGATAAAACGGATTTGGCAACAAAGCCGGCCGAAAATATGCTGAAGGCGGAGGAGGACTACCAAGATTGTGACAAACTATCTGGAAGAAATTTATGGATCTTCTTATATGGAACTCCCAAGAACAATGACCTTGTTTACATGCAGATGGCGGTAAGCTGTACTCGGAGATGCGTCAGATATAACATTTTGTGTGAGAACATTCCTTATATAAATAGGCCAAGAATGTCCTCTATGTTTTCATTTTTGTTGTCGCAGCTCTGGATTCTTGTGAGCAAAATGAATGGGAAATATGAGATGCGAAGCGGTCCCGGAGGCGACTGAAATCACGGTTCTGCCCAACTGCAAAGATGCGAGTTGAGATACCCAATGCGATAATCGGCGTACTTTCGGTTAAACAGACTAAAATCGAATCGCCAATTTTAGCTAGCAGGTCATAAGCATGAGTGAAGGAATCGCAGAATTGGAACTGCAATTGCGAGCACGGTACCGGTAACAGAACGTCTAATCTGGGTGCGAGATCTGGAACGCAAAAGAGAGGTCCTTCAACTTGACCGACCACTTCCTATCTCGGGGCTAATACCTATGCTATTGATGTCACGCCACTCCGAATTTCTAAACACACAAGCCACCCTGCTTTCCATGACCACTCAATCTAAGAGCGGAAGGGATCACAAGTAGTTAGCGTAATAAGGACCAAAACACGAATATTAACCCTCAGCGTGATCGCTGGGGGTTAAATGGATATGTAAAAGATCCTAAGGGGGGACCTACCTCTGATGAACCACGCACTAGGAAGCCCGAAAGCTTCCCAACCTAGGCAGGCTTGCAAATACCATAAGAGATATGCTTCTTCCACGCGTTCCACTCCACCTGCCCATTACTTCTCGGACACGCATGGTCACCGCTACCACCAATACAGTGCTTATATTATAACCAAATCCTCGGTCGGGGACCGGTTTGACTTGGGAATATATGTTCCTTAAGGAATTCATTGCCCCAACAGTCTGACATCGCCTTCAAAAACAAAGTCCGGAAACCACGGACTGTTCGGACCATTATTCGCATATACGACCCTCATCTCTCAGAGACTCGGACGGACGAAATTTGATTAGGATTGCAACAGTTACTACAGTAGTCTCCAAAACTTGGATCTCGGCCAAATGCACAAAATACCGTTAAGGTCCGTGATAGCAGAAGGATGCTGGATTCTATGGCAGCTATAACCGCCATTAACCCTCTTATATCCGGTCTCTCACCCCGAATTCCTTTCCCCATCGATTTCTCTGCCCTTGATCTAATCTGCCAAAATAAAGGATCCTATCTTTATGCTGGGTATTGCCGGAATTAGATTCTTTCCTCGTAAGACATTTTAATCCAGAGAACATATTCGAGGTTCTTTTTTACTCTTCCAATCTACTCATCTTGCTCCCCAGTAGCCGCTGCAAACGCACAGGTGGACTCCTTCGGACTTAAAACTTA
>LUCM01000287.1:40905-82882 GCA_008360955.1 Fasciolopsis buskii
ATACGCAGTAACGGGGCTAAGGGACTGGAACAATACTGGGTATGGTCTGCTTAACGTTCGTTTATGTAGTCTTAAACAGTGGCGATTGTTTCCTGTCACATTGCAAACAGAGAGAACATTATTTTTAAACGATTCTAGTGAAGTGCTGCCAGGAACATCATAAACCACAGTGTTAGACGGAATTAGGTTTCACCGCTTAATTTCTGAGGATATTGAGTCGATAGCACGGCAGATGTTCCGGTAGTGGATTTTCGGACGTCTTGGTTAATTAGATTAGAGGAAGCAGCTTTGTGATCACTGGTTCCATCAGGAAGTTTTGTTATTCTTGTGAATCGTTTGCTCTAATTTCCGTACTTTATTATTGGTCCCCTGAACACATCCGTGCTACTAAGAGTGCACTCTGGAGGCCGAAGGATGGGTTTTGAGGGTATGGACTCCGTGCCTCTAACGGCGATGATTTTTGAACATTTATGCCTAGAAACCGCTCTTTTGCGAAAGTGGGATGATGCATATAGCTGTATAATTTTGATGAAGGATGCACCCAGTGGCGTCGTTAGTCGCGTCAAATCGTAGAGAGGAAACCGGGCGAGGAGGCTTTGATCAACCTAATGGGGCGGCGTCTATATTGAGACTGTAATAATATAACGATAGTAGCAGTAAAGGTAAGTCGAAATGTAGACCAGTTGGAAAACCACTCCGAGAAATTATGTAGAGAATAGGTCCATCTTTGTCAAAAATTGTTTTCAAGGAGTAGGTGATAGAGACTTTAGAATTACAAGTATTCCGACTGCCACTACGAAGGATGGTCGGCAACCGCGGATATGCGAAGAAACGTCAACACTCTCGAGCAGTCTAAGAGTCGCCATGAATTTGGGCGACAGGACAGTGTCGATAGGCGACGGGACTGGTAAACTGCCGATGCTTTATACTATGACTGCGTTTAATAGAACGCCGTGTCGAGGCCATGAGCGTCACAGCCAAATCTCGGGTAGAGAATCAGAATAGTTGTTAAGCGGGGATCGAGTCCAAATCTGGTGTCCATAAAAGTTTGGCGAATTTTTCTAACGAGGAAAAAACTGAAAGAGTGTCCTGACTACCATAAGAACACCCTAGTTGACTAAAATAAGGGGAGATCAACTCATTACGAGGAGCAGTGTAAAGCATTTTAGAGGAGGTGCACCCGGTGGCCCAAGCAACGGTCGAACAGTGGTTACAAAATCCATGAAGGAGAAACCGATTCAGTCGAAAGTGTGTCAAAGAGGAGCCTGCAAGCAATTGTTGAACGCGAGGTTCATTGGCAGTAGGGTTTTGGTAGGTACGGATAAAATAATTCACCAATATTTCACCCCTGATTTGCGTGTTTCGCACGAATTTCCGCGGGCAGTGTAACGCGTGGTTGAGGAGGATTTTCCGACAAGTTTAATTGCATCAGAATTGACGAAATCACTGTCAAACACATATCTTTAGTGCTTTATATTCTGCGTGACGTTGCTTGCTTTGGGAAGTCGGCGCCCATTTTCGGCACTTGGTATGTTTTTGGGGTTCGCATTCATCTCGTACTTATTTCTGTGCAGTGACTTCGGCTTTTGTTGATTCCCTGTGATGGCACATTTCAGGGTTGTTTGTGCTTGCATGACGATTACCTTGTAATCCAATATCGTGGAAATCAAGAAAAACGTGTTGTGATTTTGCGATTCGTACTTACCTGTGCATTGTTTAAATGATGTTTACAGTGGGACTATACAATAATTGGCCTGGGTGCGGGTAGGAAGTTTATGGATCGGTGTCAAAATTAATTCCTCGAGAGCGTCAACTAGATGATGTGTGAATACCAACTGAATGACAGTGCTATTTCAGTAGCGCAGCAAGAAATCGGGGTGCCAGAGTCCCGCCTTACAAATTCAGCTTAATCTGGATGAGACGGCGAAACGCCTAGACGAGAGCGACTGGGTTGCATGTATTCCATGAATTTTAGCATGGCTTTCGATTCGGTTTACCACTATCCTTTTGACCAGAAAATGGCAGCATCGAGTGTTGAAACGAAGGCTATTGCTAAGGTAAGCAACTTAAGGGTAACTGCATTTGGTTTATGAATGGAGGGTACATGGCAGCCTCTGCTGCTGTGAGAAGTGGTGCTCCCCATTGATAGGTACTTGGACCCAAAGTCTTTTTATATTTTATCTCCTACTTCCTTCATAAAAGAAATAACGGTGCACTTCATTTTCCGGCAAGAGGGCCGCGGCCATCAGAGGAATGCAATATGGAGAATTTCCCTGCCGGTAGGAGGATTCGAACCTGCGACATTCACATCAAAACTTCACGACTTTATTATCCTGGCCACCTGGCGCCATGTTATCTTTTCTCAGACGATGTCAAATTGGCGGGCATAGGCCCAGACGGGGCATCGAGATTGCCGTGGCTCGGTCGCGTAAGTGGCACCTTCCATTGCACCAGGCCATGTTTCATAGGATGGAATAAGGCAAAATGTAGCAGAACAAGGATCTTTCCCTCCGGATCTCCTGTTTAACCGAACGCCGATCGCCAAACCCGATCGCCACTTACGCCTAGAATTCGCACGCCTTGCTCGCCCGCTTCCGAAAAAATACACTGAAGCTGCTGCCGCTTCTGGTTGTCTTCTCCTTATACCGGTCAAATGTCAGGGTTGTCAGTATTGCAGTGATACAGAGCCGGGTAAGTCGACGCACAAATGGTCAAAAAGGTCAGGGACAGGCAAACACAATACGAGACCCGTCTTTAGACAATCGGTCTTACAGAAACCACAGACGGAACGAAATGGATGGGACCATGGATGTCGCTCAAAAAATACTTGGGCGCATCCGACGAGGTGTTTTAGAAGGGTTACAGAAGCCGCCCGCTAAATTTGTGGTTGGCCGGGTGCACAAAAGTTATGGTGATGTTGGTATTCTTTGCCAGACGCCGAAGCACGTGTCGTGCTCTAAAAAAGATGTTCACAATAGTGAAAGGTTTTTCAGGTACAACACTTGAAGAGCTGTGCAAATCTATAGCAGGCAGAAAAATCAGGGGGGGTCAGCTAGGTTAGCAGCGTAACCGCATGATACTTATCATATGAGCAATCTCCTGGAGCAATAAGGGTTTGTAGTATACAGCCGACTGCAAAAAATGTGGCAATTAATATTAATTTCGATGATTAAAAATTCCCTGGATGCCTGATGGCGGCTGCTTATCCAGAGCTGGAAAATTGGGTTTCACATGTGAACACAAAGGGCGTTCGCTTGATCTGATACTTTCAAAAACGAAACAACGTACGTGAGGCTGGATACTATTGATACTGCCAGATAAGACATAAACACGGACGGTTTGGTAACTTTGGGCCACATTTTCGTAAGCTATTGCTGAACCTAACTCAACCTAATTTTTTTATGTTTTAATGTACCACGATAATCACAGGGTTACTCGCGCCATGTTTGTGTTGTTTTTTGTGTTACTGCTACCTGGTAAAAAGTATCCGACTAATCGCACGTGATTTATAGGATTAGCAGAAGCAATACTATGCTACGTTTGTAATTCCTCCGAAAGTTCGAGCTGTATGGACGTATTTGATCCTGTGTTGTCGTCACTTCGTCCAGTGGAGTGCAATGTTAAAAGCGCTAGGTTTTGCGTAAAAACCACTGGCGTTTATGGAGGTGGGTCGTGACAGTGTGTATGACGTGGTAAGAGGTTCGTGGAAAAATTCAGAAAATCACATCTATTGCAGCTAACCCAATTAAGAATGCTTTACATTGAATTTTAGGTTGATTATTCATTCGTCATTACTTAAGAAGTGAAACGGCAATAAAGAACAAAAACCCGGGATTATTATCCGAACGTAGTATAAATAGATTTGGCGTGGAAACGAAATTTTACTAATAGGAATATTTATATGCTGTCAGCGTTTGTCAGTTCTGTACATTTCAGTTCTCACTATACAAGTGAACAGAGTGGCCGAACGATGCGCTGCGTGGAAGTTTCGTTGGATTCCAACACTCTGGGCAAGAGTTGAATTTTTTTGTTTTCTGAAAGACAGAGTTGACTGTGAAAATGTGCGTAGCTATATATATTGCGCCCATTTATATATTATATATGTATTTTATGTAATATATATATTCAAAGTTAAAATTATATGCGAATGCGCAAGCAAAAGTTATCTCTATAGAAGTAATAGGTATAGCTATTTTATGTTTTTTATCCAAGAATACTTGTCCTGCGTAAATTTCGATCCCGTCCAAAATTTTCCATTGACTCTCAGAAAACGGCACTAGGGTTACCAGAATGCGACAATCCGATTGCAAAGTTTCATAATAATTCCCAAATGGTAACTATATATTTCTCGAAATTGACTGAAAGTATTCCAAGGTGATGCCCCGTGGTTGTTGTCGTTGCGATTTTTAAATATCAGAAAAGTGAAAATAAAATACCAACTCTTGTTTTAAGTGTTTCTGGTCCTACTTGAGTTCAGAATGTTTCGAATAACGGACGCGCCATGCGATAGATTAGATATGATGCGTTTTGATATCATAACATGCTGCGGCTTTGTAATATGCTTTGCATGATTTCTGCTCAAGCATCGAGTATCTTGTGAAACCGTTTTCAGAAGGATTTATGATCACACACAAGGGGCGACAGAAAACTGAATCGTTAATCATTGCCGTCCATTCCACCGTCTCAGTATCAGCCATATGCATTGCATCAGCATCATAGTTATTTAGACCTCATTATGAGTGCAATGTAAGTTTGACTTAATTAAGTCTAACTGAGTTGGTTTAAGTTGATTCAGCGACGTGTAACACAGTTAATATGCTTAGGTTCGACAGATAACCGATATCCACCGACTAGAAAACGTTAACTGTGAATTTGTATTGACGGATGAAAAAAGATAAGTATTTAAGTGCACACAACACAGAAGCTTCCTTCAGCTTTTAGCCGGAATCACGTGATTTTAAAACTCGCCGTGAGGAAGGTTACCCATGTAACTGTATCACAAACAAACATCCACTCTCAAACGATAGTGACTTTTTCCTAAATTAAAACTTTCTTCTTGAGTTTTAGTCTTTTTTCGCCTGTATAGATGCGGTAACCAAACTTACTTGCTGTATGGACAACTGCATTCTGAGGCAAAATGAAGACGTTTTTCCATTTGGCCGTGTGATGAAAAACTATTCATATTCGTCTGCATTATTAGCCGTTTCCGTTGTCCCGTGTGACTAAGCTTGTAAAGAAACTCAGTCAACTGATATGATGTTTTTCTAATCTGGACAAATTAGGCACCTGATTTCCAGTCATGTTGACCACGATGCCGTGACGTGTATCCCAACCGTTATATCAAAAATCCGCCAAAACATAGCAACATTACTGAAGACAGGCATGATTCTTTGAATGGACAATTATGTTTCATGATTTCCGCCATCAGAAATATGTAAAGTAATGGCCTAAAGAGAAGGTCAATTGAGTTAAGTATGGTTCTTGTATTTGAGCGGACGACAAATTGCGTCCCTTCATATCCTCGGAGAATGGCTGATGCTATGCCTAGGTCAAATTTACTAAGGTTCTAGTACCAATTTTGGTCAATGTAATTATTAACCTTGCACCAAGAAGCTCTGGTTTTATTTTCTGCCTCACAGCAACTCCAAACTTAAAAAAGAAAGGAGAGCAATAAACAACGAAATATTAATGGCAAAATAATAATTTGCAGAAGGATATGTGGAGAGAAGAGTTCAAAGGCATAAGCGCCAACTACTGCAGAACTGTGCCATTTCACTTATTATCTTCGATCGCTACTGGAAAGAAGCCGTCGAAGCTCTCCAAGCAGCGTAACCAGAACTGTGCTAGCGATTCCTCTGCTTTTGGTCTTCCTAAATTTCTATTACGCAATCTGCATGATACCTCATAGCATATTTCAACTACTTTCTGTCGTTGAGGACAAAGCGTGACAGAAAAATCATTCTGTGTACATGTGCAAAACATGTCCTAACAAACGCAACCCAGTAACGTTTAGTGTTTTTTAAAGACTGCAGCCTACTCCTCAACAGCTTACGCCAAATCACTGGGTTACTAAAGAAATGCTTTCACTATGTTCTGCTAATATTAAAAAGGCAGTGATGTTAGGATGGTTAAGGGTTTGTTAGACCCAAGCTAAGCAGCCCTGTTTACGGATCACTTGGCAGCGCTGATTATAATGCTTCTGTCCATATTTTAAATTTCATCGATAGATGTAGTGCTAATGCTACAAATGCCAGTAAAGTCTTTCGCATTCCTAAAGGGACTTCGTCCAGCTTACGATGAACAGACAAGTTACAACTACCCTAACAACTTGACCTACTTGCCTCACAAAATTCTTTACTCCCAATAATAAGGACTGGCTTCAAACCAGCCCAGTTTCTTACCAGCAATTTAATCTACGAAGACGCAAAACGTATCCCAAACAACCTAAACTATCTTCCAGGTGATTGTAGAAATCTCCAGCTGGGTTCGATCTCCATTCAAAGTCTATGCATAATTCCAAGTCAGACAAGCCCCTGCATGACTGAACATCAGTGCCACTATTCCCGATAGCGGATAGGGTTATCTTCATTATTATCTGAAAGCACGTTGGAAAGGAAAAGTGATTGAGTGCAACATTGAAGAACATCAATCTTTGACGAATTTATGTTAAAGACCGCGTCAAGCATGAAAGTAGCTATAGGTATTCAAATATAGAGACTTAAAAAGTGAAATAAATTCCTCTGACCAATTCCGTAATGCAGGGGCGCATCACAGAACCCTATGGTCATCGAAGCAGGACGCCGCCTTCGAAGCAAGAAGGACATAAACCATGAGTCTTATAGCCTGTGCTTGTCTAAAATTTGTCAGAAAGTACAAATTCAGGCACTGCACTCTCGGCGAGTCAGAATTCAAGTTGGTTTTAATAAATATACCCTTCACGAATACTGGATAATTGGCAGAGAATAATTTCCGCGAGCAATTTGCATGCGATGCGTAGCCACAACCTCTTTTTGATTTTTGCATTTTTCTTAGAAATTGGTACGATCACATTCAAAGCGGTCTTTAGCAGTTTGTTTCCTTGTCCAGATTTATCCTAGGAGTGTTTGTCTCCATCGTAGACACGTCACCAACGGCCTTGAGAAATGATAAAGGCTACTCATGTGTTCCATGAGTTTTAAGGCTTTCGAGAAAACCTATGGCATTGATGGTTGCCATTTCTGATAAGGGATTGGTGTCTTTCTGGCCAGCAATAATAATTAGGAGATCAGCCGTGGTGGAGAGCTAAATAAACCTTACCCTTGTGTATTATCTAACGCTCTAGTCAATACTTCCGAACGTGAATCAGTGAGTCTCCGAGGGCGATAAAGTTTGCTGCTATTTCTGATAGCTACGACCGTTTCATTCGCTTGCGCTTTCTTATCCAGCAACTTCCGCATTTGTCTGTCAGGCTTCTGGTCATTTAACGTTTAAATTATTTAAGAGGCCCAGTGCACGTGGCAATCGTGGGTGCAGTAGAATTATGGCACTATTAAAAAAAACTATTATAAATCAAGAATAAGAAATATGGCCGTAATCTTTAGCTACTTAGGTAGACGTGAAAAGTTTGACGTTTTCTTGATCCAGTTGTTTTTTATTTCTGGGTGATTAATTTTCACTCTCGAGAAAGACTTTTAATTTTTGGACATAGAAACTGATTGCAACTTGATTCCCGGAACCGTATTTGAACAAAATACGAATATGTAAATAGCGTGTAAAGGAGGGAAGTTTCTATTCCAGTAGTCATAACGGCTGTTTGGAAGGATTTTTCAGGTATAGTGAAAGGAAAATTAATGGATCCCATCGTAGTTTCTGAAATTCGGCAAGCAGTTTGACGGTTCGCGACTTTGGAACGTCTGGCCTGGCACAATCTGATTTCAAGGTATAACAACTACTTTATCAATGTATGAGTATCGCTTACTAAGTTGCAGAAAAATTTATAATCCAGGAATATGGACATTGACAAATGTACTGCAGCATAATCTGCAAATGGTGCTCATTTGAGACAACACTTGACGCTCAAAAAGCTGAAAATATATAGATTAAATCAGACATTACCGATTACATGACTCCATTGGCCGAAAAGATCATGATTGCATATGGTAAATCAGACCATTTAAAGTCCTATTTTAATTCGTCATGAAATAAACATCTTTAATTCAAATTCATTATTAAACACTTGGAAACGACAAAGTTGCAGCCAAAATTCAGCTCAAACCTAAACTTTCTGGCCACTTGTGGGGTGGAGGTCATGTCAATTATTCACTAATTAGTAAATGGAACTAAAAAATGAAGTCAACTTTGATTCCGTTGCTTCATATTATGTTGAATCTTTTACTAAGTGTTTATTAGACTGTTATTACTCAAGAGAAGTTTGATGGAATAGTGGGGTTTGCTGGTACGACTAAAAGTAAGATTTCTCAAAGCGGTTTGGTCAGTGAACACATCTGCTTACGAATTATAGTTGGGTTGACCTTCTTGCTGTTTTATTATCCTGTTTAGTATGGCGGGTATCTTAGCCGTGGATAAAGAACGGTATTCACATGCTTATATCTTTTGAACAAGTGGCAGAGGAATTCAGTTAACAAGAACGCCAGCCAGTTTAGAGGGATGCATTCTGAGTTATTCAACTGCATTTGCTTTTACGTCAATACAATAAACTGAACTGTGGTGCTATGCTTCAAATGGCTACATTACAATGGAGCATAAAGCAACACTTATTCACCCGTTTCACTTGGGCTAAGCCCTTCAGGCATCTTTCGAAGAGAACGCTACAATCGATGTAACAGGCTTGTGAACGCAAACCGTGTTCCTTGTTTCTTGTGTACCATACCTACTATTTCATCTATGATATGCAATAACTCAGGTATTTTCACGTAAGTGCGTCTGTGTGACGTAAAAGATACGTGCCCAGTTATAAAATGAAGTTATTCTTACATACTTTTGACCATTTGGTTTTTATTCCAAAGTACCCGGTCTCTTCTCTTTTGTATTTGGAAATCTATTTGTTATGGATGTGATTCCTGAACTTCGTTATGTTCCCATGAAATTTGTGCTTTCTAGTCGGATTCATTCATTCAGATTTTGCTTGATCAAAAGCAATTTTATTGGAATAAATCTGCATAGGGGACATACTATGATGCAAAACGGTCTCTTTGGATTTTTTGCTGAATTGTGAGTAGCCGTTTTAACGTTAATTAAAGGAACGACTTGGAGAAATGCGTCGGCGTAATTTTGGAACTCAACACTGCTTTTTGGAATTTTTTGCAATGTACAGTTATATTGTTTTGTTGCCTACCACCTGAAGTCCAATTTTTGCATCCTCTAATTCCTCAGAGTACTCAAATTTCATTGGATGCTGCAGCTATCCATAATAGCTTACCCTGATAATTTAAACAAGATTAAATATTCTGCGTCAGGCTAAGAAGCATTTCTTCTAGCAAGATCGTTATGCATTTAGTGGGAAAGTTTTCGATAAATAACTCCGTAATCAATTTGGATGGCTTGCAATTGTCCCGTTTACTTTTAGAGTTTTTGTTTTCTCAACATATATCCAAATTTGAAATATGTTCCTCCGTATCATAGAAATGCGCGGTTTAAATTCCACCCCAATCATGTAGAGTCCTTGCCAAACTTGTGAGTGAATAGCAACAATGTTTTTGGAGTGCCTAAACAGAAATACGAAAATCGGACTAGTGCATATACGTTCAATTTTACGATGACCCAGCTAATAAAATACCTGCGCATCATGAATGCTGTTGGTCGCTGCCGGTGAGGAAGGAATAGCAAGAGAAACCTTTTTGGCTAAACTGGGTGTACCCCACAGAACAGGGAGAGAATAACGCCAAGTGGCAAATAAGTTCATTTGCAACTCTTAACCCGTTCGCTTTATTCAACCACCTCTTTCTCTACCGCAGGTTAAGCCATTATTATTTAATAAATACCCCTCACAATTATGAATTCCTGAGAATAAGCTTTTATGCCGCTTGGTGTTAGATCGAATGTAGCCATGACTGTCTAGTCACTTTGCCTTGTAAAATCTTCATTTTTCACCACTATTTGGTCCCATGAGATAGCAACCAAAACCCGATCATGTCTACACAAGATTAATGGCTGTAAAAACTGAAACGGAACGGGAAGTCACAAGCTTGGATACTTGATGATTTAGGCGCTTGATAAAGTCACAATTTGTGATGACCTTTTCTTGGAGTTCATGATTTTTGCGCATACATACATGGTTGAAATCAACAACCAGACATCTACCGGAAGAATGGCGCAAAGAGTAACCGGCAATAACACAAGAACTGGAACGAATCTATCATTATTGCTGTTGGCAGCGCAACGTTGTCAAATTTTTGCAGCCATTTGCTACCTTAACAAATATTATTTTTTCACACGGCAGAAGTTTTATCATGAGGATGTCCCTGTGACCAAATTCCATCCATCAAACTATTGAGAACAAAGAACTTTCCAAGCTAGTACAGTTGTAAGCCTTTCACTGAGAGTCACATAAATGCTAGCAACACCAGAAGCAACAGCCTTAGGCTTCCCAGAAAGGCGCGGATGAAACTTCATGGAAGGACTAGATGGGGAGGTAATTTGAATACCAGAGCTAGAGTCTTGAAAGCGAAGGCTAGGGTTTACAGGGCACCAGCTAAAGACCCCTGTCCACCTATAAGCATCAGCGTTTGCAATTTGAGAGCGGCCAGCTTGAAGAAGCATCTAGGATGAAGAAGTCCACCAACCGGCGAAAGCGGGTTCGGTGAAATATGGATGTTATCTGAGGGAGAATGCGAGACAACATGAACAGAACTTATTCCACCGAGTCTACAACTAGCATGGTCGACTGTGAGGACACCGGGTTGGAGGAGGAGTAAAATGAATTAATAGAGAGACAAACGATTGTGTGCAGTTGAAGGTCACTGGCGTAAATGCTTGGAGGGCAAGAAACGTTAGCACAAAGATCAGTCATATTCATAGTTGTGTGCGGTGTGGGTTGTGCCACTCGACTGCCCAGTTCAGAGTAGACCTTTTTATTCGAGGACGCACCTCTAGCCTTTGCACAACCAAGCACTTCCTGCAAGGGAGCATAATCATTCCAAATGGTCCCGTGGCCAGATATGTTTATACCCCTCTTCTGGAAAACCTTGAGGGGTCATTGGAACACGATAGAATGCGATGGTTTTATTTGGTTGGCGGGCCACATTCGTCACATTACAGTGCCACGGGCACACTGTTGCGGTACTTTTCCGGGGAGATAGCTTGCAAGACGAAAGCCCAACAAGCCCTCGATTGTGCCGCTGCTCGTCCGTGGGCATTTATTCGGTAGGCCTGAGCCTACCTTATTCATAGCTAACCACCTGGATGGTGGATGTTTCGTTATGCACAACTTACGGATACCCCCAGCGTTTAAAAATTGCACTCCACTGCCCAGTCTTTGATTACATTCGTCAACGATGAGAAAGTGGATGACTTCTGAGGAAGGCTTTACGACCTAATGATGAAAACTGTATGACCTACATTGCACAGATCATCTTGTACGCCTGTTCGAACGAGTAAACTACATCCAACTTGTACTAGACAGTGTGGCAAGATATGTGGCTCTATTCGGGTTATACCTTGTACCTTCAAGTCTTCACTGATGTTGCTAGTCTAGATTCCATTGTTTTCGAGCTTAATACTTGACGGAGAGAAAGTACCTATCTTCAACGCTTTTGCTTTTCTCTTCAGGATAAATGGAAGTTGTCAAGCGTTCATCCAAGGTTCTAGCGACATACGCTGGACTTCGTTGTTTGTGTCGCAGGCTTAATATAGCAAACATTCGTCTGCAGTAGTGTGCCCTACTTTTCATCCCCCTGTGGAGTGTGAAAATTCACATGGAGGTCAACAGATGACGTGGCAGCCTGGAATTAGAAAATACATGGCGAACTCAATTAAAACAGATATCAAATGTCTTTATGGTTGGGGTCCGGAAGACTTGTCAACAAGTTAGTTAGAGACACTGAAGGATATGCCATTGAACCGTGAACATTGGTGGCCATATTATTAGCTTCTACAAATCAGAGTGATTGAAAAAGTGCGCTTTTACCGTTTGACTACATTCCGCATGCTGGCTACTCTGGAGTTCTTTTCTTTCCCTACATCAGTAAGCCCATTTTCCATCCACCTTTTACAATAAGTCTTTCCACTGCAGCGTGTGGCTCGGTAAAAAGGACAAGGGTCAATGTGGCTCACCCCGTTGTTCAACAATGAATTATTACACGGGTGGTGATGATGATAGTCATCATTACGAAATCTGACTTCCGATGCAACTCGGTTATTGCTTGCTACAACGGTGGACAATCTTCGACTTATCCATTATAGTGGGTTAACGCAAGACCTTACACGGTGGAGTATCTAGTCACGTAAACATCTACTGTTCACCAATAAAGCACAGTCTAAATAACTGTTAATTTTCCATAGTTTCTGTTGTTAATTTTCTCAAGATCGTTATTCAAGCGGTTCGTTAGAACGGTTGGTCGAGTCGTTCGCGTCTTATCGTAAGTATTTTCTTGCCATACTCTTAATTCAAATCAGCAGCTAACCAATGATTCTCTCCATCACTGTGAGTGGAACGATCCCAGTAGGTTCTTTTGTATTAATACAAGCGAATTTCCTTCCTGCTCGAAGAAATGAACTTTATGAGCAAGAACATGTGCATTTCTCAAAGGCATGGATTATGCACATAATTCCATGGTATGAAAACACTTTAAATTATCAAAAAATCTGACCTACTGCCTACCTGATCAGTGAACTGAGTACACACGAACAAAGCACTGAATCACGACTGACCAGAATGTCCGCGTTGATTTGTGGAATGGAGGGTAGGCAAAATGTTAAGCCAGTCGTCGAACGTCAACAATATGCGTACAGGAGCTGCGATGACTTATCAGCGAAGTAAACATGGGCAACCAGTCACAATAAAAATAAGACCTGTTCCGTAGATGGACAACCTTTCCAAAAGTCACACCATTTTTACTGGAAAGTTCGTTTGTCTTTGATGCAGTGCTGTGATGAAGTCAAATGGGTTCTCTTTTCATTCTGCTGTTTAAAATTTTGAACCGGGCAATGTAAATGCGTGACCAATAACGAACGGCTGATTACAGTGGTTTGCTACATTTTTGTCAAAGGCCCCTGAGAGCCGAGTCGAAACCTTTTGAGTTATAGGGATTAATCAAAATTTATCTAATTTCTCCGATCGCAATCAACGCTGATTGTCAAAATGAATTTCAGTCATGTAAATGTCTTGAAATTCTTTCTAACAAAGGATCCGTCAGACAGTTGGTGGCCTCTGTTTCTGCCAAAAATGATTTCTTGCGGACGGCTCTTTCTGGGTTCAGGTTGCGGGAAACCTTTTTCGAGGCCAAGCTATTCGCTTTGATACTGCATCATCAATGGTTTTTATCCACTTCTTTTCTGAGAAACTCCTTGAACCACGGAAAGTTCACGATTGTAGTTGCAGATCAGCAAATGATTTCCCGATTCTGGCCCTATAGCAATCCGCACTTCCCTTTGCAGTAGAAGCTTGTCAGTAACATTTGTCTTCCTCTTAATAAACCAAATCAAGAACACCTTATTTAGCATCCCAATAGAAAATTTTTATTTTCTTCTGAAAATTTCATTCACGCACGAACAATAAGCGCTAGCTGTGCAAAACAGTGACTTGTTGGAACAAACCACATTGAAAACCACTGAGGTGGTACCGCCTCTCGAAAACAGATCCTATTCTATTCAGCTTTTAGTTTTACTATATACTCGCTAACATAAGATAAAGAGAGTCTTCTCCATTTTTGATCATTTTACTGGGTTTCTCAGATCAGTCTTTTTATGCTGAAATTTGGAAACCATGCAAAGACACAAAAGTAACTTATCAAAACTATTCTGGAATCATTTCTAGACGGTCTTCATCTGCCGTTGCTATAACCCTCCGTATGGAGGGGTATTTTATTGGAAACAGCAGACGGTTATCCATCGCCTTGGGTTGAGACGTAGTTGAATTTTCTTACAGTATTTAACATGTTACAGATTTATCTAGTAAATTGGTCTCTCACTTTGAATCTGATGAGTAGCCACCCCCCCCCCACGAAAATGCAATTAACCGATGAAATCTGTCCAGATATCGTCCTCGTTGGAAATCAACCGTTCCTGATAGCATCGAAGGCAGAGACGACATATATCCGTTAATGCCAATGAAGTGCCTCGCACAACATCAGGTCTTCTGTACAGGATAGGCAAAAATATATTTCTATATATGTATACACATATTTTTCCCCATGTTCATCTCTACACTTTACCGGTTTCCTCTTTACAATCAGATTCACCTGACTAAGTAATCAAGGAATAGACTTAGCCAACTGTAGTTTGCACGCTATTTTCGGTGTTTTCCTTTATTGTTTTGCAGTTTCATTTGGCCCACTGATAAGAAGAACTTAAAAGCAGTATCTGAAAAACTGAGTACCGTTGGCCCCACATATGATCTAACTCATGATGTCTTATTTCAATAACTTCACCTATAGAATTAGTCAGCTTTAAATTTTGATACTATCGTGACCAATCAATATAAATGATTGCTTAATTGCGACTAGCAAACGATCGGTATCAGGAACAGAAATTAGCAGGTGCAAAGAATAATAATAAGTTTGAAGATTTGTACAAGTAGATTGTGGCGTATGAACCAGCTACTTACATAGGCAAGTAATAATGAACTGCGCTTTATAAGCCTCCCGGTGTGGTTCTTATTCTGAGCTAAATTTGCAATGGTTTTCATCGATAGCACAAATCATTATTGGCCATTCAGAACAGAAGTCATTTCTTCATGACACACTGAAAGCACGAGTGTATGTAGTGTTTAGAATTGCAATTAGTAGACGGAATTCGGTCAGTCATGGTAACGAGCGGATAGGAATTGCCAGTCAGTACGTACTTGGTTTCGACCCAATCTAAGCGAATGAAGTCAACGAGAGGACCATAGCTAAAGGAAACAGGTTCTAGTTTCATTTACAGCTAATCAGTTTACATACACAGTTGGAAATATTCCGATCGGTGGAGTACGTTCCGTCCAGTCGCCTTTCTGAAATGCTCGGATTTCACGACCGCTTGTCGTCACGGTTACCGTTGGTCGCCTGCTTACACAGGCCAACTTGGAGCTATATCGTACTGTACCACGTGACTTGCGCATAAACTCATCACAGTATAGGGAAATGGGCATACCCCAGAGTCGATGTAACCCACTGTACCCGGGGTTTTGGACTCTGAAACTTGGGATTGCACAAGGTATCCATAGGCCAGGGTCTCAGGAGGATGTTATCTACCGATTAATCAAACTGAAGCATCTTGTTAATGGTAGACTCAAGGCTCTACTCAGACTTGGGTAAATAATTTGTGCCTAAAATTTGTGAATCATACTCTACCCGGATACCTTGACTTCCAAGTGATCCGAGAAACGCATTGGACCGCCCGTGCATTGTAGCTCAACAAGACAATAGTATCGGCGTAATTGAAGTCAAATCAATGTTCCCTGAGAACAGCTCTGTTTCATCTTCTACTGGGATGGAGAACAAATTTCGTAAAACATCCTCTGTAGCTAATTTCAAATAAAAAGGGATGTAAGATTAATTTGTCATACTCTGATGAAAGCAGCAAAGATTGGCCATAAGCAAAAACCAGACTTAAGGTTTAGCGGTACACTTCTTTGAGGACCGATGCATAATCACCGGGCACTCGATTCCCAGCTGACAAGACCATAATCCGAACAGAGTATTATTCTAAGTGAATATCCAAGAACAATGTGGTAATTAGCCTTTGATATGTTCAATAAAGCTCTAAGAAATTTGGGAGAATGAAGGTTTGATCGCCGCATTGAAGAAGGATGAGACAAGCAACCCGTTCTGCATCAGTTTGCTATTAACTCACGTCATTCGATCTACGCCGGATGATGGACGCTAGCAGCTTTGTTGTTCTTAGAATGAGATTCATACGGAGATGGTCCAACGTCCATTACTGTAATCTCCCTAACAACAATGAACTTCTTGTAACAAGTATGGAAATAATATGGCTTTGTTCGAAGGTGCGTATAGATGCAAGGGCACAATCAGTAATGTGATTATCGGTCTAAACGGTCAATCGTACCGGAGCGAAAATAACTCCGCTGTTATCATGTCCGGATTAATGCACTGTCATCTCTTTACATCTTATCTGTGCATAGAGATCCAAAGCATTGCCACTGTCAAAATGAAATTTGAAAGCATTCATGGCCAGCAGTTTAGTATGGTCTTCAGTCGAGTCAACAACAACACGGATAAGATATGGCGTGAAAGGAATTCCGGTAGACATATGTACGCGCAAGTAGGAACGTAAATTTTGACCGTGATGCAGGTCTGCCCACGATGTTTATAGATGCATCTCTGAATTTTTCGATGCATTTGGAGGTGTCTTTAACGAGTCTACTTATTAACTTAATGATCACTCTTCAATAGACCAAAGATAACTACTGGAAAACTGCGCAACCAGTGGACGCGAACATAAACAGTTACAATTTTAAAAACTGCCCCGCGGGATATTAAAATAAATCTTATTTAGAGAGATAACTAAGGCAATCCCCTAGTTTGACAAAATCTCTCATGAACATACTTGGATCAGGATAAGTAACGTGATAATGTGACACTAACATATGTGATTCTCGATGGTACCGGCATATTCTGTTTGGTCACAGATAGCGGGAGAGAAAGAGTAGTAAAGCTTTGCATGGTTCATCAGCGAACAAGGATTAAGTAATACATTACCATTTAGGCGAACTCACAGAAACAAGAGGCTTGGAGACCAAAGTAAAATATCATCAACCTTATTTGCCATTGAAGGGCCACCTCAACGATGCATTGCACGCATCTCAAGGCTGCATTGTCAGTCTGTTTACAACTAGTAACTGTAAAAGGGGAGGGGGAAGCTGGGTGGTGTGTAAAAACAAAATTCAAGAAAACGTTATACCTTGTGTTACGCTAGAGTTGACGGGGAGAAAAGATTTCCTACCATGAAATGTTGACTAATTAAATAATTGAGGACTCTCCTTCCGTCATTTGATGTAGCACCATTTGCGGAAAAAATGTTGGACACTCTCGGTCGACCAAAGCTTCACGGAGCGCTTTTATAGACTGACAACACTTTCGTGGGAGTTTTGGATTTTCTGGCGAAAGCCGAAACACCAGCCAGGAATAGATGGGCTAATTAATCGACTGTGAATAGCAAAAAGTGAACAGCAAACTGGTGTTGGTCACTTCCAGCGGGTTCAGTGATAAGCCGTGTTTGGTAGAAATCTTTCAGCATGTACATCAACATCAACATACACGCAGTGGGACGGTACTTCATTCGAAGCTATTCTATAGCACTTCCCACATTATTTTGGAATTATTTCAAAATCACTTGAAAATATCATTGAAATGACAATTTGTAAACTCTTGTGTGGAGACCTCGAACGTGATCCGTCCCACACAGGCACATTTGCACCTACCGTAAGGTGCAACAATAATCTATGCATTGCCCTGCAATTCGTGAACTGGAGTACCTTTGAGAAGTCTTGTGAAACAAAGGTATGCTCTTACTCAATTCCGAATATCTTCGGTATAAAATTTGACAATTTTGACATAATCCCGAAACAACACGGAAAACGATATCAAGGCCGGCTTGTTCTTATCCGATATTCATATTTGGGCCAGATCGGTAATCATAAGCAGTGGAGTTGAGCACATTCGGGCTCTAGCCAGGCTTGTTTTGCTGTTTATGTTATCCAAAACTGATATCGCTTGTCTATGTGTGTTTCGTTTTTATGGGGATAGTGCGGCATTTTCTCATTGTGTATTGTTTGTAGTGAATGTCTTACTCGTCCAACCTTGTTCTTTCCTGATTTCAGAGACAACACTTCAGGAAACTCAGTAGTTACATTTCATAGCCGATCATCAAAGATGATTCAAAGCATTTTGTGTTCCGTTTTCTTCTCCTACAAAATTATTTGGAATAGTGATAATGTTTTCGTGGGTAATTTCATTCTTAAAGGTGGCAAGGGCGTTAGGGCACAAAATTCAGTCACGGGATTTTACAGGAAATTTACATGATTTATTTAAAACAAGTTGTCAGCATGCTGACATTCGGAAAGCTAGCTGTTTGTTGTTCATCACACTCATTTAAGATTAAGGGATGTAAGTTATAAACGACAAACCAGAAAGATTACTTCTAGAAATTTATCCGATAGGTTTATTAGAACTACAACAAATGATTTTCTTCTTGACATGTATGGCAGATTCGTGTCCAGTTAAGTACAATTTGTAAAACCATCACCCTTATACTAAAGGGACTAGTTTTTTGCTACCCCACAACACCGAATAATGGAGAGAGAAAAATCCGAGTGTCACAAGTCAGAAGAACCATGAAGAGACAGAAACATTTTAGGTGCAAGGGTACCACTGAATCCGGCGTTTAGCACTATCCCCTAAAGTCTCAAACGGCTCATCTGGGGTACTTCGTGGACTTCAACCAGGTAATCTGACTCAATTTATTTGGGACGGTCCGATGGTTAGGGTTTACATAACTATAGCCGGGTCAAATAATGACTACTTTGATTCATCCTCCAGCGGCTACCTGCCACGCCTAACGCCGTAAGTTGACAGACCCGATTGGTAGATGATCCTAACACATTTTTCAACCATTTTAGCCTAACCAAGGTTAATCATATGATTCAGTACTCCATGTCTCATCTCTGATTCAAGAATAGTTCCCCCAATATATTTGGGCACTTTTGTGTTTAGACACTCACAACCATGACATAACTTATGCCCTAAACGGCCATGTGTCACGAAGCACGACGGACGTCGCCGCGGTAGTTCAAAACCAAGCTTTAATCAATAACAGAATGTCTTGCCATTGCCGCAGATTGCTTAAGTTGGTAAACCTCAACTGGGCCTTCTCCATATATGAAGACAATTCACCCGTAATGGGACGACCAGATGAGATGAGACCATAGAATTCGTACCACTGTGAAAATCTCTTGACCTAAGCGGGATTCCAGCGGATGCATGGATGAACCCCACGCGTCTGTGCGTTGTGCACTGCCACCTGAAATTGGATGTCATGCTGAAAGATGCCTGAACATTTTATATTAGGACCGATAGTTATCGGCCCAATTTGAGCAGGCAAATGACATATACCACGGTGAAATTTTGTCAGTTTGACGGCTCAAATAGGAAAGCTCACCACCTCATAAAATTAATCTTTTCCAAGAACAATTCAAGGCTGCAGGCCAGTCCAGTTTTTTAAACAACATTGGAGTTGTAAAATGCTTTCCAAACGCAGACACACTTTTGTTCAGACGGCCGAGGAATGATAGCAACTTACTGGAGTCAACTCCGGAAAGCATAGTGCCATCTGCAGGTTCATCAGCCTGTGTATCACACCTCTTTCCAGATTTTTAGACCAGAGAAACAGCACCTTGTGGATTGCGATTTTTTTCTAAAAATCCAGTTTAACAGGCATCATCGGAAATTTAGAGTCATTTGGCAGGTTTTCGAAAATTACGGGCTGAATAGTTTTTTCTGCTGAGCGTTGTTCATTGTGAAAGTACTAATCAGCCGACTTTTCTGTCAGTTGTCTACACTGCTTCAAAATGTTCACCTATAATGGTTTTTGAAAAATGCGTACATAGGATCACTAAGACTTAATGCGCCTGGGAAAACATTGGGTTTATCTAGTCAAAATGGGCCAGGTATTTTAAGTGCGTTATTTGTAAGTTTTTGTGTAGGTGTTCACCCAAACATACTTAGCCAGCATAAAGCATGAGTATAAATGTATAAAAGTGCGAAATTTCCCGGTGAATGAAATAGACTTACAAAGAAATATGGTTGAAGATAGTTGTCGGTATTTGTCGAATCACATGGGAAGCAGTAGGGCAGTAAGTAGTAGAGCAGAAGTAGACCATAGTAAAAGTATGAATCAATTTTTGCTTTTCATGTATAGAGACAGAGAAGACGGAGAAGAAGAACCAGTGCTAAGCTGTTTTCGGAGTAGATGTTTTTGATTAAGGTAGATTCTACCAAGGAACATTTTGCACGGTTTATCGTCGGGAATTTTCAAAGTTTAACCATTTTCACATGACTAGTCTTCTCATTTTCACAAATTCATCAAATACCAGATCAGGGAAAGTAAAAAAGATGAGCATAATCAGATGCGAAATGGATAAGTAAAACAAACCATTTAGTAAGAGTCATTGGTTCAAACTCTGACCCGAGGCATGCCACATAACGAGTCGGTCTTATCTTTTTAGTGAATGCATGTAAAAATCTTTAGATCAACACAGTCTGCGGCTCATTGTAGCTCCAGGGTAATCACTAGGTGTTTGCAGTTTTATAGTAATGCCTTCCATATTTATTACAATATTATTTGAACAGTTTGTTTAATTGAGTCCTTTTAGAAGGGGAAAAAGAACATGTTTAAGTCTACTGGAACTGAAGTGCATGTTAGATTTTTGACCAGTTATTGACTTCAGAAAGGTTGAACTGAGGGACAAAGGTGACGTTGGCATGAGAATGGGACAGACCGGTTGCAATATCGTCAGTGTAATACCGGTCGACTTCGAACAAACTGACACAATATATCATCACATGATAAACCGTCGATTATTTGGTTCTACGGAATCCAGTCTATTTCGGCATATAAACAGTAAGCTGGATGATAGAAACCTGCACGTGTTTGTCCTAATATTTGGTCATGCTATCATATGAACCATGACTTTGACAATAGCTAATGTTGCACAAGAAGTATTTCGACATTCCCCGTATATTCGCGAGATTAACACTTTTACTTCCTTGATGTTGTGTGCTCTTCGCCAACCCACCATTTGCTGGGCCATTTGTAATTCTCGGGACTCACGGTGAATGCAACGCAAACAGTGAACAATGTGTGAATTTTGGACAAGAATAACAATATTGCATTTGGTATTAATCTACACACCACGTGCAACCGATCTCTTGTCGAAAATGCCTACCTTTATCAAAACAGGCACGAATCGTCCGGGACTGAATGCGGCCACTGGATGAGTTCAGTTCATTTCGTTATCACACTGCTCTACTTCAACCACAAAACATATTCTCCTAATTAAATCTGGCTGGATTATGCAGAGTGGATGGGGTTTTCAGACGCGAGCGTATTTTAACAATTCAAATGTAATGATCGCTATAAGGGATAGAAAAGCTCAATGGGCGATTGATAAGTAGGAATACTATAAGGAAAATAGCTATCCGGGTAGTAATCCTCAAATGTTGACATCCGTATGATGTTCTTGGTAGCGTAAGCCAACAGAATGTGCCTATTTGTTCGAGGGAAAATAAATTGTAAGTTTCAACAAAGCGAGTGAATGGTGTAAAAATTCAATGAGCCTTAGGGATTTACGGAGTCTGGTTGTCGATATTTCGATTTATTCCCAGTGGGAGAATCAAGTATATTGTTTATTTTGATGAGAACTCATGTAAGCTATTGTGTCGCAAGCAGTTGTCTTCTGACTGAGGCAATCGCTCGAAGTCATCTTCGGTGACTTGAATACGCACTGCATGTGGCTTCTCATCGTCTATCTTTTCGTGCTCTTTTTCCACATGCTGATCAAAGCTGGCAGAAACAATGTGGGCGTCAGGCTATGACTTGACGTAGAAGCATAAAGAGTTTAGTTTCAATTTTGGCCTCAGTTGGTGCTTCTTGCCTTCGTGATTGGAGTCCAAGAGATGGGAACTGTTGTTGATTGGAAACGCTGAGATATATGTTTGAGAACCGAATTCAGTGGTGCGAATGTTGTGTGGCCTGCCTGTGGAACTCATCCTGCCCATTTAAGTAAACGCCGATATCAACACAAAATAGCAAAATGTATACGGTGAAAACAGAGGAAATACCAACTTGCTTATGATTGTTTACTATTACTGTGATTGCTATTATTTCATCATTTTGTCCACTTTCCGTATAATTCTATTTATTGATTGTTGCGTTGACACCATGCTAGTTTTCAATCCGGTGCAATACATATACAGCCTTTTAATGCCTTAGAAACCCAGTCATACAGAGGATGTATGCCACACCAAATTTTAATGCTGTAGAACCCCTTGCTTTCCAACCCAGTGTACGTGACAAAACTATGCATCTCTGGTCTTAGTTCGGGTTAGGCTGAGTAACATTTTACCGCAGCTGAAGACTGACAACAAAACGCGCAAGAAGAGCGGTTGGACAAAACCTCCATTATTTTGAATTATGCTTTGGGTGCTGACACCGTTTTATATCCAGATGTCAAGGATAAATCTAAATTCACATTCCGTGCAATCGTTACATTTATATATTGACCGTCTGGGCCATAGTCTAGGTATGTTTGGAACGCATTTTGCAACACCGAAACGTGAAGCGGTGCCATGAGTGAGAACTGGGCCCAAACCGATTCGTGTCCTTGGAGATGAAAAATTGGGGAAAGAAAGAAGTCTTGTCATTTGGGCAGCTGGATCTCGCCTGGTGGTCGAACATCTAAAGAAATGTCTTGGCGTGTGTGCGGAAGCCTCGGTTGGTGTTTATGAATTTAAAACTTCTACGTTGTCGTTGCGTCGGCTAGGTCGGTCCTGTTAAATTGATCCTCTACCAAGCCCGGTGAAGTCAGACGATTTGCAAAGATTATCAGCTATCACTCGAATATATCAGGCGAATCCTCTAAATAACTCAGAGATTAGGTGTATGGTACTGGGATTTAAGGTCTAGTCATTGGGCGCTCCTTAACCGTCTACAGGGGTTTTTATTTCGGAAGAAAAATGGGTACAAATCAGTGTGCATTCAATCGCTTACCGTGTAGTACTCGTACTCAGCTTACCATTATAAAACCATGGAAACCAGTAGGAATATGTTTCTATTGTGCCCAAACTGGGACAAGAAACGGACAATAATGATTGTCAGTCGGGCATCACGCTGACAAGTGAACTGAAGCTGACTGTTTACAGTTTATGAAAAATTGTGGCGTCATCAGTGCGGTACGAGTTTGCACGTCCACAGGCCGCTGGCCAGGGGAAATCGACATCGACGATAGATAAATTCTTCATTGACATCGCGATTACGATGAAGGCTTCATACACCACTCACAGCCTAAATACACTGCACTGTGGACGACTTTAAATAAGGATGTAAAGCGTGTATAGTGAGGGCTCTCACAGTTTGTTATTGACAGTTTCAACTTTGACACCGCGTGCTGATTTTCGTGTTTAGACCTAACATCTTACCCTTTACAGTGTTAAAGTCAAATAAAACGTAAGATATTGGATAATGTGCAGCACACTTGATTCGGAAAGAATATTCAGGTAAGTCTTGACCATGTCTGAATCTGTAGTACATTGAAGACCTTATTTAGGTTGTAGACATGCACTTATCAACCGAGATAGAATTCAGTATTCAGTAATAGAAAGTGAAAGTTTCAAAGATGTATCCCCCAAAAAAAGACGAGGGTAAAATTATATAAGTAGGTAGACCGAATGTCGAGGAAGTTACCTATCTGCACAGTTGCTGCATAAAGCTTTTCGACTAAAACGGTCGGCACAATTATCACATCCGCATAATCCATAAATCTGAACCAGCAGCAATGTCCATAACCAAACTGTTTTCAACATGTGGAAATGACGAAACAAGCAAGAGTTTATTGTAAACCTAAACTTGGCATCTGTTGCATACGCTGATCTGTCAAAAAATAAAGAACACAAATGTACTGAGAAATAGTTTCAACGTATGCAAGATGCCTACAGCAGTGGCCACCTTTGGAGGCTCATGTTCATTAATAAACCTTCCTACAAAGATCAGAATCGAGAAATGTTATCGAATTCCGCACCTGTGATTGCCAACTGCGCACGACCAGAAATACAATCGAGGCGATCAAATGACCAGCACAGCTAGTGAGATGGAGACGAACACGATACCTCGTTACTGTACACCATCTCGCAGACTAAACACAGTGTGTCTATAGAAATGTTCTAAACTAGCGATTTTACAGTTCGCAAGCTGGCGTGTTGCTATTCAACAGGGACAGTGTGCTAGACACTACACTGCTCTACACAATTACCCTGATTTTTTTCCCACTAAAGTTTCTGCACACCATAAAGTCGACATAAAACAGTCTAAAAATAGGCCCTGACAAACAATGAGGATGAAGATTAATATGCAATTCATCCCCGTGCCTTTGAGTTCTCTATATTTACGATATGCATCTGAAATCTGTCGTCCGCATTTACGATAAATTTGGATTAATCAAAATCATTACTAACACTATCTCTGTCTCCTTCTCCGTCCTCAATCCACAGGATTTGTCGGAATCAGTCGATTTTGCAGTTCGTTGAATATGGGAACTCAGTGTACCTACGTTTCTTTCCCCGATCATGACCGCATTTATCGAGCTTGCATTTACACCTGTTCCAAAGACGCGTGCAACGAGGCGGAAATGATGCGCAAACCAAATTCCATTATTTCAATTTTTATGCTATCTTTATGTCTTGTTTTTTCAACTGATTATTCGTAACCCTCTGGAGGTAAGATTATCTTATGAACTTAGCTGGGACTCGACGATATCATGAATTCAACTATGTGATTATTTTTCCTTGATATTTTTTCGAATATCAATATTTATCATCTGCTGTTTTAAAGTTTCTTCTGTTTTGTTTTTTGGATTATTCGCCATTATCTTATAGATCAGTGGACATTTACTGGTGAACCACTCCTTAGTCGAGGTAACCATTTTCAAATTACTGTTACTTATCGGCTGTGTTAATTTGATCTAATTTCTACTTGTCATATGAGACATAAAGCATGCTGTTTTTAGCCTTGATTTTTGCGGGTTTTCCACAAACCCCGCGGTTGCCATTATATCAGTGTATATCTGTGGAATAATGTTTATTCCTGCACTTTTTCCCATGCAACTCGGATAGCTTTAACTTGTTCCGACCTCCCCAGGGCGCCAAACTACTGAAATTTTGTACAGTAATCACCGATCCCTTTTGAATTTAATAGTGTCTCGTTCATTTACCTGACGTTTATTTACAATTTATCACATTGAGACGCATTATATTTTCTACGAACAACTACTTCATGCAATGGCGTCATCACCTATTTGCTGTTTTCACCCGAAATATTTGCGACCCCTTGTTCTGTTTCAGTTACTTCCAATGAATGAATGTGAATGTGAATCCTGCCAATGATAGTTGATTGCGTTCATAAAAATATTATACCATAAACCTAACTTGCAGTGTTTCAATTTCAATGATTCATCACAGTCGAGCCACATGCTTTCAGTTTGAGCATACGCCTATCGACGTAGCTAGGCGTGATCTTGTCCGTCCGTGCTTCATGCCAAATGGCTGTTAACGGTACGCATGTACAAGCCGACCATAGTATCCCCTTTTCAAATGGCTCGATATTTGCTTGCGTATTTTCACCTGGATCTAACTACTGCTAGTAACAATTTGTATTGCTTCGTATGGACACAAACTAGTATTTCGTTACATTATCTCACTCTGGTTCTACTTCCTATTACTATCAGACTGATGATTTTCTTCTCGTAGCCTTCATGGTTTACCGCCCTCTGTAACGTCCTCACAGTTCTCTTTTTCATCAAACAAAACGGCTGAATCTGAAAACCAATCTCGAGCCCCGAAGAAAATTATGGTTTTCCCAGATCCGCTGATCGGTAACAAGTTGGAAACACAAACCCACTGTGTGTGGGTTTGTGTTTCTCACTTACAATCAATTAACGACTGTGAATATATTCTTGAGTTTTTTCCTTCAAGTTAATAAACTGTTGATCAGCTCCTTTGAGTTGAAACCCATTCACTCTACGGGACGATTCGTGATACACTGTCCGTGCTGCCCAGCAGAAACCACGGAGTGCTTGTTGTGTAGCTGCTTCACACGGCTTTTAATAGTTTATCATCGGCGGCGAATGTGCACAACACTCTAATCGGGTTAATGGCCGAAAGTTAACGGCAGTCAGATAAATAGCCAACCACCGTGGCGTGTGGTACAGCGGAGCGACATTCTCTAGTGACATCCAGCCAATGGATCCAATCTGGTGACAAACCACGAAGTGCACATAAACGAAAAAAACCAACAAAGTTAGTTGCGCTGTCAGAGACATGCAGATCCTTTTATTCTGAGGTCCAAGTAAATAAATGATACTTTTGTTTTAGATTCACAATAAAACGTTTGGAAAATGCTGTTACTGAAGACCTTTATGAGGGTATAAGTTTTTCTCACTAGAATCTCATTTGAGTTGTTAGAAGTGTGAATTTACGGAAAGTCCACTTAAGAATTGCATGATGATTCGTGGAAGGAACAGCGCTAATAACCGCAAAACCGTTCATGTGTTTCCAAGGAAATTTCTTTCATCCATTCGCATGCGAAATATACTACTGAAAAAAACAGTATCAGGTTTTCGTTTAAACCAGAGGTTTTTTGGAGATAAGTAGTCTGAAGCTATATAAGCTGTCTGTTTGGATGAGCTGTTGTTGTTCTTTGCAGAGCGTTTATCAAGGATTCGCTGTTGAAATTTATAAAATTACTGCAACGTATTTGGTGATGTGATAATAATATCCCAGTGAATTATTGCAAATCTGTGGGTACCTCGATTATAAGAAAACAATGGTTCCTCTCTTGAAAAACCTGGCAAAATTATTTTGCAAAATAATCCTTCTAGATATGATCGGAATTATATTAGTGGTGTCACTAGCTTTCACTACCTTTCTCGTTGAAACTTGCATGCGGCAAAATCAGATGCTTTGCAGCGTTTGTCTTCAAACCACCAGGAAAGTTTTTATTTGTGGTTAAACTCTGCTGATAGGTCATCCTGTGAGATGGCTTTTTGATAGGGATATCCTTGTACATTCAACATTTCAATCTGAAATTTGTTTCTTTTTATGACCGATTTCATTTTTTCACATTAGATTAGTTCAAACGTTTGAAATTGCATTGCAGATTTGGTATGTGAGATTTCAGACTGTACCATGCCTAATGGAACTGTGTTTTGACGATGCCTGTAAAGTTGGCGGATGGCAAATTGTGGCATTAATATTGTATGCTTGTGGCCTCGGACCTCCGTCTCTTAAAGAAACATTTTCGGACCAGACATTAGATAAAATAGCCTCAGATTCTGTCCCGAGAATTTGTTAGTAAAAAAGTGTGGGGTCGAGTTGGTAAGTTTCGGAAGATGTTTGTATGCCTAATTCATTCTATCATTTGGCACCTACATCTTAGCAGGCTTTAGATCCATTTACGGAAGATGTTTCAACATACATTACGTAAATAAAACTGATTGTAAACGAGTCACGTGGACAAAACAAAGCGATTGAATTGAAGGGCAATTGAATGCCTTCGGGCTGCATGGTTTTACTTCACCAGGCCACAGACAGTCGGGGTTGCCTATCACCCAAACCATCAAACACATCTGGCGGATCGATATCACCTAGTGAGTAAGATTCACACAGTTCAAGTATGCTCAGCTGATGATACCAGAACGTTGATATCACAATCAGCTCAACAGTCACAGCTAGCGCATGAAAATCATGCCAATCCATGTTTTGTTTTGTATTTTGTTTTGGTCACCCAACAAATTTAGATTGTTGATTGTTAGATGAATTAATCAACTGATCCATTTCAAGGCCTCGAAAACAAAAAAAACATGACATGTTCCTGTGTGCAATTAGACGACGATTTCGCAATCCATGAAATAAAATGGTGATTCTGGGAGACGCATCAAATGGGAGCGTCTACACCGCGCCGATAACTTGTTAACGTTGAATTGCTATCTACAGTTGCTAGCGCATATTATTTCGCCAGCAAACAAATTTTACACCCCAACTGTTTTTGTTTTCAACTTGTTCAACCTAGGGCCTGCGAATGGCATGATCACTTGGGCATGTAAAACTGAATTCAGGTCGATCTTACTCTCTGCAGATCGACTAAGATTCACAACACATTGGAAAGGAATAGAAGTTTTGACTCAGAGAGATTTAACAAGATGCACGGCCGTGCCAAATCAGAAACGGCACAGTGAATCGATCTCCCGGTCCTGTATCCTGGATTGATCTGGCTTAACACTAACTGGCTCTAGTCATCTTCGGTTCCGTATTTTTAAGCGGCCATGCGTGAAGCCGACACATATCATTCGCTCACATTTTGCTTAGTGGTGAAATTATTGAAGGCGTTGAACGTACCGTAGAAATTATTGTCCAATGCCAACCCAAAAGCCTACTGCGAAAAATCATAGAAGCTCATATAGGGACTGATCACTATTCCTGGATCCTCCCCTCACTGATAAATTGCCGTTAGAAATAGGTAGCCAGTTATTAGATTTCAGATAAAAGCTGTAACAGTTGCACTGAGGATCTGTGGAAAGTATTCAGGATAGCGCAGTTTCTCTGCAATTCAGGAACTTGAATGAGTACAGATGAAGTAGAACCGAAATTGCTGGTCAGATCTTACAATATTCTGCCATGAAAACACTGTAAAATAACCACGATAGTTGTTTGATCCTTGTTAAAACTTGAGTTCTGTCCGTGAATAAGAATTTGTGATCGGAAAAACCAATGACAAAAGAAAGTTGTTTCAAGTAACGGTAGTGTTAACCCAATCCATGGCCGTCAGCCAGGGTATTCGAATCAAGATCATCATCCATTGCTCGTTCAATTCGTAGTTTGATTCGGTGAATATGGCCTGAGAACATTTATTTCCAGGCCGCATAAAACAGTCGTACAATAACGTTCCTATCAATGGACTATGATAAACATCTTTTAACTATGAGAAAAAAATACTCTAAGAAATTTCCCCACATGGGTCACGTGTCGTTTTGGTCTGCAAGCACCCGTGATTTCCCCAAAGCATAAATCTACCAACCCGTAGTGCCGATGATTCATTAGGCAGTATCGATGTCTGAACCACCATTAGGAAATTACGGGAGCAATTTACGGCTGTTTCATCCTCATTGAAAATCGTCCGCAGAGCATGTCTGTCATGCGGTTGGTTTAATGTCTATGATGTTCGGTTCACAACTGTTCATCTTGAATTAGATTTCTGGTTCCAATATGATGGATCTAACTTCTGAGCATTACGAACGAGAAAATGAAGTAGCTCTACCATGATTTCATGGTTCATTAACGGTAAGTTTAGCATCCGTATTGTTGAGTCAATCATATGACAATAACATTACATTAGCTTCTGCTGTGATCTACCATACCTCGAGTGACTAGTGCAACACGGACACATAAGTCAAGTAGAAAAAGTAATCCACTTCAAAATTGATCATTGTGAGAAATGGCCGACAGTGACGGATGGATAATTTGTCATAAAGTTTGGTAATTCGTCAGGAGCTAACGTGGCGCACTTTCCATGACCGAATTCTCTTCCATAAACACTGGGCATTTGCTATGAAATAAAAAAGAAAGCAAAAAGAGTATTATTGTCATTATCATCCACCCTATTATGGCCCAACTCTTATGTCGTTCGACTAATGGTCGTCGGTGTAAGATTCACATTTCAGTCTCGGCTCTAGAGATAAATCCTGCTGAAGGTTTAGAATAGTTCAAACGCAAGCTCATCTATCTGAGCCCCATGGAAACCAATAAGCTGAAATGTGACCAACACAAATTTTCAAATCCATCAAATCGAAAGACTCACTGGAATGATCAGGATGAGCATCAGTTGATAAACTCTGATGCACATTTTGCACGACTGGCGGGAGCCCGCATTTTCTGTCGTCCTTTCTGTTGATCAGTGAGAAGTATGTGGAAGTTTTAGGTACCGCCAGAGCTTGTTTGCAGCTTGAGTTGGTATTCTGGAGGAAATCATATCGAGAACTGTTAGAGTGTGTGCAAAATTTTCAAATCAGCCTCGTCGTTGCCCTGGGTATATTTTCCTGAGAAGAGAACTAAAGCACTGAGGTTTGAGTTATATAACCGCACAAATTTGAGACCTGGCATTCTAATATCAAGAATGTCAAGTGACTTTATGCATTCAGCTATTGATATACCAAAATTATCTTAAAAATTAGAAAGGATTATGAGTAAGCAACGATGAATTTTCTTCAATCGCATTTTAGATGCCACCAAAGTCTTCAGAACCAGTTGCTCGTTGCATCGTCTTCAATGTCTCGTTGATGTTTTGGGCATGCGTGCACATTATCCACTTTCCTGTGCTTCTAGTGCCCCGATGCAGCGATAACGCCGTGACTTGCAAAGGGATATGAAGATGTCGTCAGGTCATGATCGTTGGTCCAGCTCTTCAAGACAAACTTTTCATTGACGGATGATGTGAAATTGTCGTTGCTTGTGCTGTTGACGGTAACGAACACGCTGAGTTTAGACCAACTAAGTTTTCAAAGTCGCTCAAGTGTAAATTAGCTAGGAATCCGCTGTAGCTAGAATTCGTATGTTCCAGTTCGAGACTCAGAAGTTGGCGTTTGTCCTGGTTTTAAGGGGCAAGTATGCATGGGTCAGTATCATGACGTGTTGAATGAGTGTTTCACGATCCGGCTGCTGGCCTGATGTGATTCGTAGAACGACACCAAACCCTTAAAAGAAACAGTGAGATAGTAGACGATGGAATCACAAAAGAGGATAATTTTTCATCTTCCCGACATGTTTGTTTCTACTTATTCACCATCCTTTTTAAATTTTTCCGATGTGACTATTATTTTAGCTTCAGGTTGATGTTATATATATATATATATATATATATATATAACACAAAGTGATATACAGTAAGGAGGGGTGAATCTCATACTCAGAAAATTTACTCTAAACAGAAATGTGGGTGGGGAGAAGTCAAAGAAGATTCAGGTTGTTGGCGCTGGATTTAAAAACAGAAACTTCGCAAACTGATAAGAAATAGGAAGGGGATAGAGTGCACTCCGGGGACTGAAGAAAGACTAAAATAAAGAACCTGGTCATCTAGGAATGAGGAATTGTTGTGAATGACTGGTCAGCCTGATGCGAGAAGAATGAGACAAGGTCATGGATAGGAGAAGAGCCGAAGTGAGTTCTGAAGAACAGAAACCAAAATAACAACAATGGAAACGCATCTAGTAAACTACGGAACGCCTAAAGCCGAGAGTAGTAGATTCAGACCATGCTCGTTTCATGCAGATCATGGCTGCTAGAATTTAACTCGGAAACAAGCCAAACCAACGACCGTAAGCGCACAATGGAAATTATGGCTTCCCGGGGAACATCGATTTTTGTGAAAGAAAAGGTGTACACAGTATGTTAGCTCGATCTTGTCCTACCATTTCGAACTTTTTGCGATAGGACCACGGAATCATGCACGCCAAATGAAAATGGGGCAAATACCCCTAAAACGGAAAAGACATTGTGTTCTATAGACACTGATTCGTCATCCGAGGCCCACTTCCAGCTTCATTTGTACGGACTAGCACTTCATCCACTAGGAATTTGTCCACCTTTATTAGTTTGCCTCTTCCGACAATAACGCAAATCAAAAAGAAAGAATGTTTACCGAAGGACCTTTGAATTTTTGGCTTGAAGGATTCTTCTTTTATCGTTAAACTTCAAAGAGATATAAGAGCCGGGGCTAGCATCTCACTAGAACATTGAACAAGAAATATATCCTAGTAATAAAGCAATATCTATTATCTACTCATTCATCGTCCGGGAGGATCGATAAAGGAATATGCTGATACAAACCAGATCAATTTGGGTGTTTCGTTTTTCTTATCTTTAAGTTTCTCGCTTTCATTGGTGAACGATAACAGAAAGCATACTATATTCAATTTGACAACCGCAGTTCAGTTCCATTTTTGCAACCATTATCTCTGCACTAAAGTGATTTGAATTTACTTGCTGTCTATACCACAGAATGGGCTATTTTTGCAAACTATAACCAGATAGTTCTACGCCAAAGTTTGATTCGCAAGACAAGTGGGACGGTAACCTTGTAAGATAATTTTGAACCGAAGTATGCATATAATTCTTCTAATTCCTTGAAAATCCCCACTAAGCACATTGAGAAATCAGAATTTGGCGAACAAGCTCGTTTTCCGTGATTCGTACTCATACCATTACATTTACCACTATCTACCTTGCACGAATCAACGGCAAACGCGATTCCAATTACTCTGCGTAGCGACTGATTTCGCATGGAATTGAACTTGTCTTTGTTGTTTTTTGGAATTTTGAATGAGTAGTACGAATAGGTTCAGCTGCTAAATAAGAGAACAATTACGGTTCTCACGGGGAAATGAACCGATGATTGGGAGATTTAAAGTTGCAATATTCCGATTCAAACGCCAACTCGAAAGTTTCTTCTCGGCATCGGTAATTACGTTTTTTTTGCGAAACTCAGACAAGAATTTGAAGAAAACAAAGTTTTCGTCTTTTATTTATTTTTCATTCTCATTCGTGAGATTTTCGTCTCATTCTAGTGGATAAAAATGATGACTATTCAGAAGGGTTCCGGTCACGCGTGACTGATAAGAAGCCGTAACTAAGGGTGTTTTTCCATCCCCAAACAAACTACTTATTTTCAATGCACAAACAAATACGTAAATAAAATGATGTTTCATAGTACATTTCCAGCCAGTTTGATGGCACCCAGTCTACGTTCGTCTGACTGGTTAAGATGTGTCGCTTTTCAGGCCATGTGAACTGCCTAACAAATCATCGTAACATTTGCATTGACGAGAAGAGCAACTTAACAAAAAACAACCTTTTTCATTGTAATTTTGAGTAAAATTGCGCACAGAATTTGTACAATCAGTTGCCACACGAATCACTTTGGCTGAGATACTACTACATTGATTTGTAATCGAGTTTTGCGAAACAACTATTTTGTGAAAAATTTATTATTTTGATTTATAGATCAGTTTAGTTAAAACTGACGAAAAACAAATGTGATTTGCCTACCAGTTTAAAGAGTTTCTTAGGTCCGCGCAATTCACGGAGTTTGAAAAAAATCATGCAATTGATGAATACGTTTTTCATGTGAAAATTCGACAGGGCAGAAAAGGAAGCTGCATCTTACACCCAATGGCAGTCCGATTGTGTATTTGACAACGAATATTCTTCCTCCGTGATTAGAGGAACGGATAGGCGATTGTAAGCCTATCTGGAAAAACCTTCCACAAATAAGGTTTCGCGAATGCGAACGTTGAATAGATAGAAGTGTCCATTTCGGTAAGGGTAACGATCCTCTAATACGTCATGCGATGTGAACTATTGGGTACAAAAACTTCCAGTGAATTTCCATTTTTAGGGAAGTCGCGTTCAATAAGTTTCACGACCGAATGATTTAGTCCGGTAGGCCATATGATCCGTCACGCAGTCAGTTGCCCAACCATTCGGTCCATCAGTCAGTCAATCAGTCACCAAAGTCAATCGGTCACCAAGTTCAATCACTCAGTTGGCCTATCAGCCACTGAGCTGAATCACTTTTAAGGATCAATCATTTTAACTATTACAATTCTAGGTTTCACGAAACACTTCGTCAGGTGGCATCATCTCTCGACTCATTATTAAGAACCCACGGACACACTAAACAACTATCTCATTCTTGTTAGAACTTATCAACCGAGCACGTCTGCCACTTCCGAACTGGAAATTGAATCCGAAGTGACTCTTAACGAGAATGAAACAGCCTTGCAATGTTTCCATAGCTCGACAATGGTGAATTGAGCGTCGCTACCGCGTGATGGATCTTTTTAAGCAAAGCGACCAAACCCTGGAATCCGTATCACTACAAACACAAGATTATTCACTGAAGCCGAAGCACCGCCTGCTACCGGATATAAATTCGAAGTTGACATAGTGTCACAAATGACTGTTACTGTGATCTTAACTTGGTTAGTAAATATCAACCCTTCCATACGTTTTTACTCTAATTACCAGATCTACCGTTCTTTCTACTTTATCTTCGGTCTTAGAGGGCCACCTTATAGAATATGTGCATGACCAATAACATTGAATATACACAATATAATTTGACAGACGCAGAGGAGCGGTTCAGAACAAACCTACGTGGTACAGAGATCGTTTTGTGTCTAGTATCTAAGTGGTTACAAAATGTTCAGTCCTTCGTAATAGTAAAACTTCTCGAAAACCGATTGTTTTGATTACGTTTCAGGGTCATAAAGCTAAATTTTGTAGTAATGAAGTTCACCAATCTTTTTACCCCTTCATAATGTAAAATTAAAAAAATCAGTTGGCATTTTTACAATGGCTATTCGGTTATCATGATTCCAGTTCGGATACGTCCAGCTTAATCAAGCCATTCAGCTTCCAGCGGGTGAACATATCTTTCGTTTCGTTTTCATAATCGATTCGTGGACTTAGTTTAATCAACATCGAAGCTCATCGCCTGACCACTTATGGCCCGTGTGAATCCCTTAAGTTGCAAACAGTTCCCAAAACGTAAGTTGGAGAACAAGTTCGTTCCCAGTAATGCGTACTTATGTCACTACATCATAGTATATATAAAAGTAATTTAAGATGGGTTGGGTTAGTCAAATGATAGCTTAAGTATGCGTCGCTGAAAGCGAGTTTGTTCGCCAACTTGTGTTTTCTCAATGTGCCCAGTGGGAATTCTAAAGCAGTTTCCGTTTTCGGGTGCGCTTTCGCTGTTCTGTGAGCGGGTCACAAAATCCAGGCAGTTTTAACTCCACCTAACATGCGGGATAGAAGAATCAATACCACTTTGCTGTCTATCTCCATCCGGGCAGTTTGCCACTTACCGGATTTTGGCTAGAAATTTCACTTTACCATCAGTTCTAGAAGACCTGTCACTTAAGGCATAGCTTGTGAACCGAGATTGTCTGAATTTTGATATCGACTGAACTGTTTGTTCTCCGTGATTCGATCGAGAACTAGTCACTCTGCGGGTTCAAATGTCAAACAGCGGTGAAAACTGGGCTTCTGACATTTTCTGCTAGTAACCATTTGCGGACTGTTACTGAATGCGTATGACCTGATAACTTCGATTCCCAATTTCAATCTCTAACAGAAATAATCCAAACTTATTTCACTGGTGAGTTCAGATTTGTAATCGACACATTTAACGTGGACCGCTTTTTAAATTTTTTGGACAAATACTATGCGTCCTTTAGCCTCATTTCCTTAATGCATTTCAGTTCAGTTTGTGCAATCATTAATTTCGTACTAATGTGTTCTGGCTTTGTTTATAGCAATGAATAGTAGTCTAAGAAAGAAAGATTAATAGTCAGAAGAAGCGTACATATGCATAAAACCGCTCCAATGCAAGGAGTGGCATCTGTTCAGTTCATGTCCTTCCCTTCAAAGCACATTCAAAGGACGGTATGTGTCGGTTAAAATAAAAAGGGTGCCACATCACTAGAAAGTACACACACCATGCAATCACCAATAGTTGTGCTTATGTAGAATTTGACCGCATTCGAGATAAGGGCTGAGTGTATTCATTTGCCACGTGAACTAGGATATGTAACGCGGTACCGATAGAATTTCGTTTGGGTGAGCCATTTGCATACACCAAATGCAACACGTGTGCACTTTTTCGATCTTGATTTCGAGCTAGTCGGCGACTCAGTTATTGCAATCACGGACGAGGAGAATGTTTCATGTGAAATGACAACCGACAGGATGGCCGTTAAAAGCGCTGCCACCCGTTGGTGAACAAGTGCTGTGCACTTTAGACTCATTCCGGTGAGCTACATCAATGCCTATTGTTGATCCCTAAAAAAATACACGGAAAATGCAACTGGGTCATTGTTTACTGGTAGGCTCGTTTGTTGACGCGTGATTTGTTGTTCACTTTCGTATTCACTTTGGAACCTGGGCTAACGACATAATTTTCTGGGACTAACTATATGTGCCCCAATTTGAAGGCAGACTCGGTAATTTTCACTCATGACTTGGTTGCCCACCATAAATACGCCGAGGCTTGAAAGTCACGTGGTTGCACCATATGACAGTATGCTGAGAGAAGCGATTGAAAACTGCTGTCAGTCCTCATCAGGAAAAACCCACGTGATTAACCCTCAAAATATGCCCAAATGGCGGATTCGAAATTTACATTTCCGAAGGATTGAAAATATCAGTCATACATTTTAGCAAACGACATCGGTACTTACAGACTGATGGCAGTCAATTGAAAGGGAACGGACAGTGGTCAGCTTTTGAAATGTGGAGGCCAGCCAAATGGACGTTTACAACGAGCCATGAAATTGGGTTAATTTACTTCGGCCAAGCCATTTGGACGAATTGTTGACGATTTGACTGCTGGTGGTAAGTGATGCAGAAAAGATCTTCAGAAGGTTTGCACCGTACCTCTTGTTAAGAATTTAATTCTGCGTTTGATGAAGTGTGCACGTTGAGTTCAATAATGAGTTATTTTTAAATTGGCGAATCCAAGATCCCATAAAGAGGAGTACTTGAAGACATCGGGTTTTGCTGTCCAGGAATGAATGAAGTGAACAGCTTGCAGCCGCAACGCAGAAGAAGGACACTGTATTTCCAGGTGGTTTGTCATGTAGTGTCATCACCTAACTAGCCATTAAAAATCATGGAACCACTGGGAATCAGCTATCTATTATGGAGCAGCAAACCTCGTTAAGACTGCGCGTATCATCTTTACTACCCGAATAGAATTTCCACCTTACCCGGCAACAGTTTAGTTAATGCATTGGGGCACAAAATCCAATCGCGGATACGGACAATAAATCATGTATTTATGTTAGATGAGCCGATGAGCCCTTCAAAATGAACCTGGACAGCGTAATGGCTAAGGCATTCGACTCACAATCGTTTGTCCCGGGTTAGCGTCCCTGTTCGGGTGCAGTGGATATGCACTGCTGATGATTCCTAACAAGCTGGATGAAACACCTGTACAGCGCTTCTATGATTTTTTTAATGCTCAGTTGAACGATCATATCACATGGCGAATTATTTGATGAAAACATTCTATCTCGTACTACTAACACATACCAAGTAGCGAAACTCTGTAGGTGATATCCAAATCCTTCGTCGTACTTAGGCTACCTGCAGAGAAATCATCTATCAGTAGGGGTCGATTGATGTGAGCTCGCGGCCCGTGGCCGTGCAAATCAATGACGCATAGGTGCAACATCATTATCTGTTGAAGTTGAACAAACCGTTCAGAGCCTTCCTGGTAGCGTAATGGCTAAGGCGTTCGACTCACAATCGTTCGTCACGGATTCGCGTCCCAGTTCGGGCGTGGTGCATATGCACTCCTCATGGTTCTTAATATGAACGATGAAACAGATGTGCACTGCTTCCATCATTTTCAATCCCAAAGTGCACGTTTACACTGCATGACCAAGTATTTGCAACTTCATATCAAACCTCCGGCTATCAAGTAGCAAAGCTGTGTACGCAACTGCTTTAATGTGTTCGCTTCCTACACAGAGAAGTTCGTTCTCACCCGCCAGTCGTTCATTTGTTGCGTTTCAACGTATGTGGCCTGCAAAATGGAGTCACGCATTTGGCCTTATATCATGTAGTGTTCATATTCGATGACTTCTTAAGAATCAGCCTTGCTAGCGTAATGGCTAAGATGTTCTACTTATAATCGTTTGTCTCGGGTTGGCGTTCCAGTTCTGGCACGGCAGATATGCACTTCTGATGATTTCCAACAAGAATGAAACAGTTGTATAGTGCTTTCATGGTTTTCGGTTAGAAAAATCAATTTCTGTGAAATTACGAGCCTTAAAACAGAATGGAATGATTGACGCCTTAACTTCTGAGCGGATACGACCCACAGGCATAACAATTCCCAGATTGTACGGCCTACCGAAGGCGCACAAAGACGGAGCTCCGATGAGGCCTATTTTGGACGTGTAATTCTCCGTATCACGCTTTATCTTAGTGGTTAGCCAGCCTACTGGAACCATTCAGGGCAGTCATTTCTAGACACAGTGTGCGAGATACGTTTCATTTCACAGAAACTATCAGGAGTTCACTTCTGGAAGGGAAGCAGATGTTATCACTGGATGTAGTTTCTCTATTTGCAAAAGTTCCGATCAGCGAAACCATACATTATATTTGTGAGTGCATTCAAGATAACAACATCTCCATAGGGATCCCATTGGATGAATTGAAACAGCCACTGTTTGCGTGCACCAAAAATGTTCGATTTAAATTCATTGGTGAAATATACCGGCAAAAGGATGGCGTGGCAATGGGGTCTACTTTGGGACCATTGTTTGCTGATATCTGGAGAATAATCAACTGCGTTCACCAATCAGGCACTGTACTGCTTACAAACGTTATGTTGATGATGTTCAATGTGTCGTAGAGGAACATGCGGACGTAAACCACACACACGTTTAACAAACGTACATTTTACACCAGAAGAAGTAAAAGACCATAGTTTGGCATACTTAGATGCATACATAAGGCGACGGCAGGACGGATCTGCACAACGTTCCAGTCGTATGAAGGCACACATCGGAACGGACGTATGTTCAACTATCACAGCATTTGTGCCGTTACAAGCGAAGAGAAGCCTTAATATGTATTAGGTTGATGAGAGCAAGAAAAATTGCACGACGACGACATTGAAACTGAACTTCGTTTCCTGCGAGCGTATTCGTACAAAATGATACGAAAGATTCATAATAAGCTATGGAAAAAGACAAGTCAGCACTAAAAGTAATGGGACAAAAAAGAAAAACGTATGCGTTCGTTTGCCTTTTCAAGAGTGACACAGGAGCGGGATTATCCAACGGAGAACTGTCAAGTTCAATCAGTGGAAAATTCTGTTGACTGCACAGTGAAAAAATGTATTTTCACCATCCAAACCAATCACTGTTTCCAACTAAAGGACAGACTGCCAGATTCTGCAGCCTCATTCTGTGTGTATTCATTCACCTGCTCCTGTGGGACCAGGTATATTGGCCGCACGACCAGGCGTTTGTCCGATCGCGTTCGTGAACACCACCCGGCTTGGTTGAGCACAGGAACAATTAAGGCAATCACTAGCGCGGTGTGTTCACACCTTGTCGAGTCAAACCACTCAGTGAACGTGACAAGTGCTTTTCGCACCATCTAAAAAGTTAGGAGCAGACAATCAAGAACTGTCAAGTGTCGCATCTTGAACACAGCCGAAGCCGTATCTATCCGTTTGTGTAACCCCCCAACTATGGGCTTAGAAACAGTTTGTCCAGACTCTTAAACTTCCCTGGCCCACTTATCATCATTCAACAAGTGGTTTACAACCTGGTTGTGTGGCAAACTGATCAATTACACATACACACAGACGCATTCATAGAGGTGTGAACTGATGTGACTGCAAGCCGATAATTTTCACTGAACCATCTCCAACCATATTTAATGTTATGTATTGGCATGAATACGAATAACTGAAAACAAGTTTGTTCGCCACGTTGTGTTGTTCTTAGTGAGTAACTGAACGTCGATAGTAAGAAGTCATTCATTCTTTCATCTTCCTTTATTGCAGAAACAAAATCTAGTGTTTACACCTTGAATACTCCTGGAGATGATATACAACTGTAATCAAGCCGTACGTGGCAATCACTGGGTTATCGGGATGGATCACCACTAACAGTTTAAGTGAAATTTGATTACAAAGTCTGCGTTCGCTACTACTAATTTCCGTTGTGAACGTAACTGATGCGAAGTCCCATCTTCGATTCCAGCATCGTGTTGAGTATTAGGATTTCGGACCGATTCGCCTCCCATGAAGTGGAAATTTTTTTACAATACATATATATTTTTTTAGAGGTTAGAAGGCTTACACTGGGCCTTAACGTTTATTGTAACGTTTCAATCCAAACTACGACTCGTTGTCAAACGTGAATATAGCGGTTATATATATATATGTATGAAAATCATCATTCATTTCTTCTGAAATTTCGAACTACAAGGCGTGACCACTTACTCGTGTCCACACAATAAGGTTGCCATCTTCGCAACTGACAAAATATTCGCCGTCGGAGTGTCAAGCGCCATGGTCAGGGGACTTGGAAAACTGTCGTCTGAAAATTTAAACCAATTTCGTTGTCATAACCTCTTTACCTCAACTAGACTTCAAGCTGAGTAAGTGAGTGATGCAGGACGTTTAACGTTTATAGTTGTGGTTTCAATCACCGATGAAGTAAAACTGATTACACACAAATCAACAATTTCGGTTGTCACTCACACTCCATTTCGCCACATTTGTTTTTCATAGTTCTATACTAAATCGGTCACGAAGATGTATGACAGATTCTGGGTAAGTCGTTACTCGGATGCATCTTCTGTTTCGATCGAGGTGCGAAGGGTACTGTAATGACGAAGTAATGAAAGTGAATGCGCAAACCAGGCATGCCCTTGGAGTAAGTAATTATTGTTCCCAGGTCTTGGCTTCACCGATTCCGAACAAGTCTGTTATGTACCATTATGACAACAGGAAACAAATTGGGCTTCTTACCTCACAAACAACTCCTCAGTTGTCCTGTCAATTTTTATTTGCAATAATATGTTTCGTGAATCAACGTCATTAATTGATTGAAATAGTCATCCTCGTGATTGTGCCATTTGCCTGTTGTCGACGGAACCATGAAGAAATATAGCCCGGTGTAAGTGAAAGACGTGATTCTGTATTTGTCTCACTGAACAATTGGACTAGGGGCAAGCTTAGTGGTAGTCGAACGGCTTGTCAGTTACCCATTCGCAAAAAGACACCATCCACGCGGATCAGGGACGACATCTGGTCCCATTTTACCGCACCTAATAAAATTTGATCGTCACGTTTAGGATTATCTACTTAAGTACCGCGTAATCCGGACTGCGGAAGCCTTAAGAATCAGGCGTTTGACCACCAACCTTCGTGGACAAAAACGTCCGGTTCATAAACCCTATGCCTATCATGGTCTACATCAACACACACACGAAGTGGAAGAGGTGTTACAAACGCCGAGCTTGATCTTTTCGAGTTACAAGTTGCCATTTTCCTAAACCTAAGAGTACCACTTTACTTACTGCGCTTCCTGCTAAATCAGTCATCAGAATAAAGTGCACTGGGATCAGAATTCAGCTTTAATCATTCACAGCAAGATCAGCAAATAGTCAGGTCACTCAACAAGACAATCATGAAAAGTTTCTGAACTTCAGCTAGACCCCAGGAGATTGTCAGGAGAATACGAACAGGCCAATAATAATCCAGCAAGCAGTAGGAAGTAGAATGTTTTCTTAAAGCAATTCACCATGTGATATTATCATTCAACTCAGCATTAAGAAATCATGGAAGGACTGTACAGCCGTTTCATCCTTGTTAGGATTCATGAGCAGTGCATAACCACCGCACCCAAAATAGGACGCGAACCCAGTAAGAGTCGATTGTTGTGCGCTAGCGGCCCGTGGCCGTGCAAATCAATGACGCATAGGTACAGCATCATGTGGTGAATTTCAACAAACCGTTCAGAGCCTGCCCGGTAGCCTAATGGCTAAAGCGTTCGACTGAGAATCGTTCGTCCAGGGTTTGTGTCCCAGTTCGGGTACAGTGGATATGCACTGCTGATGATTCCTAACAAGGATGAAACAGCTGTACAGTAGTTCCATGGTTTCTTAATGGTAAGCTGAGCGATGATATCGCATGGCGAACCAGTGTTATCTAAAATCACTCACCCAATGTTCAGTCAACATAAACGATTGTGTGTTTGAACGGTACCAGTGACTCAAATAAGTGGATCTGGATAGACTTCAATAAAGTTGAGAATAAACTCAACAGGAATTTAGTAGAAACGAATAGTCATCTGCGGACTAAACGCCGTCGATCTGAAATCATTATATTCTAAATATGAAGCTATAATTGGTACGAACTTGACGAAACCAGGGAAAAGCCGATGAGAGGTGCTGCTCTTCCATTCGCG
>LUCM01000287.1:82892-96037 GCA_008360955.1 Fasciolopsis buskii
AAAAGAGAGAGATTCCGTCACCTACACGATCCACGTGGTTCAACCAAGAAAAAGGATCAAAAGAATGTGGCTGAAATGAATTTCTGTTGCGATTTTCGCGCGGTCCTTGGTTAAGGATACGGGCGTTTTATGACCAAACCGGGATACTCTGTTGGACTGAAGTACTGCCGCGGAATTGTCATTCATAAAGGTTCGCTACATTGTCCCGGAATGGAAATGCCCGAAAAAAATCACTAGTGGTTGCAACCTAAAATCACCAGTGAAAACCAGTTCCCAAATTTATGGAACCGCATCCTCGATTTTAAAAATCGATGAAATCCTTCAAAAAATTTCAGTATGATAAAATAGAAATTTTCTCTAGGGGTACACGTAGACATGTACGACAACAGATAACTGGCGGAATTTCAAAAATGAAAATTCATATTAGTTGTGATTTTAGAAAAAAAATTTGTTTACGGTTCTTTAGAAGACAACTGTTCCAACCCATGAACTGTTGTCAGGCTCGAATGGCATGAAGAGTGTCATCGAAAAATCGATGGGCCATGTATTGGCTGTTTATTGTGAATGATATAATGTTAATAACACAACGTGTTTGGTGGATGTAATGCGCCAACCTTTGGACTGTCTTGGGTAGTCTTTCTCAAGATTTGTTTTACAATCCCCGATGCCCTGATGTTTACAAACTGGTTGCAAATGGAATTGTAAAAATTGCCTTCAGAAAGTCTACCCAAGGTAGTCAAAACGTTGGCGTATCACATCTATCAACAACTTTGTGTTATTAATATTATATGATTCACAATGTGAACTGGCATATTCGAGAAATGACACAGACAGAGAACGAGAGTAGACAGCGTTTTTTCTGTCCTGCCAGATCGTTTGGTCTTTGAAATCCGACATAAATAAGCCAGTCTCTTATAGTGTGAATTGCGGTTGTAAAATTGTTAAAGTAAAACATCGATGCTTTGAAACTTGCGTCATTTGAACTCTCAGTAGAATCTGGCAGTGGTTTAAGAGACCGATACATTTGCATTTCAATGTGTGAAAGGTCACCATTGTCTCAACAAGAATACAAATTAGGCGAACGGTTGTTTTTGGATTTTTTTAAACTCACCATTACAATTTATAAGACGTGAACCCAAAAGATGGAAAACAATGCACGGAAACGATTTCATCGGGTGTATTTCGTGTTTGTGTGTGTTGTGTGTTTTGTGTGTGTAGTTTGTATGTAAAGTGCCTATGATATGGCGGTAGGGTGTATGAACCGAACGTTTTGTCCACAGATGTTGGTGGTCAAACACTTGATTCTTAAGGCTTCAGCAGTCCGGATTACGCGGTACTTGAGTAGATGATCCCAAACGTGGAGACCTGATTTTACCAGGCAGGGTCTCAATGTCCGCATTAGTATAATTCGTTGGCTACACAAGCTTTTGCTGTTAATTTTGACAAAAGAGATGATGAGAGAAAAAAAACACTGGCTGGACAAAGATTGATGTCACCATCGTGAATCATTTTTCTTAGCATCCCTGGCCCATATAAGATGGATTTTGTTGTTTCATCTAAAATCTAATGTGCTTGCTTTCTGATGTTTAGAGATCAGTGGATAATTTTCCCATTCCTTAATCTGTACATGAACCACCTTTGACGGAAAGTTGTCGTCACACTGTCAAAAATCCGTCTGACATGCAGCACCTAGATGTGTCTCTTTCCGTAAGACATCAAATTTACTTACACTTTCGTAAGATCATATGCGTGCGGCGCTTGAATCTAAATCCAATTATGCTCGTTCAAAGCCTAACTGGGGCACATCCAGGGACATTTTATTTTCACCTGATTCGATTTTGCAATTTCTTTTTTCGCAACTCCCTTGCAAGATCCAGATTCTTGGTTGTGGATTTGCAGTCTCACAGTCTCCTAACTGGCGGCTTTGAAATGCTAAACCTAAGTCTGTGTTGTCACGGGCGTGCATTTCCGAATTGCTTTAAGTTCACATGAACGTTCAGATTTAATCACTTGCGCATGTGCTTCGACTGCGTCACGTAACTCGGTCGATAATTCGATAGGATTGCGACGAATTTCAGAATTCAGATGTCCGGAGTGGACCGAAAATTCTAGACGTAGAACCTAATTCCCACCGTCACTCGGGCCACCCGTTCACATGACTATCTTTGCGAGTGAATGGACTGACATCCAGTTAGTTGTGGTTATTCGTCCACTTGATTTATTTTTGGCATGAATCCGCTAGTTCCTTAGAGTAGTTATTTATTTACGCCGATTTTTCCAGTTTCTCCCCTGTCATCTCTGAAACTCGAAATCTCTGCAATATTTCCAGAAGCTAGCCCTTTATCTTCATCCGAACTCTTACAGCTCCATGATTGGACAGTTTTTTCATATGTTCATTGGTGTTCCCGTTCTGGTTATCTGATTGGTTCATCTTCCATTATCGTAGAACAAACAGTCGGACTAAGTACTGTCAAATTCTGGGATATTGCCATCAATACAGATTTTACCAAATGGTCTAATATCACAAAACTGCTTCCGTGGCCATTATTTCAACCGCGAACAGTCTGCTTCGTCTCAAAAATCTGCGCATTACTGCTCAACGGTCTGTTAAAGACTTTAGAATTCATCGACTTGGACCGTCGACTACCACTCATGTTTCCTTGTCTTTCCTGTCAAATCGGATCATCAAGCTATGTGTGAACCTAATCCCGCACAAAAAAATGATGTTCCCATTAGAATCTTTTTGAACTCCGCTTACTCAGCAAACGATATAATCAACTATCATTCTTACGCATCCCTTGCGTTCTGTCTTTCTTCTATATCGTCCTTCATGAAGGCATTTATAAAAATGCTATTCTTCTTACTTATTCTATTTCCACATAGGCAAAGCTTTTGCGAATGCAATACAGAGTAACAGAGGGTATTCCAGAATTGTTGTCTGTAAGTAATTGTCAAAAATCTAGAGGATCTTTGATGAGCAGACGGTGACCACAGTTAACCCAATGTCAGATTGTTAACAATTCGCTGATGGGTGTGGTAAGAAGGTTGGTAAGCAACATCAGTTACGAATCGGGATTCGAATGTTTCGTACAAATGCTGCTATCACTACTGCTACTACTATTACTACTACTACTACTACTACTACTACTACTACTATTACTACTACTAGCACTACTACTACTACTACTACTACTACTACTACTACTACTTATACTATTGCTATAACTACTGCTACAGTATAATCGCACCCGAGCGATTATTGCTTTTATTCTTAAATTCATTTGACGGGAGCATTTTCAGGTGCTCAGGTGGTTGTGAAGATATAAATGACGCCAACAGGCGACAAAACAATTATTTTCAAACTCATTTAGAGAATAACGAGATTAGTTTGAAGTATAAAATAGCCTACAATNATCCCTTACGTATCTGGGTAAATCTGACGATATTTGGATGCCGGACTTTGGTCAGTGAACTAATTCCCTGGGTAGAAAATCTTACTTTTGTATGACGGCTTACGTAAGTGAATCGATGGGCCCGAGTGTTACTGCATTTTGCTTCCTGAGCGATCACAAAATACCGCATTGCAAATTGTCACAGGCATTCCGAATTCCTGAGTAAAAGTGGGATGATCATCCAAATGACTGTTTTCTCCATATTCAAATAATCAAACAAGAACTGAGACAACGCCAATGAGTCGCTCAATCCCGCCTGATAGTGTTTTCAGTCACCAATCCAAAATTTTTGCACATCCACACACAAGTATTTCGGCCGAATGCAATCGATGAGGCGTCTAAAAAGAGGCGTTCATTTTGCTGCATACATGGAGTCATTTTTTATGGAAAACTCTGATATAGAACTGAATCAATTTTATTTGATTTTAATGCAGTGAGGAGCCTGTTACTGTTTGGTTGCTTTACGTCAGAGCTCAGCAAAAGATTAATGGTTTACAGAATTGTTTTTATGCATGCGTTCCATTCCTACCAAAAACAAATTCATGAAATAATTTCCCATGTGATACCGTCGCTCAACTCACCATTAAGAAACCATGAAACTACTGTACAGCTGTTTCATCTTTGTTAGGAATCATCAGCAGTGTATATCCACCGCGCCCGAACTGGCACGCGAACCCGAACAAGGACGAACGATTCTATGTCGAACGCCTCAGCCATTATGCTAACGGGAAGGCTCTGAACGGTTTGTCTAACTTCACCAGATGATGATGTCGCACCTATCACTAATTTGCAGGGCCACGGGCCGCTAGCGCACACCAATCGTCCCCTGCTGACAGATGACTTCTGTGTAGGTAGCTCAAGGTCGACGAAGTTTTTGGACAGGACCTGCAAAGCCTGGCTACATGGATTTTTCACATGCAACATTCTGGACCCTCAACAAAGCCAAAATATTGAATTATTTTCTTGCCTGATTAGAGCGCAGTTCATGGAAAGCGAGGGATCAGAAGACGGCAAAAAAAGATATTTGATTGAGCGTATCAATTGAAAAATGTCTGCAGAACACGTTCAACCGGGCACTTGAAACCATTCGAAATGGTTCTGCTGTTGGGACCTAGAAAATTATCAAAACAAGTCGATAACTCGGTGACGGATCATTCGATCTATACCACTGATTGAAACCTGCCCAAAATGCCCAAGTTTCGACAGAACAGAGCCAATCGCGGTAAAACCAATGAAAGATGCATTGGCGAGAACGGCTCCACAAACAAAATTAATTCACCCTAGTAATCACTAACACGTACCGTACAGTAAAAATGAGCGTATTTTTTCGCTGGAGACGCCTCGTTTTACGAAGCTGTGGTAGAATTCATGGTAACGGAGAGTTTTTGTATCTTTTATATGCAGAAATAAAAGAAAACGTCCAAAAGTTTCACGTTGGTCTTTGCCAAATGTGTTGAATTACGTTGAATGATAGCTGAATTTGATGACGAAGGCCAGTAACAATCACTTTCAGTACTGTTTATGAAAACAAACAACTAGATTTGTAGTTAGACTAGCTCATCCTACTTTTATTCTGTCCTTCGGATCAATGTTAGCCAGCCTATCTATCTTCTCTAGAACACTTATCTAGCCTCGGTTGCAACTACTTCATGTCAAGTGGCAGGCACCATCGTCGGCTTGTTTTGATTTGCCAGCCGTGGTTTTTTCGAATTTGATGTGAGTTACTCATAAGCACAAGCGAGTAGCCAAAGACGAAAACCGAATAAGGAGAAAACAGCAGCAAATTCCGCAACTGAGTGATGACTGGCTGCCTTCGCAATCCTCGCGAGGGCTGTATTTTCGGCAGTTCCACTGTCTAGGTGCACAGTTTAAAAGCCGTTCACCTCTATCCCATCAGCCTACAAAGTACAGCACAGGAAGCCTAAAATCCCTCGATTTTACCAACGAGAATAACAGCGAATTGGAATTGCACAGGAATAAGTATGTTGTGTTCCATCATGTATTTCATCCGGTTCTTCTAAAGTGTCTTTAGGATGTGTTTCAAATAGATTTCGAGAAAAAATCACGCAGACCTCCAAGGTCTTTAAGACCTATGATCAGACTGTGCACCAAGAAATTTATACTCTTGGTTTCTCCGGAAGTTCGGGAAATCCCTATCAGTTGGCATTTTGTCTGCGCCGTCATAGTGTTTAATATTTTATTTAAAAAATAATATAATTTGCTTTAAATATCCAAAGAAATTCTTTAGCGATTAAAAAGTGGAGAGACGTGTGTAGAGATGAGCTAACAAAATCGACCATAGGATTATGAGGCAGGTGAATAAAGTGAGAAAATTATTTTAGGCCCCAATGTGGTTAGAGCAGAGATTAAAAGCTGACGGAGAGATGTAAGCAAAATTCTCCATCTTCCCGCTTTTGTATCTGAACTCATACTAAGTTCTTGGTCTCCTTACTTTTTCTTGTCTTGACCGATCTTAATTAACAGGTCGTTCAGTTGATTTGAACAACCTATGGTGAGCGCACTCAGTAGTATTTCAAAGGTGGGAATATTTCGTGCCCGACGATACTCTAAATATTGCGCAATGGGGAACTTTCATATGGGAGCAAATTACTCGCAAATCTAAATTCCTCATGGATCCTTGTTTTGTCATTCAAGTTCCTTTCAAGAAAATGTGTAACCCTAAAGTTCTACCTAACCTGTGACTTACGCCAGTGGATCAACAATGAGTGAGGTCTTTTCCGCGAGGCTGGTTAGCCATAAGGAACTCCGGGCCGTTCCCAACTGCTGTGCAGTTACGGATCTTGAAGGATCTTGAAGCCCTGTACCACTGCGTCTCCAGCATCAGTGATAGGGATATTCGAAGTTACTTCTGCATGCCATTTAGGAATCTAGGTTCTTCACATCTCTCGTAATATATGTGGCTCGTGGCTACAGCTGCCAGTCGATTCTGTTTTAAATTGCAACCGTGTGCTGTCTAATGTTGATGTCATTTGATTCTGTGTTTTGTGCCAAATTTGGCCCACCAATAAGCAGAACGAATCTAGCGATGCGGTTATCGGAACTTAACGAAATCGGGCAATGGTGCACATATGAAGACATTTAGCACGCAGTCAAAGGTGACCGATCCCTTGGAAGATCTGGCTGGAACCTTGAGCATCACGTCGTACACTGCCGAGTTTCTATCAGATAGGATGCCTCAGATTATCACTGTCGTTAGTTCTGGTACCTTTAGTCGGTCATGACGATTCTAAATTTTGCCCTGCTTAATTGAGCATGAACGATCAGATTGTCTCTGGTCGGTCAACTGAGCAGTATTCGTCATAAGCCGTTTATTTAGGTCTTTTAGGTTAGAGTTTATTGGCTGAATACTATCATCTCTCGAGCTCAGTGGCTCTATGACTTTCATTTTGAAAGCCATCTCCCTCCATCCCTTAACTTGTCCTGACAATCAGTCCAATTTATTTCGTCCCAGAAGTAAGGTAGATGGTTGATTTCTCACCCTGCTCTCCGGCTTGCAATTGGTCAAACTTTTGGCCTGTGCTTTATTAGCATGATACCAAAGGGGCTCGTCAGCCAGTTGTGCCTCCCGGACGTATGTTGGCTTCGATGTTTTGTAACTCACAGCACGGAAGCAAAACGGTCTTCCATTTCAGTCGTCAGCCAGTTGTCCATTCTTATACAATTCAATGGCCAAATTCATGCACGGGGCAACATTCAAATCTTGGGCTAAATGCTGCGACGAAACTCGTACTGCCCATCAGCCATATGAGGAAACCGAATTGCAGATAGTCTTCCGGGAACCGGGTGCCTCAGTGCATATGCCGCATATCATTTCCTGTTTGCATACGGGGCTATGTAACTAAACACTAGAATAAACTTTTCAAGGGCTAACAAACCTTTTCGTGACCTGCAGTTGTCAGTCAACACAGCATCAGTGTCTGAACCCCATATAACATTGTGTCGATAATTTGATGAGACACGAATGCAGTCAGTTCAAACTGTTTTCATTGGTGGAAGATCAACTGCTCTGCACCATTTTTATTGGTGGATTTGGGTGTCTCAGTCATTATGATATTTGCATCCACGTGTTAGAAAATGTCGAGGAACAATCAGGGCTAATGCTGGAGAAACTTGTACGAACACCAAACCGGCCGCATGCAAGGTTCAGTCATTATCTTTTGCTTCTTTCATTAATGAAATAACAATACACTTCTTTTTCAGGAAGGGGATCGCGGAAACAGAGGGTTGCCAAGTAACAAATTTGAGCGGCAGTTGGGAAGATTAAAATCCACGGCCTTCAAGCCCAAATGCCACTAACTTGTCTCCTTAAACACCGCTATTCAACGTCTCAAAACTTCTAAGCGATACATCTTCATAAACTGGCCACATTAGCATCTGAGATTCCCACCATCCAAGTCACGATTGTCTTGACCGAAACAGGGCTTTTACAGGCGCGAAACATTTCAGTGACAAGGCCATATTGATACCAAACCCAACAAATGGCAGCATAAGTGTATATTCACTCGATCATGTTGCAGCCTGGCAGCCGAACTCACGAAATTCGTCGATATCGATATAAATGTTCACCCATTTTGAATTCTGTTGGATACAGTGTCACGAGTGTCATCCGCATCCACATGGCATACCATCGGCCAGTCAGATGTCGAAGCCAGGTCAGTGATGACGACCAGTGCATGTGGGGATGCGTTGTGTTAACTGAGCATCTTCAGTGAGCAATGCAGTTTCACAGCAAACAGATTACCACATTGTGTCACTGTTCGATATTTGTTGCCATATCCATCAACATCGCTGGCTGACGCGTCTTTTAGAACCAATCGTCACCAGTCGTCTTGGTGCTGACTAGTTAGAGGAATTAGGCTTGGGAAATGTGCAGTTTACCGACAAATTCAAGCGCGGCAAATGCTTACGGGCTTGCTGGTAAAACAGTTCCCTTCAGAATCCTAGACAGGCGCTGGTTGTTAAACCTAGCACCAACTGGGGTTATGCCCGTAGAAAGACGGCCGACGTGTCTTTTGGCCTAAATGTCCAGTACCCTGTGTGAGATTTCCATTCGTGGACCAGGGGCTAAAGCCTCTGAAAGGACAGTGAAGGTCCGGTCTCCTATCCTCTTCCGAACGAGCTTCATTCATGGCTGCCGTCTTGGCTTCAAATGACAGTCTGCGTGTAAGAGGAGGTCACATGTGGTGCCCAAAACTGCAAGGCCACCTTGCTTCGGTGAGCCGAATCAAGTAAATATGAAGCATGATCACACTCAGATGAGCAGGGCGGCTTGCCAAGCTGCTCTGACGTCAGCTGAATAAGACATGGGCTTGGAGTTGGACCAAATACAAGCCGAGGACAGGCCCGCAGTTTGGCTAGCACCCCATTATGCGGACTGAATCACAGTAGTCTGATTTTGTGGCTCGCTGAGAGGCGAGCGGAGGTGGGCATTCGATATGAAGACCAAAGAACAGACGGTGATCCCGTTTGCCAGAGCACAACAGGCTAAAGAACTCCATCTTGTGCGGGCCTGTATAAACCACTTGATTGTGATAAATAAAGGGAATTGTCGTGCTGATTGGAGGGAGCGCATTTGATCTTTCTCGTCTGATTACTTGGACTAGGACTGAACTACAGTCGAGACGACCAACTGAAGAAATTAGAGATGGCGACGGTCGTAAGCGAGACTGTAAAACATTACGCATTTGGGTTGAACTTCACGTCAGACCGCAATTTCTATCGCCTTCCAATCCCTAAAGATTTTTCAAGCACTCACAGAGGTGGCGAGATTTGCTTTGAAAAGCCGTATCAAACTGAGTCCCAATTCTAGACTGAAGTGCCCTTCAAGTCACGGAACTTACTAATCATCCATACCCATTTTGGGGTCTAAATCAATTCTGCTGTCCACCGTTTGGTGTTAAGAGTGCTTTGGCCATCTTGCAACCTACAGTGGACGTAGTGTTGACGCGATCACCAAGAGTATCAGCATATCCGGACGATCGATGACCTGAATATCAGCAGATAACCTCTCCGATCGATGAACAAGAGCAAGCACCTCAGTTTTGCCTTTGACACCGTTGACCGTCACACAGATTCTGCAAAAGTAAAGTAATCTAGCCATCACTTGCACCAAAAGGTTTCCCGTCTCTTTGAACGTTCCTGGGTCCAGTCATCTATCACAGCACTTTCTTCCCGGACCTTTATTATGCATACAGTCCACTCAAAAGGTTGACGTGAAAAGAATAAGTGTGGTACTGGCCACGCCGGCATCAGGCCGCGTTCGCAAAACTTAAGATACTAGCGTGCGGCCTACCCATCGGAGTCGAAACATGGTAACGCTCGTGCCCACTGATCCATACAAATATGATATTGGTGCAATCATTCCGCGCGTAGCAGGAAACACTGTGGCTCAAGATTTCCGAACGCTGATTTCCCAAACCATTTGCAAGGCTTCTGTCTCGGCAATCGAAATTTACTTGTCACTGGCTAACAATAAAATTTGCTCCAACTTCTTGGTCACTTGACCAACTTACCGATAAGTTGTCGCATTTCGACCACCGATGTGATTTAGTCTCTGTGGTTCGATCCGGTTAATATTTTATGTTTACTAGAAATGTGTCTACCTTTTTGTTGTGCATGAGAATGCGGGTTAAATCAAAGGGTTTATGTAAGTCAGCCAAGTACGTGGGCATATGGTGTACCAAGTTCCTCCTCATGTGATGGTATCGTTTGTCTATTGGTATCCTAATAAGGCCACATTCTGACCGACCACTCAGAACTCTTTTTTATCAAGCTAATTGCACACGTTAGCACAAATGAACATAACATTACATAATAAGCCTGAAATATGCCCTTACAGAGATCATTTATCATATACACACCCCAAACAGATAGTTTCATATCACAGATTTTTTTCCACAGCCAGATATTATTCTCTTGGTGGTCACACCATGATTAGGAGATCGTTTACATCTGCATGGCTTTGCAAGTTTTATTTCCTAGGGGAATTGTCCGACTTTTGACTGGTATGAATATTTCGCCACAGCTGAACGATTTGCACTGGAGGAAGGAAATCCACTGAAAGATGCAAATAGGATCTGAGGTTCTTGGGCCGTCAACTTTGATAAAATACTCGATTACATTGGTTTGACACCGAGTTTTCCAGTAAGATCCTATACTCGTGTGATATTAAGCACAGGAAGCATACATCTGCAGGATCGTCCAAGTAATGCGATCTAGAATGAGCCAGTAAATCGTAAAGCAGCTGCTTGAAGCTGTGACTGAGTCTAACCCTCTTGATCTGACTGCGTCCCGGAGGCCGATCTCATCTAGCGTAAACCACTTGATTGGAATTGGTCACAAGACCGATCAACGTGTTTCTTGTTTCGCTGCGACAGCTTGACGAACTTCAACTAAGGATAATGGATGCATAATCAATCTCTCACAACAAACCTGCCCTTTGTTTCTACAGATTCACGACCGCCATTCCTATTCTACTCTGGCTCTGGCTAATCAAGCATATCCACACACAAACATGCATGCCCTTTTTTCATGCCGCGTCACTTGCCATAAAACTTTGTTGAATTTATCAGTTTGTATCACAGTTGGAAAAAATTTGCTTGATGGCATGCGCACGCAGTGGAAGACAGTTTTCGAAAGGAATTCGTCTCGCAATATTTGTTTTCTGACTTGTTTGTTCAATTTCAAAACAAGATCTAAGAGTTTCAACTATTCCCATTTGCAAACCTTCTTATAACCAGAAGAAACTCAAAAAGTATTGACCAGTCTTCTTGGTTACGGTTGAAACCTACTGAATAATCTGTGTTGAGTCGTCTTAAGACCACCGGTAAAAGCACCAAGCGCGGGTTCCAATGCACGTTCAAACACAGGTGCTCCACACTTGATGTAGTAGAGTGCATTTTGCGCATCGATCTTGGACAACTTAACACGTTTAATTCCCAAAGAGCTCAAATACGCTGGCCGTTTTGTATATTTACCAAACCGATCGGAAGATTACCGCCCCAGGAGAATGCAGCCCATCAAAATGGATTGAACATCTATGAACTAGTTCCAGAAAACGTCAACACATTTCACCTTCGCCGTAATAGTTTTCACCATTTTTTATTGATTTTCCTGTGGCGTGTGAAGTTCACATCTTTAAATATGCTGATGAAGTTGCATTCGCGCGGTCTGTCAAAAACCAACTTAATTTCGATAACTTTGCGAGAAATAATTCACACATTTATGACTCTTCTGTCTATTCTCTACCATTAAGCAGTGATTAATAATAGGAGTCTATTTAGTGTGCCACTAAGCTAGATTCCTAGAAGACACTTCTCCCATTAACCTTACATCCTGTCCATTTACGGACGACGATATGAGATATCTTAGTAGTACAGTGCAATATAATCTTCATTGGTCTCAGTATAATGAAATCACCATAAGGAGATGTGGTCCGTTTGTGGCATCAATTGATAATTTCGTAATCTGCAGTTTGGCTTTGGCCGATCTACGGGACACTTACGTATCAGAAAAATTTTTTTCTTGTATAGTCATCAACAACCTAGGGTAGGAGCCTTGCATCACCCCCTTTAAAGCATTCATTGTTTTTACAAGGAGAATCCGTTTTTGAAAGTTCGCACTTGTTAAATTCTTATCGTACTCTTAGACAGTTCCACAAATCGATCTGGTCCAAATAGAATTGTTCCCCTCGCATGCTAGGTTTGCATAAGAATGATGCAGTCCTGTCTCTAGCAAGCGTCCTAGCAAACACGGCTGCCAGCTGGACTGAAACAAAATTCTGTTTTAGTTCTGTAGAACTATTCAAGCGGCATTTTTCAAAAAAAGTTAAAGCAGAACCACGCTAAAGTTGATATAAAATGTAATACAGCACAACGCACATAATACAGTACAATATCTTCCAACGACAAATTGAATGCTACCAGTGTGATGTACTACATGGGCTGTCGTGATTCTTTAATGCAGAGAAAGACACCCAAACAAAATTCACCGCATCCCATATCTGGGTCAACTCCGGTCTTTGGTCAATGAATCTGATTCAGGATTACCCATCAATAACTATGGGTAGGGTCGTCATTCTCCTAGCCATGTCTAACTTGGACACAAGTCAATCAGCCTGCGATTATGGTCGAGTAACATTCAAATCTCCAGAAGCTAAGGTTTCATTATTTGAACTAAATGAAATTTATGAATTAATTTGTCATTTTGGTGGCAACTTCCAACTCACTGAGATCACAACTGAAACGGTAATGCTGTCCTTGAAAGGAGCATTTAAAGGACATTCCGAAAATATAGGGATTGGATATTAGAAGCACAATCATTCACGGTGACAGATGATGGTAGATTTGGAAACTAGTGAATCATTCCACGAGGAAAGGGGACTGTGGAACGCAGTGTCCTATCTTCCACTTGGTAGATGAGCGCGGAAGGTTATCTTAATGAAACCATATTATGCTCCTAGTCACCGATACTCGATACCGGTGACAATGGAAAAGTGCTTTCGTTTACTGCATTTTTATTAAAGTAAATATCGCAATAGTCTTCATATACTGTGTATTTTGAGAGCTTCGAATTCACATTTTATTGCGTACTGGGCTTGAACCTCCCATGGTGAACACGACCCCTCGTTGATCGACATCAATGCACTGGCGACATCATCATCATCATCATCAT
>LUCM01000287.1:101319-115099 GCA_008360955.1 Fasciolopsis buskii
CTGACCGAAAGGCAGCCGGGCATGGCTGAATGGAAGCCTATCTACTGGGATCCGTCATTCTTCCACTCGCTTTTTTTTTCGACTGAGCTACGAACTCAGATCAATCCCCGACTTGGAGGACCAGGATTCTACTTCGTGAGGCTTCTAACCATTGATCTTCCAGGCATGATTAGATCTCCGGCTTGAGATAATTCAACCTGTATATCCCGTTGGGTCATGGAGGCACGCAAGCCGTCACACCACGTCAAGGTGTAGTCTCGTTGTGACGGTCTGGCGATATCAACTCCAATATGATCTGGAATCTCCATGCGAGACGGTGAACTAACTGGGGAAATCAATAAGTTGAGATGTGAGCCTTGTGAACATTAAATCTTGGTGCTAAATTCATCTTAAATTTGGCACAAAACTAATGGTACAGTCAAACGTTCTGACACTGAATCTGTTGGGCTTTCCGATACACTTGAACGTAACGTCAATTCTTCATCCTTTTATCGCACGTGACGCGGCAGATTATGAAATAAAACAAAAAAATTGGAATTTTCCAGCAGAGTGTCTTCAAGTTGCCTTGTCATAACTTGCGTTTATACATGCAACTAAATGTTGTAGGCCTGCTCATCGTTATTGTGAACTAGCGTTGCGTGTACATGGGTGTGGCGAATTTCAGTAAAACCAAATCACAATAGCTTTGAAAACTTTGGTTTTGGATGATGCTATTCCCATCACGATTATCGTCATCATTATTCCCTTCATTATTATAAGTAATGGTATTATTATTGAAAGGAAGCTACTAAGTAGTTGTAAAAACGCATGTATTTGGAGCCATACAAAGTCCGGACTTTACTCGTCTAAAACCAAGGAAAAGTAAGCAAGCGTATGTGGAATCAAGGGCACATATGAACCCATTGAAACAGTGAAACCATCAGTACTTTTGGTCCATGGGTCGTAAGGAAATTGGCAGAGCCAATCAGAGGGAAATTGTAAAAAATCTCATTGTTTCATACCAGCAAAAAATCAGCAGTTAAACTGGCCGACTTCCATCCAGAAGTTTGCAGGTTTGAACCTTTTCACCAGCTGTCAAATGTCTTACTTGGCAGCCATCAGTTGACTGGGACCTCTTCTTGAAAATTAATGTATTTCGTTGCATCGTGAATAAAAGATGTAGAAAAATAAGAGACAATTCATAACAACAGCCATCATTTGAACAATAATGAAAATTATTTTGATTGCGAACAAAAACTCGCATGGCCACACGTTAATCAGCACTTTTTCAACTTATCCCTGATAGCCGTCTTCAAAGATATCAATCAAGTCCTGTATAATAAAACGCGCAGCTTCATCAAAGTAGTTGGGCGTTTGATCACTGAACATTGCTAGGCTCCGGATATCGTCTTTTCTGTTACGTTCTTCTCCAGAAATTTCCCCCAGGTAACCATTAAGTAGTGGATACGTGGTTGTTCATTATTCCTGTACCTCAGGATGCATACGGTATACACGTCCAGGATCCGGCAGATGAGGACATAAGTTCAAGTCAATGGCTGCTCCGGCCATCGGAGATGGCGAATTTTCAAGTTTCATACCACCTGTGGACGCAATTAATGGCACATATATGAAAAAATTAGTGATTTAGAATTAAATTAAACAGTCTGATTGGCGTGAGCACTTAGAAGGAGTCTCAATACTTAAGTCACAATATCTATTAAAGACCATGGCAGAAACGCATCAGTTTGGCATATGAACTGGGACGTGAACCGATACGGGTGTCTGTCAGTACAACGTCATAAACCCTGAGCTAGCTGCCCTAACCGTTTAGGATCTCTTGAATGTCTGGTCATCAAGTCATTTCATGTAGATGCTGTGCGTTCCTGGAGACGTGAATAATGAGCGGTCACTCTGGTACACTATAGCAAATAAAAGCGAGAAGTTAAGCAATCGTATAATCGAGATTAGAAACACCTTCCCCATGGCTATTCACGTAAACAGTCATGGTAATGTTAACGTTTAGTGCGTGCGGTATTATAAATGCATACAATAACTAGAGGTGCTTTTGGATAAGCCGATATGAGTTAAACACTTCGTCAGATACTATCCATTGATTTCGTTTGCTGCAAGCGATGGACCGTTGTGATGCAATATGTTGAGCAAGACATGTGCCTGGAATATTGTTGCACTTGTGAGAGCGTTAAAAGGTTGCGGAAGTAGATTTGAAATCCTTTGTGAGAAGACCGAAAGAAATAACTTGTGATTCACAGAATCAGTGAGAGAGGATATACGATAGCAGAAATGTTTCGTGGAGTTTAGATTGTTGAGCTTGGGGTTTAGGTCCTAAACATCTCATCACCAGTCGAAATGAATTCATCGATCCGTGTCTCCCGTTGGCGGTGTTCCTTGGTATTCGGAGGTTTTGCTAATAGCCTTAGTTTTGGCCCCACAATCTTTGGACTTAGAAGGAATGAAGTTTGGCTTGAGTGATGGTCAAAGCAGTTCAACTTTAAGATGAATTGGTCTCGGATGCATCTTTCAGCCGCACACATGGAACGCATCGAACCAGCGGCTCTGTTGGGGTTTGGACCGATGGAAGGCTTCCAAATCGGTTGTTTCATCACGCTCCACGTTCTGCAGTGCTCTTTTTTCCAATGAGTGATTCAACTAACACAGTCAAAAGTTTGTTAAGTTCCTTCCTGAATGCAGAAACATACAGTCTCTAGCCTTGCTTTGTAGTTCTGGGGGAAAAAATCATTTTATCACCTACCAGATAAAAACTAATGAAAGAATCATGATAAAAAAGAACTTCAGAACGAATTCCCACTTAAATTTTGGGTATCAGTTCGTTGCGTGGGGAAGGACGAATACCATGTCGAGCGAGCAGAATTCACAGCACCTGGGCAATTAATCTCAGTACATCCACACGCGACCTATTCCGGTAACAGGGTCTTTGAGTGTTCGTTGTCAAACAGCCCAGATCGGACCACGTTAGGTTTGTTAAACCGGATGTGGTTCGATAGGTGTGCTCATAATGCAGTCGGGTACGGGCAACAAGTAACCGCTATCTGTAACGCTAACTGGCATTAAGTGTGCTACGGTGAAATCACAGTTTATCACCGATTGTAGGATGGGCTATTGCCACGACTATCGAGAAGTTACTTAAATTACACGTTGAACTATTGCCGCGAACACACTAGTGAGTTCCTCTGCAGTTCTACGAATCAAAACTTTATTAGGTAATAAATAATCCATGTAATCGACACAACGGTTATGTGGTGTCCAAACTAACCACTGTGGCTTAGACTTTCTGCTATTTTAATGAACTGTTGATAACTAAAACTCGGTGAAACCCAGAGGATTGATGATGTTTCCAGTACTTGTCAAAAATTCCCTTCTGTCGAGATGACACGTGCCAACGATTCGACCATTAGAGTCGCCCGTATCCCATTGCCAAAAGCCATTTTTGTAGTCTGGGCATTTTGAATTCGATCCGAATGTGACTTGGTTGACTTCGTGTTGGTAACAAGCGAAGAACTTGATTGGCATTCGTTTGCTTCGTCTTGGATCTATCTCTTCGTGTTGAGAGATTAATTGTGATTTGGACCGGTCTCGCATTGTGCAGCCTAGCTGATTGGTTGCAACTTCGAGTAGCATTTGTGATTGGTTCCTAAAATAATCCTAGTTGCAAATACTTAAACCAATGGAGTTTTTTAGGGGTGATTTTCCTATGCACAACACCACCAACTGTTCAGCGTGGTTAACACTATCTCTGATGACAATCTTCAGTGCAACTGCGGTTGTGTTACCGCTATGGGATGCGCTTTATGTGTCTTTTCATTAATAAAGCGTATTTTTTTTGGCGGACTGGAAGAAAATCAAATGAAAACAATATAATCGGTGTGATATGTTGAACGCGATCATTTATTTTAAGATGTTTCCATGGGGACAAAGGCAGCATTCATATTATGGAACAGAATGAAGATAGTTTTCGAACTGGATTTGGGCTTGATTCGAGCTCACAGTCAATAGGTGTACGAAATCCCCATTGATCTGTTGTTGTCATGGATTTACTTGCTTCACGGAAGATGTTGACATACAAAAAACCAGGAAGAAAACAGCAGCTATCTTTCATTGTGTTGCTGGTTTCATAAAATTAAAATTTTTGTCAATCAACTGTAGTTACAATCTCGGACACATAGTGACATGGACATAAATTTACTACAAACTGTATCACTTAACCATTAAAGTGCCAAGTAAATTCCGAAGTGTTTTTTTTATCAATATATGCCTATTAGTAAGATTATATTTACGTTCGAAAGCACATTTTTAATGGATAAACGTGAGAGGTTTTTGAAGAAAAAACTAACTCGAGAAAGCTTATCCACGGTAAATGAAACACTGTCCAATCACATGTTCTATCAACTACGTTGTTGTTTACGTTTATATTATTCGGATTGAAAGTATAGCATAATGTCTGGACTAGTCGATCCATTCTTCGCATCGGTTGACCTTAATATAACCAAATCCGCGGATGCTTGTTTGTGTTTGTATACCTTGAAAAATCCACAATTGCAGTTTACTAAACATCGGCTTTTGTGTACCCTCACGTCAACCCACAACAAGGCACGTCGCTTGTGGTCCGATTAACACAGGCCAGAGAACCTGACTGATTCTTCACATGGGTGTTCCATGATTGAATTATGCTTTTATGCGTCAATTTTCTATCGAATAGACTGACGCTGACAGCAGCCTTCATTGTAGAATAACTTTGTGTTGCGTAATTACTGAAGAAGAAATTCCTTCAAGTATTTACCGATCCTTTAACACTTGAATATAAGGGTATCGGATGTGAGTGAATGTGTAATCAACAGATCATCTTAAATGCAACGCCACACAAGTGGTAACCATTTGGTCACTGTACGCATTTGCCTAGTCTCTGAATGATGAGTTTTCAAATGATACACCGTGTAGCACTAGTGCCCGGATACTCGGTAGGAAACCGCGGAATTTGGTTTATCTATCTTAGAAATCATCAACAGTGCGTTTTAACGAATTTGGAACGGAGACGCGAACTCAGGAATCACTTGTTTACCGAACGTCTACACCAGTGAATTTCAGTCCACAGACCTCGACTCACCGAATGATCAACCACCAAGTGATGAGATTTTTGTTTGTGTTGCCTCATAATGCAATTGCTAACCGAAATGGGATATGCTTCTTTCAGAACACTCTTCCGTACTCGAATGGGCTTGAAAACGACTGAAATGATCGATACTTCTGTTCTGCCAATATTTCTGCAAAACGATGTTCGCCCGAGTGGTTTACCTCTGGCTGGCAGATCGGCTCGGCTCGACGAACCAAAGTAATGAACAAGCTCGTTTTCAGTTAGTTGTAGTCATATCGGCACATGAGGTTAAAATAAATGAAGAAGGACAGTGGGTTGTTGTTTTACCGGTCAAAAACGTGCCCTTTGATGTTTGTTTGCGTTTACATGTGCTCTCGAAATTGATAACAGGATGGAAATTTAAGAATAAGAAATCTGCTTAAGCAGTATGCATCCAAAGTGGACGCCATGAGTCGGAATCGGACCGGCGACCTTCCGCTTCCCGGAAAGATGCCCTACCTCTGACCCATCTTGGACACGGCTCTTGGAAGCTACTTGCGTAAGTGAACATCCCGTGTTGCGCAAAGCACTATTTCAATGACATACAACAATTCACCTCGTTTTAGTCACTGGACTGACCGCTCCAGCCACTTTCCAGAAGGAGCGAACAGCATAACTGAACATGATCAGGAAGACATTTTGAGAAGGCATGCACCGTGGATCCAAAATTCTCATTCCTCGTTCTTCATAACATCTGGCTTTTCGGACCATTGCAAAGCAAATAAGGAATGAAAATTTTCAGGCAGTGAAATGTTTGTCCTGTGTTTGTGAGTAAATCGAGAGGCTGTCAGGAGTGCCACATGAGTCATGACAGCTTCAGTTGTTCCACACTTCGTACCTACGGGTGGTTTCAACCTCAGCTGTCGGCCAATCTTGACAGGACAACTCGAGCCTTGTAGATTGGTATGAACGTTTCGGTGACGTTCATTGAGCGACTGGGATACACGAGGTGCGAAGGTATCTTACTTGTAATGATTTCGGTCGTGGCAGTATTTAACCAAACCGAGTAGTCCTGCCTAACCCGTGTTCGGTCTTAAAGCCAGGGTGCACTGAACCACAAGAACGGGCAAATGATGGTTGTACACGGAATGCGGCCGTAGAATCATTCGAGCTGTAGTGCATAAGTGATTTTGAGATGTAAACAAAACTTGAAATTTGATCATAGAACGTCACAGGAACAGCGCCGGATAATCTGCAGAATACGATGCCCCTCAGGGATATCCACTTTAGACATTAGACTAACACACCTATTGACTTCTTATCTACTGTTAGTTTCTGTGTTCATTCAACAACGTAATGTTCCGAATAAATGTTTTGTCGGAATACACCTCGTGCAAAAAGCCTTTCCTTCATCTATCGTACTTTTTGCGTGCCAGTGGATTATATTCCGTTTTACTTCGAGCTGTACAAAACTGTCGAAAAGGCTATTCTAGGTGTTTGTTTTTGTGCACGAAAAATTGGATAAAGCAGTGAACAAAACGATTCAAACAAACGTCAGAACAGGCTAGGTTTTGGACTTTTGTATCACAGTGTCAAATTCCACCTACTTCAAATGCAAAAAAAGAATGAGATTTCAATTTTATTTTGGTCACGTCATGCAAAAATCGATTTTACCTTTCATTCGCTATCAACAGTTCCAGTTCTAGATTAATCAGACTTTGTATTTGCTAGAAAAAAAATGAGTCCTTTATGTTAGTTTTCTGTGTTCAGCTCTTGGCAATCGATTAGTCTGCTAGCTAATTTGGGCAACCAATATTAACTGACTTCCCTCTGTCGGCTTCTTTTTACCAGGTTTATTGATAGACGAAACCAGTACGAGGTTGTCATAATTGTGTTGACCTTTGGTCTGATTAATAAGCATGACGACTCAATATCTAATACTCTTACAAGCTATCGTGCTGTTCTTTTCCTTTTCAAGTAAAAAATAGGAATGTTCTGGAGGACTGTGCTGAATGTACGCGGCATAGATATCCTGTCGATTGTAGTATCTGTCATACAGATTATAACATTGACAGAATGTTTGTCGGGTACCCATTGTCTAATCAATAAATGCAACTGAGTATTTTCTAGTTCTGCCGTCGAGATATCGGCGAATAGGAGATTCCATTAACATTCCAATTTTATGATGGTAAATTTTCCCAACCTATTTGTTCTGGGTCGCCACGTGTAAACCAAAAAGCTGTTTCAGTTCATTCAGTTCATTCATAATCGGAAACAATAAATGGGATTTAGTCTTTTGGCATTTTCGACCTATACTTTAGGAATGTACTCCTCATCGACCCAGGTAAACCAGTCGTTTTGCGACAAGATGCGTTGTGTGTCTAAAATGAATATCAAAGTTGTCCTTTTCCCAGTTCACTTTCAGTAGACTATGCGATCTCAGAATAATCATTCCGTCTGGCCGTTCCATCTGAACGGTTCTAAGATTGTAATATTGTAGGAGATCGACCACTAGCGACATACATCCGAAGGAGTCGGGGAGTTTGAGTTGGGCCACTTCGATCATTACTTGCTTCCTAACGGTCGGTTGGGTTGTATCGGCCGGCGGTGGTCAAACGGATAAGGTCGTGGCGTTTGGACGTGCAAGTAGCGGGTTCGAGTCCTCCCAATGCCGGTCAACTTTCCCACTTGGCAGCCTTCTACTGGCCGCGGCCCCCTTCCTGAGAAATGATGTATGCTGTTATTTTTTAATAAAGGAAGCAAAAGATAGGTACTTTTTTGTCACAGTGTCTCAAGAGGATACGATAATTCTGCTCAGATGTTATTTTCAAATTTTTGTTATGATTTGTTCCGCTAGCAACTCTGATTTTTAACACAACTACAGGTGTAATTTCCCAAACCGTTTAATACGATTCAATCAGAATTCAAGTTATTGAAATCACATGAATCATCTTTATTCCGGAACGATTCCAAGTTTAGTGATAATATCGCACGCTCAATCTGAACCATCTTGGGGATTGTGCTCTCATTTCCAGTCTGTCAGGTCTACACGATTCGGCACAAATTTCGTCTAACTGAATTATGTCGACTTGGTGACCGGCATCAACTCTCGCTTATCTCGAAGTGTTCGCAGGCCATTTAAGGTCACTTTGGTGCAATTCGATGTCAAGTGTCAACAAATTATCCGATTCTTTTGGATTGAATCAGATCTAGCTCACAATATGGAACCCCAGCAGTCATATCAACTTAAAGTGATTGGTTTCGAACAAAGAATTATGAACAATCTGCGGGTAATTTAAAATTTGCCCAAAACATCCCAAAGTTTCTCATTGATAGTTGCTGGTGGAAATGTGAAAATAATAGCAAAAGGATCCTCCGTTGTTTGCTTGTTTCACCTGTTTCTTTCCGTCTACCCGGCCATATTCCGGTAGACTTGATGACATTCTCCGGTCAAAAATAAGGTTACCCATTGACTGGGTACGACAAAACACGCAAAATCAAACCACCCGAGTCATTTGACCCCTTTTCAAATTCATTACCATCACCAAGATCCTAATTGTATTCTGTTAGGCTGGAATCGATTTGCTTTTACTGACACGTGGGAGTCAGGTGGATTAAGCGTCTGTCAGCCCTAAACGTTCGCGGTTCCAGTCCCAAATCCGCAGGCCGTTTTGATGGTAGACTACAACTCGCTGTCGTCCGTGTCGTTAGAAAACCAGTGTCATAGATGAGCCCCAAGAGTTCTCGGGTTTCCTCCTTTGGAGACGATGGCAATGGAACTAGCAACGTCTATCTCCACTCAGACTAGAGGAATTCCTGGCAGTGTGTGTACATGGACGATATCTTACTGACAAATTATTCAACCGGAGGGCACCCAGTGGATGGACGCTCCCTTTTCAATTGTCTTCGACAAAAACGGAGGTGCGGCAAATGTCAGTAATGGTGAAGTAGGAAGGTCCAGCGTCGCGAGCCTATAACAAGCCAACTCCATCTGGGACACTTTTTCTGAATGCGTTCAGTATCATACGCTGACATTCAGATCTACTGTGATATTATCAACTGTGAAAGCTTTCCAGTCTAGTCGTTATTATAACCATTTCATTTTGGATGAATGATCTTTTGGGTAACATAAGCTTACATCTCAACCAAAAAACGTTCTCTGCACACCATTTGAGTCAGAAAGAATGGATCACAAAATCAAAAGGTGGAAGCCACGATATTTAGAAGTACGAGAGAATAGCACTGCACGCCAGGATTGAAGCATAATTCAATCATTACTTTGACATTTGACTATAAAAGGCGAGTTCGGTGTGACACACTAGAGTTCTCATAAAAGTTGATGCTTGAGAAATGACAAACAGACATGTCAAGGTGTATCGCATGGGTGTTATCGAAGAACACTGTATCGGCAAACTGCATGCAAGTTTCAGTGTGACTAGCAGCAATCATGGAGATCAGGTGTCTAATCCAAATGAGAGAAATTCTGCCAACTATCGTGACAACACGATGTGGACGCATAAAGTCTTGGTTTAGATAATCGAAAAGTAGTACCGAAGAACAGCTAATTAGATTGTCGGGAGACAGTCGTGAACCTAGTTGAAGATGATACGTTGTCCAGCAAGAACGCGTCGGAGTGTACAAATATGAAACGACGCTCACCTTGGCTTTTATCTTTTACTTCCTTTACTAATGAAATAACAGTGTACATCATTACTAACAGGTGAGTACGTGGGACTAATTCAACTGGGAAAATTCGTCGACCATTTGGACGTGGCATCTACACGCTTGCACGCCGTGTTCTCTACCAGCTGAGCTGCAAGGACAGGCCGATAGTGAGGGATCAAAGGTTACCGCTCAAATTCCGCAAACACAACGAATCTATCCCACTGAACTTTTGGTGAATGTGTAAATACCAACGAAATTTGCCGTTGATAGTGATTACAGAATTTTTCGATGGAATAAACTCTAACAACTAAGCTGTTCTTGAACATCTCCCCACCATTTTGTCGCCTATTGGACATTGTGTTTTCGGGTCTTTGGTAGACACGTTCAGTCTATGCATATTATCCGCCAGACAGACATCTCTCCTGGAATCAACCACGAATTTGGTTGTTTGTAAAGCAGTTTAATGAAGTTAAAAAAAAATATTTTTGTGGCTGTAAATATTCAGTTAATGGCAGGTGGTCGGACAACCTAGGTAGTTACCCTTTGAGTTACGTGCTCCTTAATTGGCCTGATGGTAACGTGTCGATTGTAAGGCCGGAAAGCACAAATTTAAGTTTGACTTGCACGATATTTGCTGCCACTACTAATGGTATTTCTAAATTTTTTCCCTACTCTAAGAACATCTGGATTACAATCCTTGATGTTAGCAACATGCGAGGGTCAATATGAAAACCGCGGTTGTGGTATGAGTGCAAACGCTTGCAGCATGGCTTCTAGCGATAGACGAACTAAACTGACGGTTAGCATAGATTCTGTGAACGAAATATGCTCATGAAGTAGCGTACAAGTTGTTTTTTTCGGGAAGGACATGATGGAATTGACGGAAAAACAGTTAGAGTAGGTAATAAACATGAAGAAACTGTCATTCGGCGCACAGGTTGCTCTTGAACCCTTGCACAGTTCAGCTTAGAAGCATGAACAGTACACATTATCGTTACTCAAAACCTATATAAAACAACTGCCTGTGGTTTGTCTGTTACATATTTTCTTCAAATGTGCGTGTGATATACTGCATTGGATTAGCTAACATATAGGGGTGCAAGTTTCATGTGCCCAATCCTCATTAATCTGGCATTAATTCCGCTAAACGAGGTTGTGTGTGCATGGGCTATGTTGGACTTGGATGCTATGCTATCGAAAGTCGGTGCTGTCAGCTTTCGCCAGCAATCACTTGAGAATGAAGACTGAAACGAGGAAGACATGGTATTAATAGGCCCGAAAGGTTATGGTAAAAGCCGATTACTTGAAAGCAGCGGGAAAGAGACTCTCGTAACCCTGACAATGGGGAAGAGATTTAAAACAACATGTCCAGTAAAAAGTGGGAATCTAGGATGCAAACAAAGGCAAACACAGAACTTAAAGTTTCAACGGAATACCCACATACATGAAACTTGTGTCAACGAAATTTTCGACGAGTTTCTGGTCTAAAACTTGCAAATTAGTACCACAGATTTCGGAGTAAAATCCGGGTAGATTCTGACAGTGAATTAGAGTACTGTCGAACTCCTTAATCACCTCGCTTACGCTAGGCTTCCGTAGTCCGTTGAAAGTTGCTACTATTTATGATAGCTGTATTCATTCCCATTTTCCTACTCACCATTGCTCCCAGTCATTTCTCTGGCTGTTGGTGAGCTGGCGTCTCAGGAATTTCCGAGTCACATTTTACATTTGTATTCGGGGCACGGATCTCTGGGATTTAACGGATCAACTGAAATCGAGGATATTCATCGCTCCTGAGGTTTGCATGCAAGGAGTCCTGCGGGGCAGGTGCAGCTGAATGCAAGGCGTCTTTAATTTCCTCTCAGTGTTCGTCCCGATCCTGATCACTTTGCTGAAACGTCAACCGCATTGAGAGTTCCCATTGCAAATGGAGTTTACGATTATTGTTTAGAATCATCTGAGCAGGTCAAGTGATTTTTGTGCTGTTGTGACCACAAGCTAGACAAGCAGAAGCATGGATCAAACCATGATCTGAATCTACGGGCGTGAACAAGAATGAACGGCAATCCTCGATTGATCCGGGTCATTGATGACCGGTGACAATGTGATCATTTTGAGTCCAACGCTGTGAAGGCGAAGGAGAGCGACCGATGAACCGATATTGCTTTTTATAACATTCATTCGTGTGCGCCCGAAACAGCCTGGTGTCGAACTAAACTTGGATGAGACGATTTCCGTTGTTAGTGCCAACAGCTGAGACACAAATTCTACCTCCAGTCTGCCTTCCAGCTTCCGTATTGTGATCAAGTTTGGTGGTAAAATCACCAGCAACGACTACAACGTTCGTTAAACGCACACTTCGGAGTGGTCGAGATAAATCCCTGTGGAACTAGTCTTTCGCCTCGGTGAAAAAACCGTTTGTTATTGACACCTAGCGAACCGTCCATTCAAACTGCAGACGGAAGAGTGTTGACTGGGATGCAATCTAATAGTGCACGCTCCATCGACACGTAAGTACATTGTATGTATAGCAAGAAAGACGGTATCTGTAGGTAGTCCGGAATTAGTGAATCAGGGCTTAAATGTGCCACATCTTCGATGTTGTATTGTACTTTTCCATCGAAATAGTCACCTAATGAAGAAAGCGATTGCTGTGGGTATTATACAAATGATTCCAATTCTCACAGTAACTGTGAACGGCAAACTGAATCGAAAGCCAAGGAGTAGCCAAGACAAATATTTCGAAAATGGTTTTACTTTGTTTTGTAAATACTTCCCTATGCGGTGAACGATTGAGGCCGTTACATTCAGTGTACACTTATTAGGCCTCCAAGTGAACTGAAACGCATCATGCGGGCAGATTTAATTGCAACCATGCGAAAACAATACTCTTAGTGCAGTGGACGTAAAAGCCATTGAACGAAAATGTTTTTTGCGGCCTGGTGGGTTATTTCCCTTTGAGGCAAGAATGATGCTGACAAGTTTTCAAGAGACTCCAGTGACACAACAACGCATAGACTGTTTGACGATGAACATGATCACTTTGGACAAATAAGTGGTGCCATAATTTGGTAAGGCTAGGAAGATGATCTTTCGACCCGTTGCAAGTGGGTCCACGTTATGCATTAAATTTCAGATACCGCCAATTTCAAAAAACGATTTGGTGAGCAAATATGAACAGGAGAGGGAAGGAGGGGTGAGAATCTGCTTGTGAATCAATAAATGTGTTATTCTGTTAATAGTTACAAACGCGAAGACTGGTTCTATGGCTTTTTTGGACTAAAATAAGCTTGAGATCTTCCCGCGGAATATTTGGAGCACTCATCTAAACAACGGACTCTGACATAACAGGTAAGATAGATCGTTGGGCATACCTATAAATACTACAAAATTGAAGCCCGAATATATTCATAAATAAACTGAAAGCGAAGAGCACCAAAATGAATTTGTGCCGTTGCAAGCGAGGAGGAACCTAATATGCTGTTTAGTTGATAGAGCAAGAAAAATATGCACGGAAGACACAATTGAAAATGAACTTCGTTGCTTGCGGAGCGTATTCGTACAAAATGGATACCACGAAAGATTCATAAATAAAACCATAGAAAACCACGAATTATGACTAAAAGTAATAGGACCAATGAAGAAACCCGTATACGTTCGTTTGCCTTTCAAGGGTGACACAGAATCGGAAATTATCCAACGGGGCTGTCAAGTTCAATCAGCGGAACATTCTTTGCTGCACAGTTAAAAACTGTAATCACATCCAAACCGATCATGTGCTTCCAAATAAACGAAAGATTGCCAGATTGTGATTATGATTTCATCAGCACTTCTCCACCCAATTTGAAAAGAATTGGGGAAAAATCGCCTTCGGGACCGGCAGCTTTTCCCCTCCTCAGAAGCCAAATATTCGACTCCACTTCCACTTTCGTTGGGGGATCAAGTAACACCTCCCAAGGATTCACAGCTCCAGGCGTCGGACTAAATACGATAGCGTATGGCCAGTTAAACTGATCCTTGAAATGTTCT
>LUCM01000287.1:116016-138858 GCA_008360955.1 Fasciolopsis buskii
GTCTGTTGGAGCGTATGCCGAGATAACAAATAAACTACGCTTAACATTACTATCCTTTCGGACGCCGACTGATCCCTGCAGTCACATGGCACACAAGCGACTTTTGACTGGGATTCAGTCTGAAAGGGCTACTTAAGCCTTTTCAATTGAGACTATTCCTACACCGCGTTGATCCACAGCTTGAGCTGCTTCGTCTCCTGAAGTGCGAGGGAAATATCGTGACGAGACATTTGGCACACTCAGTTGAATCACTCTAATCTACTCTACTCGAATCCTGAATTCGTGTTTCACTCACACAGCATACATCAATCGAAAGTGAGTCCACTGTCAGAGCCAAACACGCCTGTTGGTCAGCCTGCATTAAAGTGCGCACATTGAAGCAATCAGGATTCAGAGGCTGATGAAACTCGAGAAAATATGCGCTGAGAGACTGAAAACCACCTACTACACTACTTGACAATAAACCGTTGCGAGTATCGGGCGTGGTATCAATGGGGAAACCATGGGTAGGCAGAAGGGGCTGAGATTCGGTGGGAGAAAGAAGAGACAGGTTGAATAAAAGAGAAGGAACTCTGAGCAGTAGCATACTTAACACTAACCACCCCTCCTACGCTCGATGCGATGGGCTGCGCGGTCCTGATTATCCTGCGTGACGACCGATGCAGTATAGAATTATTTGTAGGCGTGTAACTCATGGCGAATAATGGACGGGTACTGCTAGGGAGTTCAGCCACTAAGCTGAAGAACGAGTATGGTTCTCAACCAAAGCCTTTGGTTCTGACAAGAACCTGACCGAAAGGCAGCCGGGCATGGCTGAATGGAAGCCTATCTACTGGGATCCGTCATTCTTCCACTCGCTTTTTTTTTGACTGAGCTACTAATTCAGATCAATCCCCGACTTGGAGTACCAAAATTCTACTTCGTCAGGCCTCCACCCATTGATCTTCCAGGCATGATTAGATCTCCGGCTTGAGATAATTCAACCTGTATATCTCGTTGGGTCATGGAGACAGGCCACGTGAAGATGAAGTCTCGTTGCAAAATCCGACGTGCAACTGCATGTATGCAGTTGGTATGCGCTAACATCGTAGCTCAGTTTGAAATTAAGCGTGTGAGAGACTAGGGTGTTTTGCTGTATTTTTTTGATAAAGGAAAAATAAATGCGACTGGGAGATCGATGAATCAGCACTTAGGACTCTGTGGTGACGGAAGAGATAGAAGGTCCGAAGTGGACAAGAAAATCTCGAAAAGGGATGGGAAAGAATGAATTCAAGATGCAGACCTAGTTCCATACCAAGCGAGGTATTTTTATGAAAAATTGAACAATAGTAAACTTTTGCATACTACTGATTCCCTTAAACTGACCTATGAGCATGGTGTTTGCCTCATAATTCGTGCTAGTCGAATTATTGTCGGTTTCGTTATGGACAGGACAAGTTTTTTAACCGTGGATTACGTCTTGATCACTGAGAAATGGTGATATTCATATTCTACTATTCGGCAAGCCTCTTGTTTATGAACACGTCAAGATTTGCCCAGTGATATAATAGCTACATATTTTCATTTACACGTAGAACGAACTGTAACCTATCTGTTGGTTCCTGTGCTATTTCTCACTGCTGATAGAAACTCTATGAAAAAAGACAGGCAAGCGTGTTTCATTTTGAGTACTTTAATCGAAGCATAGTACACTGTTCAATGTTTCTACCGTGCGTGCGTGTTTGACAAACACCTACTATTAATCTTCAAATCAGGCCAGTTTGTGTTTGAGGTCAGTCAGAGAAGCAGATGAAAGTTGCACAGTACATAGAAGATTAAAGTCACTTGCATTTGTTAAGTATTGAACCATTAGAAGAAATATGACAAGCCATAAGAAGAACGGAACATGATCTCAATATTCAACGAGAGTTGAGGTTAACTGACCTGAAATCAAGGGATAATCCGCAAGCAGATACGGTTTAAAAACGTGTGCATGAAATCCATGGGTGACCAAATGACCCGATAAAGAGCAACGCAAGATTTAGCGTACCGTATCGGCTATCTGCACCCATTTGGATAGCATCATACGACTAAGTAACTCAAACCATTAACCATGGGTATCCTGAAAAGCAATGAGTCAGAAAGTATGATTGTATTTCATTAGAAATCCTTTTAGTCATAAAAACTAATGCAATGTTACTGATGGACGAAATACTGATCGGGCATCAGAAGACTCAACCTAGATGAGTGATCTACATGTTTCATTGTTCACAATTTCTCTAGTTTGACAGACATCCCATCTCGACATTTTCGTTCAACCTTGTCATCGACGAGACAATGGAATGTTTTCGGTCTCCCTCATGTGAAAAGTTGTAACCTAGATTACGCAGACGACCTTGTGTATCTGTTCAGCAAAGAGGAACATTCACTAGACACTCGCGAAGGATGCAGCCCAATTAGGCATTCATTTCGCATCTTTAAGGTCCAAGGTGCTATCACTAGATTGGATGACAATAGTTCCGAACTTGATACGTGATGAACAGGAACTAACAATTGTTGGCCGTTTAACTCACCACGGCAGCTACGCGACGGAAGACGGTAGCACGCATGTATCCAGGGCTCAACTGGTGCACTTTGGACTGATACGTTTGTGGAGCCGACGTGTCATTTCGCTAAAGTTGAAAGGCTGTGTGCATTGGTTTGTTGTATGATTGTGAGAAATGGTGCTTGCTTACTGAATAAGTTCGTCACTTGGAAGTTTTCTTATCTTCGTCGCTTCATTGTGATTGGATGGAGTGGCGACTTTAGTAAAGTGGAAGTTAGGAATCTTTTATTTTTTTCACTTTATTAATGAAACGACAATGTAGATAAATTACAAGCAGGGGGTTAAGACCAACAGAGAGCTACCAAATGAGGAAGTTGACCAGTAGGGAGACAAGTCGAACCTACTACTCTCATAATGGAATTCCATAATGCTGACCGTTTGACTACTGCCGATCGAGCAACGGGTACCGTATCAGAGAATAGCCCATCCAAGTAGGTCGAACTCAGTAAATCTTATTGGTTGGGACACGTGTTGCGTACGGCGAACACGTCCACCGCGCCGCGCCGCACCGTTTCCTGTTCCTCTTACGAAATGGAAGAAGCCATTTGGAGATCAGCAGATGACGTGGCATCATGTAATAGGAAAATGCACAGCGAATTTAGAAGTAGATGCTTCAAGTCTTCGTGGCTGGAGGATCCAAAAGATCCCTCGATCAGCTGGTTGGAGACATTCAAGTAGAAGTTGGTGCATTGTGAACAGTGGCAATTATGCTGTCGCTCTCCGCCGAAGAAGAACTGGGTAGCCAGATCGTATTCTGAGTTCGCTGAAATGGCATTCTTTTCTTTTTCCACCCCTGCCCAGTTATATATTCATCCTTTCTATATCAAGGTATAACAGTATAAGATAGGTAGTGGTGAGTAAACCCCGCCCTCATATTTGACACTGAACGATGATGACACTTTAAAGCTGAGCTTAATTAGTAGAAGTTGCGAAACGCGATATCATTTGAATAACAGCACGCAGTTTCACCCAGTGAGTCCAAAGGAAGAGCTGTAGACAACCACGCGCATAGGAATGAACGGCGCTGTGGGGTTCAGCAAGTGGCTGATTCGTCTGACTGAGCATAAGCAGGCATCGTTAGCTGACTAGCGCCGACCAGAAACGCATTTACGTGAACTTGGAAAAACGCGCAAGCTTATCCAGGACACAAGAAAAAAATACTAAGTGGATTCCAAGTTGACGGTTATTATTCTGCTGCATAGACGTACGGCACCAGTTTATCGCTACTCGCCATTAGCAAATAAACAGTTTAATTACGAACATTTTGTTCATTCAACACAACACGTAATCTCGCTGTGACGGTGTGCACATATATATATATATATATATATATATATTACGTGTTGTGTTGTATGAACAAAATGTTCTTAATTAACTGTTTATTTGCTAATATATATATATATATTAGAACTGAGAAGGCGTACACTGAGTTAATACGTTTATCGTGACGTTTCGATCCAAACTAAGACTCGTTGTCAAACGTGAATGAGTGATTGAATGGGATCGCTGGTACCGTCCGGTTTTGTGCACTGTCCGCCTGTTTGTCTCTCTACTCTGCATCGGGGTCTTGTTAAAATGACGTAATGTTTGTCAATCTCGACATGCCAATTGAACGAGTTATTCAAGTGGAGGGCTTCGAGAATCAGTCCTCCCCCTTTCTACCTTTGCGTTGTTGATGTTGACCTCGTGGCCTCTTTGTGCAGTGGTTCCATATCTACGAGTGTGGGTCAGCGCGTCGTGCAAGCGTGTGCGTAATTGTTTGCGTGTCTCACCGACACTGTTTGTCACATCCGAGGCAAACTACTGATTGGTCTTGCTGCCCGTTGATTTGAGATCTCAGGGTGCCCGTCGGTTTGTGGGCGATTGCGATATCTAGTGGACACAGGACGCGTTCGACCGCTTCGGATACTCCCCGTATGTATGGAAGTACCACGATCGATTTAGTCCTCTTAGTATTTGGCCTCTGTTCATATATATTTATATATACATATATAATATCTAGATGGGTGAACAAAATTTCCCCGGAAGCACATGACTGGTCTCACGGTTACTCCGCTCGTCAGGTATGCATACCCGGCATCCTGTTGTCAAAACATCCTTATACTTGTACACTCTAAATCGGTGTCTCACCGGAATCTGATTTGCAGCGGCAACAGTATGCATGCAGTTCTTCGTTGAAGAGTCCACAGAAGAACCACAACTGTGGTTTGTTACCAGTTGGGCTGAGCCAACCTTAGGAAGGAGGGCTGGATGTCACTCTGCGGTGTGTAAATCCACGAAGTATCATTCACCCAGACACCTTCAGGACACATTTTACTTCTTCCTTCTGTTGGAATAATGCAAGGTGCCTAGAATATACGTCTTGGTAAGCTCCTAATGGAGAAGCGGGCGATGAATCAAAATATTTCACTGGGTTGCTCCCAAAAGCTCAAGCTGTCTAAGCTGAAAATTCAAAGATTTAAACGAGAAATCCCGCGTACAGAACCATACTCCTGTGACCGCTCTTTGCAGCCTAGATAAGACCATTTTCTCTTGTTATAGTCTTAACGCGTCAGACGACCTGGTTTGTGCTCCTCGCGGTCACGCCAGCGTCGCGATCGCCACGAGCACAATAACCAAGCGTGTAAGGTCACACTCGATCCCATCCAGCGGTCTTGTGTCATCAGGTTAGCAGGTTCTACGCATGTTAGTACCAATCGGAGAACCTGTTTATACTCTTACCGACTGTAGCTCCTAAATCTAAAGATGAATTCTACTGAGGATTGTCTCGACTACTTTGAGGCGTGCACTCAATGAGCTGTGGTCGTTGCTAGTGATTTTAACACTTCATATGGCTGTCTTGAAGAGACGTAAAGGCATATCAGAGACCCACTGGTCATCCCAGAAGACCAAGCCGGCTGTCCCTAGTGAACGCAAACTTTTGTTATAAAAAGTGGCATCGGCTCACCTAGAACTCTCTTTGGTTTTTACAGAGCATGATGTACATCGATCATATTACCAATGGTCACCGGTGGCGTAGATCGATCAAAGACTGTCGATCAACCTGATCTGTATTTGCGAATTTGAGCTACGCCCTTGTTCGTGCTCGCTTTCGTCTGCATATGTGCTTACAGACAACAACCGATAGGCTGGGTAACATTCGGCGCTTTTTATGAGATTAACGTCACAAGTAATTGTTCATAATCAGAGCGAACATCAACAAAAGATTAAAGGTGCCCTGCGCTCGAGTGACGAACCCCAAAGGTATCCGTTCCGGCCTTGGAAGCCACAGACATCTTTCACTTTAGTTGGTTTGTAGGATGTTTGTAGATCCGTTCCTCTGGATGCCAAACACGATGAGCTGAACAAACCTCCGTGAGGATGACTGACCGGGAGTCAGGAAAATGACTAAAAGTCGTGTCTGATAGGGGAGTATAGAGGAATGGAAAAAGCTGCAGTCAACAGCAACAGTCATAACCTATAATGACTTATTAGAAGCACCGTCCCACGAAAAGCAGGTACAAGTGAGTTAATCAGGGGATTTCACTGGTGACTGATTTATTCTCTGGAGCGCCAAACGCAACAATTTAGGAGGCAGTTTAGCGGGACCACTTCCCCAGCGGACGTTTCGTGTATAAATGCAAGTGAAACGTTGCAGGTAGATATTAGTCCTCTATCAGCAACAGAGACCATGGATACACGCTATATGGAAGAATATAAGGATACTGGATAAGATGGGCTGTCCACCTCTCTTCAAGGATGGTGGCAAAGTTTTCACATTGGAGGTGACAAAACTCTTACGGTCGATCTGAAGAAATAAATAAATGCCTCAGACCCAATGTGAATCAGTGGTTGCTCCGATTTACAAAAAATAATAGATCCTCTTGTGAACATTGGAGGAATTAATCGCATCACCATTGCATCCAAAGATGTCGTGAGCATTATTCTGTCAGTTATCTAGTACTCGCGCAGAGCGTACGTTCGAGATTCAAGCGTATTCACGACCCGGCCGGGAATGTGCCACTCTTACATCTCACACTCATCCGGAAGTTGGTGTCATGAAGACGTAGCAGCAAGAATGTTGGTCTAGATAATATCATTGCTTAGTGTTAAACATTACTGGCTGCTGCCTTTTCCCGAAGGTTACGTTTCCGTAAAACGATCGAATATCCCATGTGAACAGGGGGTAGAGCTAAAGGGACGGGAAAAGAAAAGAATGCCGCTTCAGCCAACATAAAGTCTAATAGTACAAATATACTCCTTCAATCACTCTGATTCGATAGAAAATAAGAACACGACTGCCACTGTTCATGATTCAGTCATATGGTTCGGTGTCTCCCAGTCAGCTAGTTGACGGGTCTCTCGGACCGCAGCCACGAAGACGCGAGACACATAATTTACCTAAGATCGCTGTGCATTTTCTCATTCCAAGTTGTCACGTCATCCGCCGACTTCCACATGGCTTCTTCCAGTGTGTGTAAGAAATAGAAAATAAGGCACGGTAATCATGATTCCAATGTTCTGGAAACTCGATTGTATTTCTTTTAGGCGTTCATTTGCTTATTCGCCTCTCATCTATATTTTCATTCAACAGGTCTACATTCCACAGATCTTATCTTCCTTCTTGGCGGATTTATAACTTCTTCGTTGTGCTGGTCCCCTTCCATAGTTCAGCCTTCTTATTGTGACGCACGCAAGGCTGGCTTTTTCTTCCGTGCCAGACGTCCCTTTATTCATATCAATCTCCTATTTCACAAGGCTCAAATCCGCTTCGCATTTGGACGTTGGATTCATGTGTGCAGTGGGGTTACGCCTCCAGTTGACTTGGTTCAACGTAAGGCCATCCGCCTGACCAACAGCCATTCCTTAACATCCAACTTGCAATCACTAGTTCATAATCAGGTGGTTGCTTTTACAGTTCCTACTTTATCTTTTTTGTTTTTCGGAACTTGCGTTGTCAATTCCTATATCATGAACATTCGTCCGGTCATCGCATTCTCAGTCTTCTAGCCATATTTTCCCGACAGATTTGTCCTATCTCTCCATTTCAAGCCCCTTTTCCCAGAACTGACAGGGTGTGGAACATGCTCTCTTCAACCGTTTTTCCACCCACTTACAGCCCTCCACTGGCTGTTTTCATAAATACCTCCCATGATTCACCTTCACGGGATTTCATTCGACTACTAATTCGATGTAGAAACTTTTCATGCATCACAAAAGAAACCAAGAAAGCTTACATAATCGCTTTTCCACTCCGTGTAAATTCCCAAGACTTTCCACGGTGGAGCCCAATTGTCATGTGCAGATAAAAAAAAGCATCAGAGCATCATGCCCACCTTTGCTTTATCGATTATTCTACTTTATTTGTTACACAACGCAAGAACATACAATGAGGATACTTTATCCATGTATAAGCTACACACATACACAAAACACATGACACGAGCACGCACGAGGAAATGGGCACTTCGGATAAAAATGGTTGCATGAAACATCTAGAGCAGGTCGAGACACGAAGTCGATGTCTAGTCAGCTTTTCTAAGTTTCTTTGGTCTTCCTGAAAAGACGAGAGGAAGGATAGTCACCAGGTTATTTGTAAGCTAACAATTGACAGAACGAACTATCATACTAACCAAAAATATCAAGGCAAACTGGAACCAACGTGATCCGTAGGAGGTTCTTCAGAGAAAAAAGCGATAGATGCCGGGTAAATAATTAACTATTACGTGATCCTATGCGCAGAATGATCCCTTAAGAGATATTGTTATCGAAAAGAAAAATGCCTACAACAAACATAGCAAGATGAAATTATTTAGTTGGAATAGCGAAGACGCATGTTCAGTTGCTGTCTTGCCGCAAAGTCCGATCGAGAAGACCACGTAATAACAGACATGCGGAAAATCAGAAACTCTAGTCACCATAACAAAACTGAAGAAACATTGTCAATGTAGTGCTTATCTGGTCATTGCTCGTCAATCGCTTGTTCGAGTGAAAATCTCAACCCATGGTTCCGATGGCAACATATTTATGTACAAACTGGTGCTGAATAAAATAATACAGTATGGGTATTGAACATCCGGATGTTCTTCGGTGGTACACAGCTTTTTATTGTCCTCAGGCTGGCACTTCCCTTAATGGGTATTGGTTTCGAATAGAAAGGTTTCAATGGTATTGAGTCACCAATATTGTTTGGATTTTACTAATCTTATCGTTGGAAAACAATTCGATGTATGAGAGATTTGTACTTCAGCGTTAATAAAAAAATGACTCCATCCGGAATTTTCGAAGCTTCTTATCAGTCCTCCTCTATTGTAACCACATAAAGTGACAGCATTGCTACTCATCGCGTTTGGTCACAAGAGAATCGTGGTTTGGTAATAAATTATTCCAGGTCTCTTCCATCGACGGTGCCCATTGTAAAGTCCTGCGCATTGTCTTCTTATGGCAGTTTTTACAAAACTGCGGAAATGAAGGCGAGTGGCCGGCGCTCTCAACTGGGTTGACTGACCTTTGATAAACAGTTTAGAAAAGCTGGTTAAACCCAGATTCTAAGCCAACCACGGGCGACGCAAGAAGCATATAACTTCGGCCTACGGGAACTACTATTCCGAGATTGCACGGCCTACCCAAATCACATAAAAATGGAGTACCTCCGAGGCCTATTCTCGACATGTGCAATTTGCCGTACCATGCTGTGGCAAAATGGTTAGCTAGGTTACTGGAACCCGTCAGACAGAAGGTAGCAAAACATAGTCTCAAAGACACATTTGAGCTTATCGATTCCGTAAAAGAACTAAATATGAAGGGACGAAGGATGCTTTCTTTAGACGTCACCGCCCTTTTTACCAACGTTCCGGTCACGGAGACAATCGAATACCTCCGTGACTACATCGAGAACAATGGCTTAGCGACAAGTCTTCCGATAGCAGACTTGAAACAACTTTTGTTCTTTTGTACCTACGACGTCCAATTTAAATTCAATAATCAAATTTACCGTCAAAAGGACAGTGTAGCGATGGGATCCCCACTCGGTCCACCACTGACTGACATTTTCATGGCAAAGCTGGAACGTGGACCACTCGAGTCGTCAATACAATCGCTCTACTTATACAAGCGTTATGTGGATGACATCTTCGGTGCACTCAACCCCTCGACGAAAACTAAACAACTGTTGAATATGTTCAACTCGGCTCACGCAAATGTAAAATTCAAAACAGAGATGGAGCTGAACAGTGAAATAGCTTTCTTAGATGTACGACTAAGTCGTCGAGAAGACGGCTCAATTCGGCGATCAGTACACAGGAAGCCACATGGAATGGACAATACACCAACTTCCACAGCTTTGTACCCCTTAATGTGAAGAGGAACTTAATTAGATGTCTGATTGCCAGGGCAAAAAGAATATGCACAGAAGATGCTCTTGAAGCTGAACTGCAGACGCTCAGAAGAGTATTCACTGAAAATGGTTTCCCAATTAGATTAATCGACAAGATATTGGAGACAGAACAGGAAGTTTCTAGGAGGGCGACGGTGGAGAGAAAGCCGGTATACATATCTCTGCCATTCAAAAGTGACACGCTAGCAGAAATAGCACGACGAAGACTGACTAGTGCTATCAATAAGACATTCTACGCAGCCAAGCTTCGTATCCTGTTCAAATCCCGCCCCGTAGTGTCATTATGGTTGAAAGACAAAGTCCGATTCTGCAGCCTCGTTTTGTATCTATTCATTCACATGTTCCTGTGGGACAATGTACATCGGCCGCACGACCAGGCACTTGTCTGAACGCACCCGTGAGCACCACCCGGCATGGTTAGGCACTGGAACAATTAAGTCACTTAATAGCGCAGTTGTTTCACATCTAGCACAGAATAACCACGTGAATGTGACGCGAGCTTTCCGGACCCTGTACAAGGTCAGAGGTCAACAATCCAGGTTGGCAAAGTGTCGCCTCTTGAGTACTGCGGAAGCTGTCGCAATCCGTCTTCACAATCCTCCACTTTGTTCTCAAAAACAATTTGTGGTTGCGCTTGAACTCCTTTGGCCCACCCCCCGTCCCAATACAAACCCTAGACAACAAAACAATTAACACAACACATTCTTGTATATTCAGGTTATGCATGTAACACCACAAATCTCTTCCCCACCCATATTTGTATCTGACTAACCCAATCCTTCCTATAGTGAAAATTTTTGTCAAGATATATATATGGTGATGTAATGGCATGAGTACGAATCACTGAAAACGAGCTTGTTCGCCAACTTGTTTTCTCAATGTGCTCAGTGGTAATTTTCAAAGCATATAACTGTATGTTCATCAGCGGAGCGGTTTACTTGGTACCCAGTGTGTTTAGTCCTATCCAGAAGACGAATGAACTGAACCACCAGTCACCGGGCTCAGGTGAGCTACGAAATTTTCAAGTCGTTCCACTACTTTATAGGTTAGATCATTCGATGAAAGATTCGAAAAAAGATCCCTAGATGAATCCGCTACTTCGATGTGGATAGTACCAAGCCCACTGGGACGAATCACGTATCCCGATGGACGACCCATGATGTTGAAATAGGGAACGGAAGAACTGTCACACGCAGTGATTTTTCTTTCTCTTCTTCCCCCCCTCATATTGTTTTCGCCCTTTGTAATGGTTCCGACGGTACATAGATTGATGCAAACGTGCTCACTAAGAAACTGACTTCATCTTCATCCACTTTTTCGCTTTCTTCTTTTTATACCAGCATCCAGCAGCACTGTCACAGATCGTATGTCATTATTAAAAAATCACCCTCATTCTGAACAAGAGAAACACTTTTTGACTTGACTTACACTTGAGATTTATGCCGGCGCATACATGTGACGGTATCAACATACACTTATTTGTTTAGATGTTACCCTATGTGAGAACGGATTGATTGTGATAATCAGGTATTGGTCACTGAAGCATTGGAGCTAGTATCAGTTTGTGTATGGTCTACCGAAGCAGGCTAAAATGGAAACACCCACCAACCGACTTCCCAGTTAGAACAGCGTGGCTAAATGAAGTCACAACACAACACAGTTAAAAGTGAACCTCGCAACCTACATTCCGCAAGACAGCTAGGTCACAACAACCACCGAACGTACCATTTGCAGTTGCTGACCTCGCTCCTGTGGCTGGTGCCGCAGCGTTGTTCGCGTTTGTCTTCTCTTTGGCCGTTATGGCCTTGCTACTTGGGCTGAGTAAGGAGGTGCATGTATGGGCGACAAAGAGGCACAACAAGGACAGAAATAGACACACCCCGTAAAAAACAAATCGGTCATGGTCCGAAAGATTTTGCAGGATTGGATAAGGGTAAAATTGATGGAAACGTATTAGGTGCTCCAATCTGCGGAAGGGGGGAGGAAGAAGAGTGTGGTGAATTACAAGTAAGCGATATGCTAGAGACGATAATTCTAAAAAGCCCTTTGTCTTCTTTGGTCATTTACGACGAGCAATTATTTAATAAGAAAAAAATTAAAAGCATCAATAAGTACGAACGCAACCAAGTGAGTGTTATGTGCAAGACAGAGATCGTCAATATCAGCGGGCTAGTCATTATTTGATACAACCCTACATTCCCGGAACACCTAATTAGTGAAATTCGCAGACCACTAACAGGACATTTCAAAAAACCCAGTTTTAGTTATTACTACAATTAATTTTGCACGATACGCTGTGCCAGTGACTGCTACCTGGCAGAACCGGCTTATTATGGTTCAGCGCTAAAAACCGGTCTACCCAAAGCGGAATAAGTAAAGAAAATCAAATAAGAAAGAACATGGCGCGTTTCGAGTAACTGTCGGAGAGTGAGTATTTGGTCAATGCAACCTCGACCTGGCCGAAATCCGGCCTGTTGTTCGCGGATATTACTCTCGCGAATCCGTGTCAAACGGAGCAACATTATGGAAGCTAACACATTAGTAACTATTGGAATTAAACTAATCCCACGATGATTGCTACAGTCATTCCGTGTACCCTTCTTGAAGATGGGCACAATCAGTGATTCAATCCACGACAGCGGAATACGCTCCTCGTTCCAAATATCACGAAGCAAAGAGGTAAGTGACTTCATCAGAGCTTCCCAACCCAATTTGAAAAGAACTGGGGGAAGGTCGTCGAGACCGGCGGCTTTTGCCCTCCTTAGAAGCCACATATTCGACTCCACTTCAAATTCATTTGGGGGATCAAGTGACACCTCGCAAGGATTCACAGCTCCAGGCGTCGGACTAAATACGATAGCGTATGGCCAGTTAAACTGATCCTTGAAGTGCTCAGCCAAACGGTCTAGCCCTTGCGATCCACCATGGGTCAGCTCTCCATTCCTACTGCACACGACTTCACTAACCAAAGTTCGCCGCCCACCGCTGTCGCGTATAAGATTAAACAGTCTTTGACTGTTACCTGAAGCGGACGCCAATTCCATCTCTTCGGCTACCTTGACCCACCGGCTTTCGCGGTCATTCCTAAGGCTTATGGTCAACTGACGCTGCAACTGTCGGCGCATCTTATTCGCCTGCTTGCATTTAGGGAGCCGGCGTTTTTTCCTCCATTTGATCCAGCGACCCTTGCGAGATCCACTGTCGTTGATGAATGCCAGGTCTACCAACACAGGCGAAATCTGCCGCCAAATGTGTCGCCTGTTTGATCTGATCCCACCGCTAGTCTACATTGCTGCTCGTCAGACTTCTAAGTTTCTCGAACAGTTTCTACTCATAACCATTACGAACAGCAGATACATACAGCTGATCGACAGCCAATCGGGTTTGTGGCCTGCTTCGATGGCCAGTGAGCTGAAGCAAAAATCGCATTAAAACTAACGCATGGTTCGAGTCGACGTACGTGAACCAGTACGATCTACAGTTCTGGACAGAACCGTGACAACGGCAGCTTGCTGCAACATGATCGATCTGATGCAGACTACCCGTCCAGTTAGGGCGCCATGTCTTGTGCGACTGTTAAACGGGATCCAGTCTAGAAGGGCTGCTCCAGCTTTCTCACTCAAGACTATTCCTACACCGCGTTGATCCACAGCTTGAGCTGCTTCGTCTCCTGTAGTGTGCAGGAAATATCGTGACGAGACATTTGGCACACTCAGTTGAATCACTCTAATCTACTCTACTCGAATCCTGAATTCGTGTTTCACTCACGCAGCAGACATCAATCGAAAGTGAGTCCACTGTCAGAGCCAAACACGCCTGTTGGTCAGCCTGCATTAAAGTGCGCACATTGAAGCAATCAGGATTCAGAGGCTGATGAAACTCGAGAAAATATGCGCTGAGAGACTGAAAACCACCTACCACACTACTTGACAACAAGTCGCTGCGAGTATCGGGCGTGGTATCAATGGAGATACTATGGGTAGGCAGAAGGGGCTGAGATTCGGTGGGAGAAAGAAGAGACAGGTTGAATAAAAGAGAAGGAACTCTGAGCAGTAGCATACTTAACACTAACCACCCCTCCTACGCTCGATGCGATGGGCTGCGCGGTCCTGATTATCCTGCGCGACGACCGATGCAGTATGGAATTATTTGTAGGCGTGTAACTCATGGCGAATAATGGACGGGTACTGCTAGGGAGTTCAGCCACTAAGCTGAAGAACGAGTATGGTTCTCAACCAAAGCCTTTGGTTCTGACAAGAACCTGACCGAAAGGCAGCCGGGCATGGCTGAATGGAAGCCTATCTACTGGGATCCGTCATTCTTTCACTCGCTTTTTTTTCGACTGAGCTGCTAACTCAGATTAACCCCCAACTTGGAGGTCCAGGAGACTACTTCGTCAGGCCTCCACCCATTGATCTTCCAGGCATGATTAGATCTCCGGCTTGAGATAATTCATCCTGTATATCTCGTTGGGTCACGGAGGCACGCAAGCCGTCACACCACGTTAAGATGTGATCTCGTTGTGACAGGTTCCGTGTGTTGGCTACAGCGGAATTCTAATATTTTCCCACCTGTGTAGGTCCATTCCCTATTTAACTTGGATATTCACTTTTATAGAAACATGTAACGTCGTGGAAAAGGCAGCGGTCAGTAGGGGTTGCCTTACTTTTTAACGCTGAATGATGACTCATGACACGTGTGGAGCAACCATGACATCTTTTTCCCCAATGGAAGAGTGGAAAATACCACAATGCGTAGTATTCTCAGTTGCGGTTGCGATACTTGGTTGATCCTTGTTAAGGATGTCTGGTGACTGTCAATGTTCGACTAGCGGTATGTAAGCAGCAGTGGAAACATTGGATGAAAAATGATGAAGTGTCGTATGTTGGATGCAGGCAGTCGTCCCCGGATTGAGGTAATCACTTTGCCACGTCTTCGGTGACCTGAGCACGCATTGCGTATGCTTGCCCATTGTCTACCTTTTAGTCTTCCTTCTGCGCGTGGTGAACATGGCCGGGAGAAACGACTCGGCCGCTGGGCTTTGAATTGGCTTTTTTATCTTGCATTCCCTCCATTGCATAATTTACCGTAAATTCTGTTGCACCGATGACGTACATGTTTTCAAACGGACGCAAAATACATGAACACTTGCACAAGAAACAGAGTTACCAAAAGTACCGAAACTGAAGGAGCATTAATGTTCATAGGAAGTAACAATGAAAGGCATGGATAACCCCCGTCACAATGTTATTGCACCTTGACGTGGTATAACGGTTTGCGTGCCTCCATGACCCAACCAGCAACACAGGATGGCTTGTCTCAAGATGAAGATACAATCATACATGGAAGGTCTATGGGCAGAAGTCTGACGACGTAGTCTCCTGGTCCTCTAGGTTAGGGATTGGTTTGAGGTGGCGGCTCAGTCGGAAAATTGATTAGAAGAATAAGTGATCCACGCACACAGACATCTACTCACATACTCCCGCTGTCTTGCGTACAGATTCTGGCTGGAAAAAGGCTTTGAATGAGAACCCTAATCCCGCTAGGCAGCAAGAACCCCTTTCAGCATTAGTGCAAAATCCTAAATAAATTGCATAAAAACACTAAATTTTGTGCTCCATTGGTCGTCGTGCAGATTCATCAGGACCGCGACACCTATTGCTTGGAGTGATAAACATGCGCTTGCTTTCGGTTTCCGTGCTGGATTAACGCTTCCCTGTCTTGTGGGTGAGAATTGAGTCAAAAGTTACGGCTGCGGTTCCCAAAGAAGAATCCTTTCTGCAATGAGGGCAGCCGCGAATTACCGATAGTGATGTGGTCTATTTTGGTCTACTACTGACTCAAAGAGATCGGATGCCAGGTGGCGTATCGGTAATTGGAACCTGCGAAGCTTGCACTTGCGAGAAAAAATTGACGGTCTGAACGCAAAAACCAGCAACCGTTCCCTGTTTTAGGAACGACAGGAATCGGGACCAAAAGAGCCTCTTAGATGCGCCTCATTCGAAGACAGACGAACATTCACGTCCCCTTCTAAAATTCCGCTGTCAACTCACCATGCTGTGCAAAGATCGTGCAGCTTTTGACAGGAAGTGTCCCTGACTGTAATCCGTCGGCGTGTATGTTATGGGTAAATTCTGTCTATTACAGCGACGACCGTTTTACTTTGTGCGAATCTCCAGGTCTCACCGAGTATAGCCGGCCGTCGACTGAGGTCCAGTCCTCTTAATGGGAACCATACAAATGCCAGCAATACCAGAAGGCGCAGCCCCGGGGAAGGACTAGACGGGGATGTTACTTGAATGTCAGAGCAACTCTTGAATGCGAATCTCTTGGATACGACGCACTTCGAAGACTAGGGTCTATAGGACACGAGCTAAAGACCCTTGTCCACCTACAAGCATCAGTGTTTGCACGTTGAGAGTGGCCAGCTTGAAGAAGCATCTAGGATGAAGAAGTCCACCAACCGGCGAAAGCAGGTTCGGTGAAATATGGATGTTATCTGAGGGAGAATGCGAGACAACATGAACAGAACTTATTCCATCGAGTCTACAACTAGCATGGTCGACTGTAGATCCCGAGGACTGTGAGGACACCGGGTTGGAGTAGGAGTAAAATGAATTATTAGAGAGACAAACGATTGTGTGCAGTTGAAGGTCACTGACGTGAATGCTTGGGGAGCAAGAAACGTTAGCACAAAGATCAGTCATATTCATAGTTGTGTGCGGTGTGGGTTGTGCCACTCGACTGCCCAGTTCAGAGTAGACCTTTTTATTCGAGGACGCACCTCTAGCCTTTGCACAACCAAGCACTTCCTGCAAGGGAGCATAATCATTCCAAATGGTCCCGTGGCCAGATATGTTCATACCCCTCTTCTGGAAAACCTTGAGGGGTCGCTGGGACACGACAGGATGCAATGGTTTTATTTGGTTGGCGGGCCACACTCGCCACATCACAGTGCCACCGGCGCACTGTTGTGGTGTTTTTAGATCGCTTGCCAGATGGAAGCCCACCAAGATCTCGACACTGCTGCTGCTCGTCCGTGGGCATTTATTTGGTAGGCTTGAGCTTACCTTGTTCATGGATAACAATAAGAATGGCGGATGTTCCTTTATCCGTAACCCAGGAACGCGTCCAGCAGCAGACAACTCTGCTCTGGTAGATAGAACTAAACCGCAAAGAAAATATGAATATAAAACAGACCAGCCAGTCGCGACAAAAGTACCCCACCTTCATACTAGTGTCTCAGCGCAATCACGATTCCAGCTGAAGACACGAACTTCGGCATTTTTATGTACTGTGAGATGGAATCGTGCAAAAGTCCCCCAAATGGGTTAGGAATGGAGTTGGATGGCTCAATCGAAATTCTAGTGTGGTGAGGCAGAAACCGAATTGATATACCAGATAATTTGTAGATGGTCGCATGATTTCATTGAAATGCAGTCTAGCGCTAATAACTTCGGACCGCTGATGGCAAAGTGTTCTGAGGAACGGATGAAACAAAGGGAAACTAGCGCAATTTAAGTTGCCAGCCTAGTAGGATCATGACTGGAAGCACCACTATAGTCTCACGCTGAGTTTAAGTCTTCCCTTGTTCATATTAACAGTAGTTAGTGGTTACTGGAATTCGGATTTTCCTATCGCCAGAATGAACATACTTTCATTGACCTGTTCATAACATGCGGTTTATTTTGCATCGACTTAGAAAGAAGCGCAATGCCAATGCGGCCACAGTAAAATCTTTCGAATTACATGACGAACAGTGAAAAAGGCAAAGAGATGAGAGAAGACTATCTTGTTTTCACCTCAAGTCCGAAACCTCCTGCTGTCCTTTCATTCGCTCATGGAAAACGGGAGGTCAGATTTTACTTTGAGCTACATCTTTCAGGCACCCAGGCCACAGAAAATCCTTCCCCGGAGCGCAATTAGAAGGGCAAGAAGCAATAATCCAAGCCAAATCCGCAGCTAGTTCCATAATACCCTAGGCTAAATGATAGTTCGAGCGTCGCCTGACTTCTGCCAGCTTTGTACAGTACGCACAATATGGACACGAGAAGGTACTGTATAGGCAGGCTTATCAAGAACATTTCCGAATCAGCAGGAGCTATTTAGAGCACTGGCTGCATTCATAGGGTGACTATCAGCACCCAACGCATAACTGCGCCCCTCAACGTCACTCACTCCATGTTATCATCAGACCCGAACAATACTTCGTACACAAGAGTGGCTGAATACAGACAGACGCCGACCATCGTTAACGTTTAGAAGCCACAGCAAGTAATCCTAAAGCAAAACACTACGAAGCGTTGCTTTTTACAAAATAAGCTGATGGAAAGCCGGATGTTATGGTGATGCTAGGAGTGTCGCAGTGCCGAAAGTTACCCTGGTTCTGGCTGTTTGTGGTGTGATCACCCCAATTCATACTCCAGTCATGATCAAGTTTCCAAGGTAAGTTAAGCTACTGACCATCTCTAGCTGACTTGAACATGTTGGCGAAAGCCGATCATCAGTTCTAAATCAAGCAGAGACGCAAAGATAAATCTTGAGGATTGGCGCGTAATCCGCATTTATAGTGTTATCCAAAAGCATCACCTTGAAACCCTATCCACTCAGTACAAGATAATAGGAACGTTTATGAACACAATACCAGTCTGTTTCATCATCATCATCATCATCATCATCATCATCATCATCATCGTTCAGCGTTAAACAGCAAGCAGAGCTTCACTGACCGCTGCCTTTCCCCACAGTTACACGTTTATATAAAGAGTGAATATCCAAGGGGAACAGGGAATGGACCTACACAGGCGGGAAAAGATAAGATGCTGCTGCAGCCAACACACGGAACACAGTCTGACTGTACAAACGCACCTGCTTTCAATCATTCTGATTCGATAGAAAATGACAGCACGATCGCCACTGTTCACGGTTCAGCGCCATATCCTTCAGTGTCTCCAGCCAGCACGTCGACAAGTCTCTCACGTTTGGTGCGAAAATTGTGGAGAATGGCGAGCGGCTTCAGCTTTGACGCTGCTCGGACCAGGCTGACACATTAGGTTTTCTGACATGCTTCACGCATGAGCGTACTGGAAGGGGCATGACCCACAGCCACTAAGGCCCATTACACTAAGGAAGGTGGGAGTGGTAACCTTGATCCTGCAACTTGGGGTGAGATAGTATCACAAGGTCTCATTAGGTCAAGTGTTTTAACGAGCCAGGTGACAGCGAGTTGCCTTTTATCACCAAAGTGGTCGGCGGATCAGAGATCCGAACTTCTGACCCTTCAATGGCCGACGCTTAATTCACTTAACCAAAGGCGGTTGGCGCAGTCACTATCTGAGACGTTAAAGATGACAAAAACAGTTGGTTCACCGTCAGGAAGGGAGCCTGTGCAAAGAACCGAAATTCCGAGAAAAAAATTTAGGTTCTTTAACGAGCTCCATCTCATCATCTCTGAATGGAGTTGAGAGAGCCTACTGGGACATACCAACTTACAACGTTCCAGAGCTTGGGTTTTCTTGCGGATCTCCATCTTAGAGAAGCTGATGAACAGCTTTGAGCGGGGCTGATGCTGGAGGCTAGCTAGTCCGTGCTTCAAAGTGTATCGCTCAGCGGTAACTCAGATGAGATCGTTTCGGGAATGTCCCATGGTGGCAGTGTAGACTGTCTCTGATGTACTGTAGAACCACCGATCTCACGACCTCCACATAGACATGCATGGAGTCCAGTACATTAGGAGTCGTGTTCTGTTATGCTCGATATAAGCTGAAATGATATGACACGCATCGAAGCGTACTGACTCAGCAGAAGTCCAAAGCGTCACAACCATAATTTAAGGCATTCTTGGTGAATGACCAGTACCGATTGAGGCAGGAATAATGTCAGCATTTTAGATAGCGTATTACGGAAAATTGACGGGCAAATCGGATACAACACATTATCGAATTCTAACGGTAGATGCAATGAGCACTTAGAACAACCAACGAAGCACGGACGGTTTCGTGCCCTAGTGCGATCGGCAACCTTGTAAACAGCCCATCATTAATAGCTAATTATAAGGTGGTCAATTTGGACCAACTATTGAGGACGGGGACATCACTTGATGTAGTGGCGATTCAAACGTTGAAGCCCACGATAGAGAGGAACATTTGCAGCTTTGAACATGGATGAGAATAAGTCCTCAATTTCGGAATAGCAGAAACGGAAATCCTGAGGACTTTTTACGTGAACCTCACTTGAAGACAGCAGACCGATAAGACCATTTAAGTCGAAAACCAGAATTTCAGCTCGGGTTGCTTAACATGAGATCACGTTAACTCAGCAAAAGAGGTCCGTTGGCTGCAAACAATATATTCATAAACAGAAGACAAACAAATTACGCCTATCCGCATGACGGTCGCTTATTTTGCGCGATCCTCACTGTACACGACTGACTATCTACCGGGATCCAATCAAGCAGCGCATCTTCGCACTTTCCACTGAGAACTACTTCAAGACCCTGAATAACAGTTTCAGGGTGACTAGAAGGACGCAGGTGCAAATTCAGCATCACCGGATGAACACAACAACCTGATACCCAAGTTGCGGTCTTGCAGACGAGTCGCTTGGATATAAAACACGTTGGAGGCTAAGGTTTCCGGTATAAGGGTTAAAAATGTTCATTGTCTTATGTGGATCACCAGTTTCACTCCAAACTAGACCAGATTTAAAATACACTGATCAAAAAGCATTAGCCAGCGACAGCAAATGCAGTAGGGTTTGGACATTAGACGGAAGATGTCATACGTCCCATACAGTAGTCCCCTTAGAGAAGCTTCCACAAACACTACTGATTTACCTCCTTTTACAAGCATGATGGGATGATGAGCGCCCGTTACCTCGGAATTCATTTGATTGGTAGAGTTGCAAGGTCCTTTTATTGAATCGTATCTTAAGGGTCTGGCAAGCAAGTATTCGTCAAAAACCTGAAGCACCTTCCATCACCTCGTCCATGACGAAGTTGAATGTGTGCACTAGATATTTTCCATCGAGCATTAGAACATCGTTAACGGACCGCAAACTGTCTCCTTTCGAAGCCGTCGAGCTATGTTGACCGACAATAAGGACGACAACTGAGCAAACTCGAGGCGGTAATTGAGATCAGCTCAGAGGGCCTGGTCAGCTTAGCGGTAACACAAGTTGCCCATGAGAAAAGATCCGGATTCAAAGCCTGGGTGCGATGATGGATAGTAACCACTGATGATCTCTAAGTAAACTCGAGTCTGGCGCTTCCTTAATGCAAAGTAGAAACAACGACCTGAGATTTGTGTTGGTAGTGGAGTCCGAAAGGCATTTAGTTAACGCAAAAATACTAGATCGTTTCAGAAGCGAACAGAAGTCTGTTTTGTTTAATTTTACGCAGCATTCGATTCAGTTGGTAGAGGCGCTTCATGGACTATTATGCAACTCCGAAAAGTCTGTCAGTTTTACCAAAGAACCACGTATCGCATAAACCATTAATTTCTTTAGTTTTCGGTAGAGCTACCCATCTCCTCTGTCATTTAGCTAAGTGGATGATGTGTCCGAGGCTAATCATATCTGACCTAGTGAGACCTCATGCGGTTCTGAGCCATTCCAAGTTACAGAATCAAATTCGCTGAACCCCACCAGAAAGGTTAGTGGATCCTGGTGGCTATGAGACATGCCCCTTCCAGTGTAGTCATGCTTAAAGTGTCGAAAAAAAGACAACTAGTATGCAGCTGACTAGGGAGGTTTCTCCATTTGATTTGGAACTTTCGGTGGTTTTGTTACCTTATGACATTCTTAGTCATTTCCAAACGCGAAGTCTTTCTAGTCAAAATTGTGGGACTAAAGATCAAAAGCAGTTCGATCTACAGAGTTCGACAGAACCAATGTAGGACTGCTGTCACAATGGGACTACACCTTGACGTGGTGTGACGGCTTGCGTGCCTCCGTGACCCAACGAGATATACAGGATGAATTATCTCAAGCCGGAGATCTAATCATGCCTGGAAGATCAATGGGTGGAGGCCTGACGAAGTAGTCTCCTGGACCTCCAAGTTGGGGGTTAATCTGAGTTAGCAGCTCAGTCGAAAAAAAAGCGAGTGAAAGAATGACGGATCCCAGTAGATAGGCTTCCATTCAGCCATGCCCGGCTGCCTTTCGGTCAGGTTCTTGTCAGAACCAAAGGCTTTGGTTGAGAACCATACTCGTTCTTCAGCTTAGTGGCTGAACTCCCTAGCAGTACCCGTCCATTATTCGCCATGAGTTACACGCCTACAAATAATTCTATACTGCATCGGTCGTCACGCAGAATAATCAGGACCGCGCTGCCCATTGCATCGAGCGAAGTGAGTAGTGATAAGTATGCTACTGCTCAGAGTTCCTTCTCTTTTATCCAACCTGTCCCCTCTGTCTTCAACCCAATCTGTTTGCCCCTTCCGCCTACCCATAGTATCTCCATTGATAACACGCCCGATACTCGCAACGGTTTATTGTCAAGTAGTGTAGTAGGTGGTTTTTAGTCTGTCAGCTCACATTTTCTCAAGCCTCGTCAGCCTCTGAATCTCGGTTCCTTCAATGTGCGCACTTTATTGCAGGCTGGCCAACAGGCGTGTTTGGTTCTGCCAGTGGACTCACTTTCGATTAATGTCTGCTGTGTGAGTGAAACACAAATTCAGGATTCCAGTAGAGTAATTCAGCTAACTGCGCCAAACGTCTCGTCAAGATATTTCCTTCGCACTTCAGGAGACGAAGCAGCTCAAGCTGTGGATCAACGCGGTGTAGGAATAGTCTTGAGTGAAAAGGCTGAAGCAGCCCTTCTAGACTGGATCCCAGTCAAAAGTCGCTTGTGTGCCATGAGACTGCAGGGATCAGTCGGCGTCCG
>LUCM01000287.1:140341-152566 GCA_008360955.1 Fasciolopsis buskii
TTCGTCGATTAGAGGTTTCCGATCACCCATGTCTATGTAGTATGGCTAGGATTGGGTGGAGTGACTGAGTAAAAAATGTGGAAGTCAGGAATCCAGTACTAGGTACCGGTTCTCAGAACACCTTTTTTCATCGTATGAAACTTAGTAGACTACGCTGGTTGGGTCACGTGTTGCGTATGTCGAACACTCGTTTACCATATTGTGCCCTATTTTGTGTTCCCCCCAAGGAATGGAAGAAGCCACCTGGAGGTCAATAGATGACGTGGCAAGGTGGGTTGAGAAAATGTACAACGAACTTAGGTAAAGTGGGTGCCTTACATTTTGTTGGTTGGGGTCCGGAAGACTCGTCAACTAGGTGACTGGAGACACTGAAGGATACGGCAATGAACCGTGAACAGTGACGATCGTGCCGTCATTTTCTATCGAATCAGAATGATTGAAAGCAGGTGCGTTTGTACAGTTAGACTGTGTTCCGTGTGTTGGCTGCAGCAGCATCTTATCTTTTCCCGCCTGTGTAGGTCCATTCCCTGTTCCCGTTGGATATTCTCTGTAACTGTGGGGAAAGGCAGCGGTCAGTGAAGCTCTCCTTGCTGTTTAACGCTGAACGCTGATGAGGATGATGAATGTAGGACTACTGGAACAGTTGCGTGTTTGAATATCTAGACCCTATGATCAGCCCAATTGAGGATGAGGTCAACATGCTTGCCCACAAACCCCGGAAAGCATTTCAGCTACGTGGATCACATGCCACTTGCGATTAAATCAGTCCCTGAATGAAAGTCAAAGCATTCCAGTCACTGCCTGAGCCAAAACAACAGCTGTAAAACTTGGTCACTAAGCATCTGGAATATTAAAACAGAAAATGATTGCCGATATTCTCGACAGACCCTTATAGTTGTCCGGACCCACATGACCCCAGGCGATACAATAAAACATCGTCGGTTCAATATTGGCAAGTTATCCATAGTTCAACGTTTTTAAGGGTTCGGACAGATCCTGCAACATAAACCACATGTTTGTGCTGTTATTCTGGTGAGCAACTGATAACACGGACCAACGAAGTAAAATCGGAAGCCGAGTACCTAGACCTCCAGCTCATCGAAAATGCCTTCATGTACTCCCATCTCGCCTCTGGTTGTCCTTCATAGGTCGATACGGTCTGTGATATCAATGAGGAAAGTCCATTCTCACATCGAAGTCCGTTTAAGATGGGTAATCTACGGTGCTGAGGAAGAACGCGTAAATACTAGCACGTAGCTAACCCTACGAAGTATTCCTATTTCTGTTTTCCTGCACTTTGTTATCAGGTAGCCGATGAACATTATCTGCCATTTGACTGGCCGACGGTGGCGAAGTGGATAAAGTGCTCATCATCAAAAGAGGTCAGAGGTTTAAATCCCGGATCCGCCAGTCACTGGTGGTGGATAGCAACCTATCGTCACTCGACCTAACGAAAACTTCCGTGGTTCTGCGCCACTTTAAGTTTCTTGTCCATGGTTGCTGGTTCCCTATTCCCCGTCTAGTGGGCCATAGTGGCTATGAGATACGACTGTGAAACTACACCCATGGATCGGGCGAGCCACAAAAAAAGCGTATTCACTGCAGCTGGAAAATCACGAGGGTTGTACGAGGTAGTTTTACTGCGAATGAATTTAACTCCGCTTGGTGCCTGGTAGCTTCCAGACGTGGCAACGTCCGTAATAATTCAGTACAACCGAAATCAATAATCTGATAGGTGACGAAATTAAACAAATTGACTTCCTGGACTTAGCACATCTTCCAACGGAGTAAGAAGACTGAACCGGGTGTAAATGAGCACTTTCCAGTGTTCCACTCGGTCGACGGTTACCGGAGATCTTCCGAAGACTTACAACTCACAGCCTCTCTACAAAAATAAGGCCAAAAAGCACATCCCCACCAGATTGCTTTTATGGAACTTGCTTACCGAGAATCCTATCGAAAAATACCTCTTTATGCAGCTAACAAAGAGGAATGATAAAAGTCGGCCATCGAAACGAAAACCAATCATCAGCATAATAATGGAACTGTGTGCAACAAATAAACAACAAAAACTTGCAGGTAGATATATCCCCCGGCGAAGGCACTAAGTAAAACCAAAGAAGGGAAGAACGGTGCGTAGGGCCTCCACAGTATAGCGTCGATCAAGTTGAGGAAAGGACCTGCTGTGTGCTAAGCGACGGTTGGAAACTACTGAGGAGCTTACCGCAGCGTGATGAAACCACATCGGTAGCACGTCGATCTTGGAGCTTTTTACCAGCAACTCTTTATCGTACAAAAATAAGGCCCAGAACATGAGACACACCAGCTGAAAATATTTTATTAATCGGTCTCTTGAATGTCACTCACCAATGACATAGAAAAGGTTACACAAAACAAAGCCCCGTGAACGACCTTCGATCCTGTGATTTGTAAAGCATTGGCTGAGATGTAGTATATCACATTAAGAAGCTGTAGATCATTCGCACGATGAGGAACTTCACACTTACCAAGACTAAAAATGTTAAGTAGGGCGTCAAAAGAGCGAATGTTTCCGTCGAGTATCGCTCTTTGGGAAGGATGAAGTTATGCATAGAACCACATACGAAAATGAAAAAAGAAAACGCAGACGCGCGGAACAGCGTCGGACCCAGCATGGGAAACATCATCCTAGTCTAGAATGTGGTTCTGCAAGGTCTCTGATGTTCACGAGGTTTCACGGTATCTACCGGAAACACGAGGTCCACGGTGTTCCGACTGGCGTTAATAAACATTCAATTCCAGGACAAATTGGTTCAAAACTTTCGACTAATCGGTTAATACCTTATGGACAGAGGATGATGGTTATTAGCATAAGTCAGTGTTTGTTTAAACGGATGGGCCGCTCATGAAGAAGCGCAATTGCCAGGACTGAATTACGTAAAGGATTTATGGAAATATCGACGTACCTTGCATCGGTTTTTATTCTGAGGGGTATAAGTTCAATGATCGCGTTGTTGATAGATGTACTTAATCGATGTGTCGATCACCTCTGGTAGACTTTCTCGGGGCAAGGTTTAAACTCAAGATTCGCACACCGGCCTTAGCCTAAAAGGCGGCAAATTACACCTACCGACAGTGCGGTGTTATTATCTTTACATCATTTATAATGAAAACTGTCTTTTGTTCTGTCAAAAATCTACCGTTGGCGTCGTATTCTCTTCTAGAAACACTCCAGGAATCCAGGAGGAAGGTTCAAACATATGTTTTAAAACCTGTAGCGGATCACGGATTGGTTTCACTGGAAAGCTTGTTTAACAGAATATTGACCGCCCAGCTCGGTCGCCCGCACGCTTCTGTCAAAATCTGATCGACCTCCAACTACTTCCGACCGTCTTTTCATTGTACCGGTCGTGTGTCTGGACTGTTAGTTTTATAGTCTTAGGGAGCCGAGTAAGACTGACGCACAAGTGGTCACGACGGTTAAGGGCGGACAAACGGTATGCGAGATCCGTTGTAAAACTAATGGTCTTACGAGTCTCACTAACCGCTCACCTTCAATGAAAAGAAATTCTGCGTCCACACCATGAAAATGAGTGGGTGGCGTGCTACCTTAGCTGGTCCAGCAACTTTCAAGTCCCTCCTGCCTCAACCAGGTTCATAAGGGTTTAGGAATCAAGGTTCGCCAGTAGCCCGGGTTCTGGGCTCCGGGTTGCCGCGCAATTTAATCACCTGTCTTGTTCGTTTCGTAAATTCGCTATGATTTATCCCTGAAAGTTTTGTTTTTCGGTAAGGTCTTCTTCCAGTTGAAATTCCGGAATTTACGCTGAGATACACTGCCGCCCAGATTCTTCCACCTAAACCTCCCTGGATCAGACGGTGCTTCGACGACAGGGGGAGGGTGAAAGCCCTCTTCAGTTTCCACGATGGAATTGCAGATCACGCATGTTACCATAAATCTCCTTCCCGTAATCTCTAAATGGAAAAACTAGTGAGATCCATTGTCCTCGACCTTTGCACTCATCTCTAAAATTCCCACAGTCTTTGCTGAACACAGACGTATATGAATTATCTAGCTTCCATCTGAGTTCGCGCACTGGTCTCGACTCCATCACCTCCTCTGGCACATTGTCCCAACCATTCAACGCTGGCGTAATAGACGATTAGCTCCCCAATTCTGTCCATAAACCCTTTTTCGCAATCGTTTTCCATTTTCTTCCCAGCGTTTAATTCCCTCTTATATGGAGGTGGGCTCCATGAAGAATTTCCTCATCAGCTGATCGCTTAACGATCTTGAAAACCTGCACTAAAAACCCCCTTCCTAAAATCTTTCCAGGATATAGATGACGGTTGATTTTGACCTCTGTTCATGCATGCCTGAGCACAACGCTCTAAGTGCGGTCGGGCAAACGCCCTGAAAATTGATAGAAGAACCTTGAGCCTCCTAGACACTGAAGTCCTTTTAATTTGGCACAAGGCACCATGTATATTTGACAGCTTTCTGACATTGAAGATTAGGTTTGAAGTCAGCACTCTGTAACATCCAGAGGTTCCTTGATTGTTGTCTTTATTCCATCGTCACTTGACCTTCTTATGATTCCATGTGGGGAGTGGGGTTAGCTCCTCCTTACAGGAGCCGGTGTCATTTGCTGTAAGACTAGTTGTCTCAGGGCGGATTTTTTATTACTTTTGCTTGCACCTAACCGGTGTGACCACGTGTGCATCAGCTTTACTCCGCTCTGTACGACTATAGTACTGAAAACCCAGACACGCGACCGACAAAAGGGAAAGACAGTCGCAAGCGATTGGAAGTTAAATCAATTTAACAGCATCGTGCCAGTGGAGCCTGCGTGAGAAAAGCGCTAGGAGGCAACCCAGATAAGCTGGTAACATTCGGTTAAACAAGATATGCAGGGAAAAAATCCTTGTTCCCCTAAGAACCCCATCCTGGCAAAGGTTTTCTAGCTCCGTCTGAGCAGCTTTACTTTTGGCATCCCCAATAATTATACGTGAACTGCAAACATAAAAACGGATTTTGCAAACCGGTAATCAGGTTTTTGACATACACTAGATAGAGCTGTGGTCGTAAGACACTCCGCCGAACAACAGTCCTATGTTTGGCAGACAAACTTTCACTCCTATCCTGCAAGATCTATCATTCAGACCTCGGAGTCCAGCCCAAAAGCGGTACCTAACGGACAGAAAATTTATGTTGATGAAGAGAAGAGCGATGGAGATGTGGTAGCGAGATGGAATTTAGTCCGACCCACGTGGAGTATCATGCAAAGTGAGTAAGACAGTCACATTTAACAATGATAAAATGCTGATAAAATGCTGAAGAAGACGAAAGTGCACTGTCAAGTCTATTCAAAAATACTTAGCGGGTGACGTTTTATGAGAAGTTTTGAACTGAGCGAATATGGAACTCTCAAGACTGCTGGCTGCATTCATGGGCGTCTGCCGGTAAGCCGGACTGGGACTTGCGACGGAGAAGGAAAAGATTCGTGAGAAGCAAAAATGGATTTAGCTACACAAACCAAGGATGTCGTTCATTTTGTTTTCCTAATTTTTGGTGTTAGACAACAGTACGGGTGTGAGTGCGCAAGTTATTCCAGCGGCATTACTGAACGTACTTTTGCCTAGTCGTGAAGGCTTAACTGATTGAAGGTATCCGGGGTGGCCAGCTATGTGGTGTTGTTGGGCGGGCAAGTATTCAAGCGTCAGGTCTGGCTAGGAACGTCCTAGCAGGAGTCAGAAGCTGGTAGATTTTTGGGTTACCCTTTGAGGTCGGATTCGGTAACAGCACCCATAACCCAGGCGCGAGACCAAAAACATTAAGGTGAAAATTCTTCTGTTTTGCGGTTATGGTGGTTAATGGGCCGAAGACAACCAGGGCATCGCGCGAACAAAGGTTGAAAGTGTGAATGAAAAACTTGAGGGAAGTGGCGAAAATTGCTCTCATTTTGGGTCCAGTGGAGATTATCAGTCTGAGAATTAGGACGCGGCCGCCAATAAATAAAAAGATTAATTTTGGGGGAGGGAGGGTTATTGCGAACTGATTGTTGTCGGTGATAAATACAACGGGTGATATGGGTAACACTGAGTGCATTTACGGCTTGGGATGACCCGTGGTCAGCATGGTATCAGGGGGAGTGTCTTTGCGATTGTCATAAAGAGGGCAAATTAATTCAGGTGCAAAAATATCGGTAAATATATGAGGGTACTAGGTGCTTTTGTTGTTGTTGGTCTTTTTGACGGTTTCAGGACCACTCTGCTATGCGCTGTTGAATCGAGAAAGAATTGTGAATACAAATTATTGGGACTGATGTGTTGAGAATTGGAAAAAATTTAGACTCTAGCGTTGTTCAAAATAATTTTACGGGGACTGACCCCAATTTTTTGCGGAATTGCAGTACGGAAGGTACAGTGGCTAAGTCGTTGGTGTCATCGCTCTTCATGATTCATCTGGTAATAAAAATTGCAGCAGACCTGCAGCATGAAGCTTTTGTTGCGCAAATTTTACTAGCTGGACCTGAGCTGTTAGTGCAGTGCTAGAAATAGTTTGAGGCTTCCGGTTTCCAAGACCGGTCTATCAAGTACCTCGATGACAGCATACAGTAAAAAATGCAACGTTAAGCATATGGTACGCTGACTAAAGTGTCCAGAATCACAGGAAGTGATTAGAGCGTTAATCCATCCAACAGTGCCTTGTCATCTTGGTAAGCCTGCATTGGGATCGGCTCAACGGTTAGTCAATTATGCCAACAGTAACGACAGCATATCCACTACAGGAAAGAGAGGAAGTCAAGAAAAGCATTAGTGTGAACATGAGAAAATGCAGAGTAAATTAGGTGGGGCTGAATTTCGAGAATTCCAGGCTCCACCAGACCTAACCATCGGTTCGTACCCATCTACATCATGGGGGCTGGGGTTACAGCACGTAGAGTCACCCCACCAGAAATTTAATAACTATTTTAGATTCTCATCTTCACACCACAGCTGATCACCACATCTTGGTTCATGTCGGAAATAAATTTCCATGGGAGCGAGCCCCCCAGGTTGGTTCACGGCAGAATCCATGTCCATGCCCCCCTCCCTAACCATCCTAATGGCATAACGCGTCCACTCTATCTTAACTTGCAGCACTTTCCCTCTCCAGTACGCCTACTTGACTGGGGAAACTTTTTCCTAGTGACCGACCCAAAGATGGTTGCAGATGAATTTTATCGCAACATGGCCAGCTGCATCTCGAAACTGATCATTATAGAACCCCTGGCACATTGAATTGAAATCAGCCATCTTGACATGAGCTTTGCCAAGTTAGAGGATCACCAAAAGCACGGCGACCAACTAACCACCACTTACAATCATGAAACGATTGGCCCACTTTACCGGTGCCTCCATCCTCCTCCGTGGCCACAGTTGCTGATATCTAATAATGTACCAAAGCCCCTCCATATTTGAAGCCTACTATTTGTCCCCCTGCTTTTGCGCATTTAATACTCAGATATATTTAGATGCATTCACACCACTCCAATTCCCATTTCCCACTCATGTTCCCCAAGCCTCCGTTCCAGCTGTCCTTATGCTAATATCTTTGCACAATTAAGATCTGTCTCTCGCTGGGCTATCTGGCAAACTCTAAATACCCGCATTTTGTCCTCTGATCCACAAACCTATCATGAGATTTCTTTCTGAACCCAGTCTTATCCGGCGCCAGCCTCAATTGCCCCGTCCACCAAATACCGCTCTTCTTACTCCTGCGAGTTCCAAAAGTATCTTTTACCCCAACAAACACGTGCCCGCAGTTGGTGATCTGCTTTTTATTCAGCATTTTCCAAGAACTCCTCACCGTCCTCCTAGATTGCTAGTGCCTCAGTGACAATGTCACTAATCTACCGCCTAACTCTGTCCCACCCACAATGGCACCATATACCCCATAACATATTCCGCTAAAACTCCGTTCACTAACTTCCGAGATCCTTCTATCACTTTGCCTTTCAGTTCACAAATCGTATAGCATAAACCGTCCCTAGCCGGCCAGTATATTTAACTCGACTAGATTTACTCCTTAGCTATCGCTGATCCATCGAACCCCTGACGTATACCTCCGTTGCATTTATGTTGGACCCTGCAGGAGCCCACCCGTTTGGGCATATGCACGATGGACTTAAATTCGACGATAGATTTTCTCTACCTTCTCCAAACTCGCACTCGCCAGCTCAACAAAAGCGTGCCGAGGTTATCCGGACTGCCGGCAGCCAAAAATTGGTACTACATTATCCTAATCACGGAAACCTGGTTACCCGACCACAACTCAAATACTTCTTTATCGTTGGCGGGTTACAGCCTATACCAAACCAATAAATCAAATCGTAGAGAAGGTGGTCGCACAGCCTGCGCAAAGCAGCCACACAGCATCCACTCCTCAACACCCACTGCTTGATCCTATCTCTGAAACCCTTTGGCTTCACGTGCAATTACTCGAGCTCTTAAGCCACACAGGATGTGAACATCAACCACCAAGCTGGAGTAATTCCGATATCCCTCGTCTCATCTAAGCTCTTCTCTAATTTTCTGGTCTCCCATATAGCCGTACGATAGTTACAGGTGACTTCAGCGCCCCTGAAACTTGTTGATCTTCTTTGTCCCGCCACCAGCACTACTCGACTTCTTTCTTGAAACGCATGCAGAAGAATGGAGTCAGCATGTGACCAGGCCAAAAGGTTTTCAGAATATTTTATACCTAGCTTTATTCATAGAAATCCTGATGTTAAGGTTTCAGTAATAAATCCCTCCCTTGGGCTTTCCCTCGAGGTGATCACAGTGGTTTCCTTCTTCGTGACGAACCCTCTTCACCATGTCTTCCGGCCAAACCGTCTCTTCCATCATGTCGACTCGCTGGGATGAAATCCCTGTCGCTCTGCGAAACTTTGATTGGCGTATTCTTATTTCCTGACCCGCGGAATGTGGCGGATGACCTTTACGTAAAAATTATTGTTACAATTCTAAACCGTCCATCCACCCTGAACTTTCACTTCTCAACCCAAGAAAGCTTCTGTAAGCTTTTTCATTCTTCAGCTGAAATAACTTATTTGATATAAGGGCCCAAACAGTCCTCTCATTGAAAAAGGAGACTTTTATGCGGTTCAATGTCCAGATGTTAATGCCGCATGTAATCAAAATATCTTATTGCATGTGAACTGTAAGTTAAAAAGCGGGGAATGCCAGCTCTATCGATCACCGCAAGCCCAGCACAGTAAACGACCAACGTTATCTAGGCTCGTTCACATCCCAACTCCTCTGCCTATGCTCACCCCAATCTTCCTAATTGTAACGCATTAGAGTTCCGTGTAGGACATGGGCGGAAAAGCCTTCTTCTTCACTTCCGAAATCCTACCACATGTCCGAACTAATTGGGTTCGTGTTATCCATCAGTTTTTCGTTGTCGAACGTTGGCTGCAGGGATAACTGTTGGTGAAAATTGCCAAGTCATGCCAAAGCAGGGCCGAGGCCGGAGGCTCCCGATTCGAGTCCTATTGGCATCCGCCGTTGTCACGAATTTTCTGCTTCGCTGATAAATGATTTTTCTCTCTTCTTAACTTCTTTTGGCGCCAATTTTCCTGTCCCAACGAAGACTCTCATTATATCAAAGAAAGATTCTTCGCATTATCCTGAGAAATTTCACCATATTAGCCACACTCCCACTCTATCTAGACTTATGTAAAGGTAGTTAAACAACAACTGGTGAACTTCCTTACTAGTCACAGTTGTACGAACCCTTCCCTAAACGGCTTCCTGAAGGGCCGGTCTTGCCTTACCAGCCAGTTTGACTTCTTGAACCTAGCTACCTAGATTGCTGATGACCACCGTTTGATGTTCATGACCTTTCCAGGCAAGTCAAACGCGTTATACCGCGTTCCCCACCCCCAAAGTCTAGCCAAAATTAGGGGGTGTGAAGTAAGATATCCCCTCTTACTGCAGGTCAACATCTCACCTTTCTGATCGCTTTCAAGTCGTCAATATTAGCGGTTGTTTTTACCAGCCCTGCGCTATTATCAGTTGGGTTATTCGGGGCAGCGTCCTTGGTTTTTCCAATCCTGCCGTTTATTAATGTTACCTTTATTTATTCGTCATTGCACAATATTCTTGTTTGTCCATGACATTAAAATAGTCTATTCTTATTGGATAGATGCACATTTTTAGTGTTACTAGCATTGGGTTAAGTTTTTCGGGCTACAGTACTCCTGCTCTTTCAACTTCCATGAGAATGCCCGCCATCAAGTTAATATAAATAGAACGCCCCCACCGATCTTTTCCGTCCTCCCCCCCGTTTTGCGTAGCCCAGAAGGGATCTCAGATTCGGGGGGGGTGGGCGGGTATTACTGGGGGGCCGGTGGTAATGAATTTCATAAAGAGGAAGGGAAAAGCTGCAGGAGCGGTAGCACTCCTAACCGCAGGCTAGAATTCACCCAATTGAATCCCACCGTTTAGGCTCCACCTCGATTATTGCTCCATTGTTTTCACGCATATACGTAACGTTGATCGAATCGCAATCGAAAAGTTTGCTTATTAGCTAGCGACGCTTTCGTAAGTTTTAGAAAATCTTCCTTGGAGTTTTCACTCTTATAGTCCGTAACTGCAGGAGGCCAGGAGCCTAGTCTCTTGAATAAAATAATTGGTAAGGATAAGATAATGATGCGTTTCTCAGATTTTGGCGGAAAATGCATGACGCAAAGCAAGACCCTCAATCTTTTACGTGAGAGTGGATGCACAGGAAGAATACGCACAATGTAAATTGAAAGGTGACAGGGGTCGAGAGCGAGCCTTCTAGTAATTTAGTGTAGGTGTTTATTTTAATTTTTGTATATTTTCTGACATACGAGACCCTCCTCCATGCGCTAGATTAAGTATTAAAAATTAGGGCCAGGAGTCACAGATGAAGACAGAAACGAGAACCCAAACATACAATCGCAATGGTGGTTTTCGCTCACAGGTTCATAACAGGCAATGTGGTTTTCCGAGCAGGGGCTGTAAATCAAAGCTAGGTAATGGTTCGCAAAGATTTTTCTGTGGTTGCATTCCAGTCCTACCAGCTGCGAGTTATTTAATTGGTTTTGAATGCCAGGCAAAGGTGCGTATGCCGGCGCTGTCAAAATTATGCTGGAGGGCAAATGGCTGTCGCCGCCTTTGGCCGGGGTACTCGATAGTCAAGAGGAGTCATAGGGTTTGGAGATGGAGTATTCAGTATGAATGCGATAACCGGAAATGGAGATTGAGCGAAAAACTAGACTGGATATCAAAAAGGCAGTAATTTTAAAACTCAGAAATTCAGAACGGCACAGACCGATTAAGGCAAGAGAGAGCGGCGACAAAGGTATGGGTATTTTTGCGCATCGTAAGTACTAATACATGAGGTTTGTTTCGAGCAATTTCGCGTTCTATAAATTTGTTGCTTTGGTCTAGAGATGAAACGTGGCGTTGGTAAGAAGAAGGAGAACCGTGTGAGTGGTCATATGAAATGGGTCAATGTCTGGTGGACTCGCGTGAAGAACTGTTACCAGGAGCATCGGTCTACTGCCAAATTCCGCAGATGAGAATAGATGTTGATGAAAAACGACGGTCTTAAGCTGCTTTCGGGTTGTCAATAGGTGGCATTGTGAAACATCGTTTATATTCAGATAGCCAATAAAATTCCTGACACTCTGCTGATTTCCTTTTTGTAAAGGATTTGTTAGAAGAATTTTGGGAAGTGAGCAAGTTGGAAGCTCATTGTACCCAAAGTGGTGCACCGTGATACTGTATGATCTACGAGTGCTTGTTTACCACGAACAGGCTAATGGGGTGGGGCGGACTGGGTGCTGGCATTACGGCTTTATCGAGTCAAAATAAACCTTGAATTTCTCTTTATTCTTCGCATTAACGATGTTCGTTCAACTACAAACGTCATAAATGAGGCTACCAGTTCCCCGCACCTACTTCGCAGCAGATACTACTCGTTAAATGTACCTCGACTCCATTATCGCTCGCAGGGCAAAATTCGTCGCCACTGCTTACTGTAAATTTTGGAACAAACTCCCTAAGTCCCTGCAGTCATGCCTAAATTTAGCTCAGTTTAAAGCCCAAGTGGAAAATTATTAGATGTCCCGCTAGTAATTAGCCAGACACAGGTTAACGTTGGACTGGATGAGGCCCAAGAACACGGCTTAGAATTCTAGTTCATGTCCAAGTCTCCGTTGCATTTACCAC
>LUCM01000290.1:0-10246 GCA_008360955.1 Fasciolopsis buskii
GTTGCCAGCTCAATTCAACCCCCGACCTGGAGAACCAAGAGACTACTTCGTCAAGCCCCTACTCATTGACGTTCCAGGCATGATTGGATCTTCGGCTTGAGATAACCCATCATGTACAGCTCCTTGGATCATGGAGCGACGCAATTCGTCACTTCAAGTCAAGATGCACTATCGTTGTGAAGGAGAGTGGACAAAGACAGGATTCAATCCAATGACACTACTGTCAGCATGGCCGGCTGTTGACTATGCTAAAGCACGCTATGCCTTTTTTGTTCTATTTCGTCATCTTATTTCATTGTCATTCGATACTTAGGAACATACCTGACTCCTGGAAGGTAATTTCTTTCAATCCAGTTTCCAACCAGGATTCTCCCGCAGCTTGCAACTTCGCTGTCCTTAAAGTATTCGAAAGGGCAACACGATGGAAGCTATCTCACCAAATTCAGGAATGTGAGACACAACAATAGCCAACCATAGCCTTTCTGCTGTTCTCTCCCGATCCCCGATGCATTCGCTTCCTCTCATCTATTTTATTATGGCTCGAGCAGAAACGTACACAGGTTTGTGTCCCTTCGATTACGGCGACATATCCTCGTCGACGATGAGGATCATACTTTTTCTGATTGTCGACAATATCAAGTTTTAAGACAGAACTTTCCTTCAAGTTCACATCCAAACAACGAACTGTACGGGGCGTCAACCTGTGCTTGTGTACCATAGTTGGACATTCAACGATTAAGACGACGATGTAACTCTAAGGTCCTCAAACATTACCAATTCTGCTTACTGCTCCACAGGACAGCGTAACTAAGCCAGCCAAATGGTCTTTTACAAATAGTCCCAGCATGTATCCCTTGCAAACATGCATGATTATTTTTTGGTATTTACTTCAAAAATGGACAAGAATTTACCGACGCTATAAGTATGATCCCTCGTGTAGTTTAATATCCCGCTGTCATCACCAAAGTGGACCTTTACTGACCAGAAAATATGCTCGTATTAAGTGGGAAAATGAAACGGCTTTTCTTGTCTTGGTAGTCCTGCTACCCAATTCGTTACATGGTTTATTTCTGTTCCACCTCGTTGGCGATACGCACCTGTAAAATATTCTGGTTTCCACGTGGTGGACCATTTCAAAACCAACGGACCACAAATGTAACACTATGCATGTGTGCATTCTCCTCATATGGCCCTAGCGGAAAAATTGCATCACTTTCCAAATCTCAGTATATGTATTATAACATCGCCCCATATGTGCTAGTTGTGTTTGCACTCACAAAAGGATATAAATGACAAAGGGTGTTCTCTCTTATCCATTTTCTCACCAGGCACGAAATAGTCGATTAAAAACCAACACTAACTTTTAGTGCCACAAAGACATTTGGTGTCTTGCAACTTGCATAGAGTGACTCTATAGCTGTTGAATATCCATCTTCTTGTGTATACACTATACACTACGAACACACGGAAATCACAGTAGTGGTCCTTTGTGCAATACACCCGGCCTGAAAGCCAACTCCCGAAAAGTTATCGCCACCCCTGAACTAATACGATATTCCGATTTCAATGTTGGTTTTACCGCCAAAATTCACCTGAGGGCCAAGCATCCCTAAAAAGAAAAGAACCTTGGTCAATCTAGGCTGCTGTTCGCCCTGTGGGAAGAAGACCCATTAAAATTGTCATCCAAATCATCTCTGTGTCCCAAGGAAATCCTGTGATCGATGGCGGTCAAGTCATTAGAACAAATTTAACAATGAAGAAGCATTTCGTTTCAATTTCATGTGCAGATAGTCATATCTGCAGAGGAACTCAATTAGTTATCTGCTTGATACGGGTCGTATTAAGGCCGTGAACGGATTATTCAATAGTCAACACATTCATTTTTGGGAGACTCGCTAAGAAACGGCCTATTCGCGCACATTGTTAGCAAAACATTCATGATAAGAAGACAACAAAAGGTACAACTTAAATATTTCTAGTGAACTAAACGGTATATGAGAAACTGACCGAATGATTGAGGAAGTGAGAAATATTCCCCATTTGTGATGCATCAACCGTATAGTGTGCATCGCCTTCAAAATCCAAGTCGAAAAGGTAAGTCATTGTCTGTTTGTCGTATACTAACCCTCGTTTTTCCGCTTCATCAAAAGGGATGATCTGGATAAAAAGCGAATCAAGGCATGATGCTTCAGTCAGGGGCCGGATAACATTGGTTTGTGGACGAAGCAAATCAAATGCCTAGAGATACTAGGGAAATCTTACCATAAAACTTTGTTGCCTGGTTTTGACAATATCAAAGTCGCGCTAGACGGTTATTACTGAACACCAAATCGTTGGCGTTCATTGACAAGTGACTTCCTTAATAATTGCAATCGGCAAAAAATCAGTCCACCGAAATGTTTCTGGAACGACCGCTTGCAGAAAAAGGCACGCAAACCATTATATCGATCTTCAAGATGGATGTAGGTGCAAGACGAACAGCACGCCTGAATTTTTTAATTAGTTACAATTAAATTGAACAATTATTCACTTGTTCGGCGAGTGACGTTCCAATCGACAAGAACAAACGAGAACAGTTAGTGCCGATTCAATCATAGGAGATAATATTTCTCCATCATGACCGCATGACACTTTGCTACCAAAAAGTTTCCTCATCAACTAATTCCAAAAGCATCTCAAAAATGTTTAGAAGCTAGATGAAAGGATTCGGTACATGTAAAGACCATCATAATTTTATGGATAACACCAATTTAGCTGCTCACATTCCGCGTTGACAGAACATATTTAACTGCGTTAATAAAACTCCGAGATCAGTCTGGGCATGGGAGCGAATTCCAAAAAACAAGCGTGAATCGATGACTGCACCGATTTACAAGAAACATGAGAGAACATCGCGTGGAAATTACAGAGAAATCAGTTTCTCAAAAATCACATTCCTACGGATTGCTAGCACTATCCTCGACCTACCATCTCGTATTGGCGAAGAGTGCTGTGCGTTAGAATCAAGCATGCATTCGACCCAGGAGGGAATGGTTTTGACGGTTGTTTACTAAGTGACAAATCTCAGAATATCAGCGCACGTTCCATAGACCTATGATTTCTTTCCCTATTGATTTCAAAGCGTCGTTTGAATCCATGCACCGTATAACTCCATCCCCGTGCCTCCAGAAGAAATCAATACGCCCATTCAACCTCTCATTCCCACAAAAAATTGACTCTTTCACCCTAGTACATCACAAAAAGTGATATTTGTTAGGATTACCTCCTTTCACCTTTTACTTTCAGTGTTGTCATTGAGCGTTTGTACACGGTTTTCTTCGTAGTACCGGTGGTATATAGTGAGAGAATTTTGTGAGTAACTCAGAGGTTAGGCGTAAGGTACTGCTGGGTCCTAGGGTTCAGTCTTTAAATCAGGGACTGAATGAGAATAGGTTAAGTTGATTCGGACATGCTTTCCGTATGGTCACAGAACTAGTGCCTCGTTGTACGGTATTCTGCGAGACAGGTAATGGTTGAGAAGTGATTGGAAGTTACCAGTCGATGACATGTTAAGAAGCATAATATTTCGCCACTGGACCGGCTCTTACAGGTTTATTTCCCTTTTTTTTTGCTGTTTGTTTTCATCCTTCGCCATGATTTCGATGGTACATTATTTGTGTTTAGGTTTATTGAAAATAACTAAACAGAAATGAAAATGTTGGCCTCTGCTGGAATCGCCCCCTCCCCCCAAACGAAGGTTGGAGACAATAGATGATATGGGTCAGTGTGACCGTAAGTGACACTTGCATCTGAAATCTTTCCTCTGCTGGATAGTTGTCCGATTCTGCAGTCGCCATTTTACTATTTCTCGTTCTTCTGTTTCATGGGCAGATAATGCAGTGAAGTAGCAACGAAAACCGGAGCGCGTTGGTGCAAGGCCTATGGTTGTAACACTGAAATGAAATGAAAAATCGAACACGAAGTGCATACTGTATTCTGCGGTTCGGCGTGCGCGAGGGGCAGAGCTACAGTCTGCTCGACACATTCACAAGTTGAAGATTGGGAAGCAGCCGTCATTTCGGTGATTGACTATGAACAAGATCGGCCATACGCACGGAGTATGCCGCAGATAAGCAGCTGCGACGTTGTGGGCGTGGTGGGTTTTCATCCTTGAAACAACACATGTCTTGTAGCGGCAGTGTGACACGTCTCTGCTCTAACTCTCGGGGAGCATTGGTCGGTGAGCAGCATTGACCGAAAGGCGAGAGAATCGCACCATCGATCACTAGCTCCAAACGGTCTCCGAACGCCGCAATTAGCTTGATGTCTAGCAGAAGGTTTGAGGTGCGGCTCCCCAATACGACCCCTACTCCTGTTTGGCGAACCGTCTAGTATACAAGCAACTGAAGGATTTGGGTTCGACAGACAACCCACGATTGAAAGATCTTGCATGTGCCGTGAATTATACAGGAACGTCCTATTTATTTTCCCGCACATTCCGATTTTCTGCCATGGTCTGCATACAGAGGTAGGCAGAACTCAATAAGCAGATAACACCTGAAGCAAGCACAGAAAAGATGCAACCAATGGAGCACTTCATGGTGACTGCAGTCGATATTCCAGTGTGACTGTTCCGAGAATGACATCCACCGGACACTTGTGTACAATTAGGTGGGAGGGACTCGCCGTATACGAATAGCAGCCAACTGAAGCGGCACAGGCTGATCACGTCTGTGTACGAACAGCTTAGAACAGTTCGGTAGCCAGACTACCCTAAAACGTGACTGCATTGAGAGCACTATGAACAATAGGACTACGTCTAACGACTGAATAAAAGACGTCGGATAAAACGCTGCATTGGTCACGCCCACATCAAAATCACCAGGCACACACAGTAATCCTGAGGAGACAACCATGGAGATCAAAATTCAATTACATACCCAATAAAGACTGAAAATCCACAACTATGCTGCGGACATTCTACCAGTCACCAACCCCCGCTCACCTCAGCACACAAACAATTATCATCTATCAGAACTCCGGATTCTTCAATCGACTCGACAACAAACAGCTTCCTTGAAAAACCCCAGGCGACAAATCAGAATCCCCTGAGACAACGATTCCGATTATATAAGTATAAGGATGTTAGGACGAGGGAGTAACGCGTACCTTCTCCACCTGACGAGCGACAATCACCGCGAAAAAGGTCATGTGCTTCCGAACAAATTCTATTCACCCATACACATACCAGCGACAAACAATTTGAAACTTATCTGCTGACATGCCCCCTTTGTTACCATCGTTCGCTCAACTCCACTGGCAAACAATTATCAACCAATCAAACTGGTCATTTTTCTGTCGACCCGTCACCAAATGGATTCTTTGCATAATACTGAAGCAACATATTAGAACCGCCTGAGACCCAAGAATTTGGAGTGCATATATAGGGATGTTGGGACGAGACAGTAACCGATACGCATAACTAACAAGCGCCAATAACCACTTGGCCGGGCGTGTGCTTCCGGCGTAATATATTTCAATCGTCAATATACGAATGACTGACACATGACATTTATTCCCTTGACATTCTACCCTGGTTACTAACGCTCGCTCACCTCAACTGGATTTTGCAGACCACAAATATTTAAAGGTACCAGATGAACGACTTCTAAGTGAGGATGCAAATACATTGACGTAGATCCTTCCGGAGGTTTGCTACTTGACAGTTTATGCAACGCTTCCATGATTTTCAACGTCAAGTTGGATGTTAATACTGCATGATTGACCATTTGGAAAGGTTAGCTTTTTATTATCTGTGATAGTGGCACCCGCTCCATAGTGCCTTTCCACTGCAGTGGTATTGATTTCTGACAATGGGGCACCCATGCGAGACCTGGCAGATACTGGAAGTTCAGGCAGCTACATATCCAGTTCCCTTGGCCACAGACAAAGATGGGAAACAGACGGGTCTCGTAGTTTCATTACCATGACATTCGTCGACCTCACAACCTACACATACGGACACCGCTCCGTAACACTATCACAAAAATCCACCCACTCATATTTCAAGCTTTCTTTTGTGCCCAATCTGTGCCGACATATTTCCCAGCCACGATTTACGGTGCTTATGCAAGAAACTTGTAGTTCATACTACGAGAAAAACGAATCGTCCTCCTTATGTAAATTTGCTGCAGTCCGTATCCACTTAACGCTCTAGTTCTTCAATCTTTTAGCTTACCGCAACCAAATCCCGAGAAATTCCGCCACAGACGAACGTTTTATCAAAACGGAAATCGACCACCTGTAGCAAGAATAAATTATTGAACCATCCAAATAACCTTGGCGAAATCAGGTACTGATCACTATCAACGGACGGCATAAAGATGGAATGATGATTGATTACAAGCAATCAGTAAATTGGATAACGCCTCAAGACGCTTATGCGTTCCCGAAGGTCGATGAAATGGTCGAAAATATCTCCAGCTACGCTGTTTCCAGTAACCTGAAACAACCTACGACTAAATATCCCAGAAGAAAGCAAGGCATTCGCCGTGTTTGAAGCTTGTGGAAACCTGCTCCAGTTCCGTTGGATTCCCTCTGATGCAACCAACGGTGTTTTGTGCATTTAGAGGGAACCCAATCAGATTACAGCAGTGAAACCTCTCAGCCATGACATGATCACCGCTTTTGGTGAAGATGAGGAACATCAACGACGAAAACTTTAGCCGCTTTACGCCGCTGTCGAGGGGCATGGGTTAATGATTAGAGATGGCAATAGCACGATTAAAGCAAAGACAACCGCGTTTTTGAAACAAAAAGTTCCCCACAAATCAATAAAATGTGACCCTGACAGACTCCGAGGCCTATTAGAAATACTCATCGCAAAAGATCTGAAATCTCAGCAGCACGACATCCGGCTTTTTCGTATTAATGACAGTGGATACCAGCCTTATAAGAATCAACATACGGTTACTACCCGAGCGTTCACTTTTCGAGACAAAACTACAGCGTCCTCCGAAGCAATGATGGACGAGTTGTCGCAATCGTATACGTTAACGCCAGATTCAGCCACATTTCAAAGACGAGACGGACGCTGCAGAAATCGTAATCGTCGCGCCCTTTATGCGACAAAAGCAGACCAATCACATTCCATTGCATGACTTCGATGGCCGATGACACCATTCGTCAGTGGAAAGCGGTAAAACCATCCGAAACGGGTGGACCTATTTACTGAATGTACACTTTCAACTAGTAACCGACCAGAGATGCATGACATACAATATCGGGAAATTCTCAAATATAATACAATTCAATCGTGTTGCAATAGGACATCATTCTACAGGTCGGTTTAAGTTTCAATTTATACGACCATTAAACCTGCATCAACAAGATCCGGTTTCCGTTGTTACCTCACAGCACCATTTTCTCAAAGAAATAGAAGAGCAAGAAACAGTGAAAGGACGAGTGCAAAATAATAAATCCAAGAAATATACAAAAAAGTGAAGATTTCAGATGCAAGTGTCACTTACGGTCACACTGACCCTTATCATCTATTGTCTCCAACCGTCGTTTGGGGGGAGGGGGCGATTCCAGCAGAGGCCAACATTTTCATTTCTGTTTAGTTATTTTCAATAAACCTAAACACAAATAATGTACCATCGAAATCATGGCGAAGGATGAAAACAAACAGCAAAAAAAGGGAAATAAACCTATAAGAGCCGGTCCAGTGGCGAAATATTATGCTTCTTAACATGTCATCGACTGGTAACTTACAATCACTTCTCAACCATTACCTGTCTCGCAGAATACCGTACAACGAGGCACTAGTTCTGTGACCATACGGAAAGCATGTCCGAATCAACTTAACCTATTCTCATTCAGTCCCTGATTTAAAGACTGAACCCTAGGACCCAGCAGTACCTTACGCCTAACCTCTGAGTTACTCACAAAATTCTCTCACTATATACCACCGGTACTACGAAGACAACCGTGTACAAACGCTGAAATTCTTCGTACTTATTTTGCCTCCAATGAGCTTGTTTCGGAGCCGTAGAACAGTACCGACCTCACTGCTGCTACCTATACTCGACCTTTGACCGATAACCGGATGTTACGCCAAGTCCACAGATACCTCAAATCAGTGAATCCAAATCGAGCCTTTCGCATGCGCGAAGATACCCCATCCGACACTTGACCACCAGGTGAGACACACGTACCCAAGTAATTAAATCTGTTCACCTCACCCACCTGTGTTCCCCTCCAATAACGAGGGTCGGCTTCCTACTAGCCCAGTCCAGCAATAGCATTTCGGATCTCGAAGGTGCAAACCGTATTCCAAACGTATCTACACTATCTTTCGAACGATCGACAGAAACCTTCAACTTATTTTGATTTTCATTTAGTAGAAAAACATTATCCGCAAATTCTAAGTCAAAAAACTTCATTTCCTAGCAAACAACAACGTCACCATTCCCACGTAAGGGCAGAGATGTCTCCATAACCATCTCGATGACAACACTGAAAGTAAAAGGTGAAAGGAGGTAACCCTAAAAAACATCACTTTTTGTGATGAACTAGCGTGAAAGCTCGGCTGACTCGCATTCGGCTGTTCGCACACATTGTATAGATGAAATAAATTTTTCGGTCGCATTCTTCAGTGAGAGGCAGCGCCAATGATTCACAAAGACGAGTCGACCTGTGGATAGTGCCGCGCATTTGCTTGTGCCTTCGCATTTTGGTGAAAACATCGAGTTGCTTCACTAAGGCCGGTAACTGGTGTCAACTAATGATAAGCTGGAGGATTCTGGGAATAACGAAAACTTGTTTTTTAAGGTCCAAACCTACCTCACCCAAGTACTCCGTAACAAATGTTCCTCGGGCAATAGGAGACATTGTTTTGACACCCCAACCTCGATCACGAGTTCGGAAGACACAAAGCGGAATTCGACGACCAAGTTGTACAACACGAAAGGGACAACTGGATCCACAACTGCATCTGAAATAAAACCAAAGTTCGGTCGAAAGAATGCACAATACAGAAACCGCAGAACACCGCAACTTATGGATTTACCGGTGGACAAAATTGTGCGTCCCAAATGTCCCAGTGTTAAATCTTCCCATTAGCAGTGTGGAACCTCATAAATCAACAAACCGAATGTCCATTAGCCTTGGTCTGTAAGAAATCGCAGTATCACAGAAATTCACAAACTATTTTACCTTTTGCCATTTGCTGGGGTCCACCTGGTCTGACTTTCGGCCTTTGAATATATCGGAGAATGTCAAGTCTACGAAGATGTGTCACATGACGTGGAAGTTAATGGACGTAAAGCCGGGGAAATGAGGTCTTGCTCGGCACACGGCTTCCGGCAAACAAAAATCAAGTCAAACTCAGAATCAATTTCCGTAAAATATTGGCAAGAAACTGTTCTCGAGTCTGTTTCGACAGAAAGCCCAAACGGGACGTTACGCGTTGCACCCATCACCTGACTGCGTGAAAACGCATTCTAGAAAACATTTCCTACGAACAAACTCGTTCTTTAGATGACCTTTTCGGTGTATTCAACCCCTAGACGAGAATCATCATTCCTGGAAGTACTACCGAATCGGCGAAAAGATGGCTCATTTCAATGACTAATGCATAGAAAAACGAAATGGAATGAATAATAAATCGAGTCTCACGGCTTTGTACCTGTCAGTATGAAGGGGACTCTAATCAGATGCCCTAGAAATAGCAAAGGAAAGATGCGTGGACGATAATTGAGACAGAACTTCAGAAGATGACAAAGATATTCATCAAAAATGACTACCCAAGTCCAAGTACTGATGAGACAGAGAAGGAAAGGGAATTTTCCAAACGGATGACAATGGAAAGAAAACCAGTACACATCTCTTCCAACCAAAGGTGAGACGCTAGCATAGAGCACGAAGACCGACTAGCTCTATCAATGAGACATTTTACGCAATCAAGCGTCGAATCCCGTTCAAATTCCGCCTCATGGTGTCGCATGGTTGAAAGACAAAGTTCCTGGTTCTGCAGCATCGTTTTGTGTTTATTCATTCACATGTTCCTGTGGGACAATGGACAGGCCACACGACCAGGCCCATCTGAACGTGCCACTCAGCATAGTTCAGCACCAGAACAATTAAGTCACTCAACAGCGCAGTAGTTTCACACCGAGCACAAACCAACCACGTCGTGCATGTAACGCAAGTTTTTCGTGCCCTGTAAAAGGTCCGGTGTCAACAGTCAAGGGTGGCTATATATATA
>LUCM01000290.1:15229-26119 GCA_008360955.1 Fasciolopsis buskii
AGAGACAGGCGATATGGCGCTCTAGCTCGACAGGTGGTCTGAGTCAGGTCGACCATATTGCATTAAGCTACCGTTGGCACGGTTCTGTCCAGAATTATGCCATACTGGACCACGTACGTCGAATCAGACCGTGCGTTATTTTTAATGCGATTTCTGCTGCACCTCAACGGCCATCGACGCAGGCCACAAACACGATTGGCTGTCGAACGTCTGTTCGGAACAGCTATGAGCAGAAACTGTTCGGGGAATTAAGAACTCTGACCAGCAGCAATGTAGATGAGCAGTAGGATCAGGTTAAGCAGGCCATGCATTTGGCAGTACAGTTCGCCTGTGAGATTCATCAAATAAACTGGATCTCGGAAGGGTCGCTGGGTCTAATGGAGCGAAAAGCCAACTCCCTGCAAGGAGGTGAATAAGATGCGTCGACAGTTACAGCGTCAGTTGACGCCTTAAGAATGACCGTGAAAGCTGGTGGATTGAGGTAGCCGAAGAGATGGAGGAAGCGGCCGCTTCAGGTAACAGTCAAAGACTTTTTGAACTTATACGTGACAGTGGTGGGCGGCGAGCTTCGGTTAATGAAGTCGTGTGCGATAGGAATGGAGAGCTCATCCTTGATAAACAACAAAGGTTGGATCGTTGGGCTGAGCACCTCGGAATCAGTTTAGCTGGCCACACGCTAGCGTATTTAGGCCGACATCTGCAGCTGCGAATCTTTGGAAGGTGTCTGTCGACCCCCCAACACAAGTGGCAGTAGAGTGGAATTCTCGACTTCTGAAGAGAGGAGAAGCAACCAGTCCCGACGAACTTTCCCCAGCTCTTTTCAAACTGGGTGGAGAAGCTCTGATGAAATCACTGACCTCTTTGCTTCTTGATATTTGGAACAAGGAGCGTATTCCGTTATCGTGAGTTGACCGCAGCAATCATCGGGGAATTAGTTTAATTCCGATGGTCAATAAGGTCTTAGCTTCGATAGTGCTGCGTCGTTTGACGTCGGTTCGCGAGAGTAACATCCGCGAACAGTAGGCCGGATTTCGTCCAGGTCGGGGTTGCGTCGACCAGATATTCACTTTTCGACAGTTACTGGAAACGTGTCGCACACACACGCACACACACCGCCGCCGTACGATCGTAGTATATCTCGATCTGAAAGGTGCATTCTACTCAGTGGATCGGACAGCACTATTCAGTGCTCTCCACCGGAGTGGTATGCCAGCGAAGTTCGTGAACCTCTTGCGAGTATTGTATTTGCATACTTGTGGTCGCCTGAGAGTTTACCGTGAACTAACAAGTTCATTCGAAACGACTAGTGGCGTTCGACAACGGTGTCCCATCTCTCCATTCCTGCTCAACTTCGTCTTGGACGGGGTAATTGAGGATGCTTTGTGTCCCGTCAACTTGCTAGCCAGCGACTGGAGGATATGGAAAGCAACCGTGAACAGCGGCCATCTTGTTGTTTTTCGTCGAGTTAGAATGACTGAATAAGCGCGTTTGTACATTTAGACTTGTGTAGAACCACTCTCTGGATAGTCACTGTTGTTCTAGAAGCACGTAACTGTGAGGCAAAGGCTGCGATCAGTGCGACTTATCTTGCTTTTTAGCACTCAACGACCATGATGAGGTGAATGTTAGCATCCAAATCTTTGCGATCCAGTTTCCGCCGGCTGATGCACTTCATTGTCCTTGATGCTTCTTCAAACTAGCCTCTTTCAGTTTGCGAACACTGATGCGTCTATCTCACCAGGAGTTTTGCTCATGCCTCGGTGACCTTAGCCGTCGATGCATGCTGTGTCCAAGAGACTCGCACTCAAAACTCCATCTTTGTTATCGGTCTGACATTCCCATCTTGTCCTTCGGTGAAGTTTCATTTGTGTCTTTCCGGGAATCCTGAGGCTGCGGCTGCGGCTGCATTACTTGACCGGATCCCAGTTGATAGCTGGCTATGCACAGTCAGACTTAGAGGTTCATGCCAAATAAACGGTTGTCGCTCTGATAGGCGCAACTTGTTTGTTGTCTCAGCGTGCACGCCAACGGATTGCAGCCCAAATGCGGTCAAGGACACTGCACGACCTCTTACCTACAGCGAGGCGGGTTGCCTTCGTAATTTTGGGAGGAGACATGAATGCTAGAGTAGATCGGCTGTCCTCGAATGAGGCGCATCTTGTAGGTCTCAATTCCTGTCGTTCTGAACACGAAGAACGTTTATTGGCTCTGTGCTCAGACCATCAGTTTATCGCCAGTAAGAGCTTCGGACGTTCCAATCGTCAGCACGCCATTTCGTGTTTGCCCTCTTCAAGTCAGCGATGGAAGCACTTCCCTCGATTCCGATCCCGCGGTAATGTGCCCTAATCTGTCAATATGCTTTAGTGGGCGCTCAGAATACACGGTGCATCGTCGGTTAGATTGTGACAAGCTATCTCTCAGGATACCTTATTTCAGCGCGTGAAGCTTAGTAGACTACGTTGGTTGGGTCATGTAACCTGGTTCTCAAACCAAGACCAACACCAGAGCCACCCACATCCGTAACCGCTATTCAGGGAACAGCAAGCACAAATCAAATATTAAACGTTGACCATACATATACACAACCGAGAAAGTCCCTTATCACTTTCCCTTGATGAAAACTAACCCCACAGTATTCTTAAGGCGATACCACTTACGGAATAGAAGACTTAAACAACCACTTCTGAATTTTCGTAAGATAAGCGTTGCAGTCTACGGTTCCTTGGCTGTGATAAGCCACAATTCCCTTCTGTTCACTCAATTCGTTCAAACTATTCACATAACGCACCGCTTTTCTTTTCCAGCCTCTGAACCTTGGTTAAGTTATATAAAGCTTAAGATTGTCTCCAAATTCTCATTGTTCCCCGCCACTAATCGGTGACTGCTGTCAAAATAGCGCACAACGTAGGAAGGGGTAGGGTTTGAATGGTTAGGCTTAAAAAATGGGAAAGCGAAGAGATTGGATGATGCTGAAGAATACTTAGTGAAGCTCCAGGAGACACCGAGATCTCAGTCCAAAACTATGCAAACAATGAGACGACCGTTCACCAATTATCGTGCCATCACACAAACACGCATATGGTGCTCTATATGACTTTACCCCGGAAAAAATCGAACCACCCACAAATCAAGCCATTTACTTCTCCTAGTTTAAGTACTGATATGCCCTTAAACTATAATATCTATGGCAACATCATGTGCTCGCGATCCTTGTGACTCTGAAAGTGTGCCTTTCTCGTTATGTGACACTAGTGCTGTGCGTGCTGACCCACCATTCCTATTTCTAGACCTTTTACTGAACTGCATTACACTCTGGACCACTATATTTAGTCTCAGAAGAAGGCTTCGTTGAAATGGCAATCTGTGACTGGAACAAATCACAGCTGTTTAACTCCAATAAACGACACGAATACAGAATGGTTACTGATCCCAACCAGACGGCAAACAATTTCATGCTTCTTGACGCTTATGAATTCCCAAAGTTTGCTCAAATGGTTTCCACATCTTTCTGATGACATGACACGTAAGGAAGAGATTATCCTTAACCGCTAGAGGGGACGCTGTCTAGAGCTTTGGACAGCAATTCAAAATGCAGTTTAGTTGTTCCAATCCTACAGTGGTGCCCCAACTTATATATGAAGATGAAGCAATGCAGGTAGGTACCAGTCATCAAAAAGAGATCGTTAAGGAGAAAAGGCAGCTAAGCCAAGTGAGCTACTTCTGCTGCTTTTTAGTTAGCTGGAAAAAAGTTAACGTGGAAGTCGATAAACCTCTTGTCACTAACGTGCGCAAGGGAACAGACTCCTAAGGATTGGTATGAATCAGCGATTGTCCTAATCTGTAGGAAAAGTGATAGCTTCCCGTGTGAAATTCATTGGTGAATTAATTTGGTAAATATTGCATCCAAACTGCTCGTGGGCATTACTCTCAACCGATTATCTAGTGCCCGCCATAAGCCTAAGCTTTAGAATCAGGAAGGTATTTTTGAATGGGTCGCCGTCGTATTGACTGCAACCTAATCTGAAGTGAACTTCAAAACATAAACAACTACCGTTCACCGACGATATCTTTCTCGATCTGAAAGCGGCTTTCGATTAATCAACCGTGCAATTCTGTGGCGCCGCCTTTCACTGGACGGTGTCAGGGATGTTCATTTCTTCCTCCCAATAGGTGTGCGCGAACGTCTGAAGCCGAGTTTGTGCTTATGGCGACTTTCCGCCGCATCCTTTGTCACTCCAAGTTTCAGGATCATGGTTGCCCGGTCCCCCTCCCTCATGTAGTGGGCCCCAGTGGCCATGGGAGATGTCTATTCCATTAAACTCATGCACCAGCAGGTCACAAAAAAAATTTCCCCGGTTACATACACACTTCCTATTCCCGTTCAATTTTATACTATAAATGAGTATGGAGAAAACTCTATTCACCTTTGAGATTAGTGGTATCAGCGTTTGCTCAGACAAAAGTGCCGGAATATGCGAACGATATTGAGCTTCTGAGTAAACGCCTGGATAAGTCGCAATCACTTCTTGGTCGTCTGAAAGAGGACGTGGCCAATTTTTATTGCGTTTTGTACCGCCAAAATACGAAATACTATTGCAGCATCTGACTGGCTCGAAGCCAGACTCCTTGTGAAGAAGTTGGAAAAAGTTAAGTTACTTCGACCGTTGCATTCCATCCAGTGGTCGCACATCGGACGAAATGTCGTTGTATATATGGAAGGCTTAGCTGGAACTGATCAACCTGAGCATCTGCGTGACACCAGCTTGTGTCTGAATACCGGTGACTCCATCAGTATGCGCTGTTCTCCGAAGCAAGTGATGGCTGGAGGGTCGGACTGTCCTAACTAGGTCGAATTAGACTACTGGATCCACAAAATTCTCCTCCCAAGCGATGCCTGGAGAATCTGGGCGATATGGCTAGTGCCCGAAGTCCTTGCCCTTGCAGTCGAAATACATCCGTTTCTCTATATTTGTTTTGTTCTATGACCTTGTGATTTTTTTCACTTCTACTCGGTGCTACGACGCAGCAACCAAAATCAGAGCGCATTCGTGCAAAATTAGTAGTTTTACAAAATGATTTGATGACTAACTACAGTCAACCGGTGACGGCCCACTGAATTAAGAGGGAGTTTGAATGCTATCACTTTGGTTGTAAACAGAAATTTGCCGTCATCTTGATTGCCACGACGCTCAGGCATCTGAGACCTTGTGTGGCATAATGCCATTCTATATACGGAAACCAAGAGCGTAGGATTTATTATTCGTACAGTGAGCCCTAAAGACTATTAGGTGGTATACACGGTTCAGTTATTTTTTTCAAAATACTACGCTTTTATAATCGACCGTGCACCGCAGTGTTTCTGCTTTTATTGCTCCCACAACATCGCCTACTTGAAAGAAAAAAGGGAACAAGAAACGGTAAGATGAACCGCAATATAAGGTGAAGAACTATAAAGAGGGAAGATTTCGAATGTAAGAAACCCAGACTGTGGCACTGAACCCTTCCACTTATTGTCCCCAATCTCGCGGTTCCCAGCTCGGTAATCCAATTGTGCTTGCATCAGTTAGTCCACTGATTGGGGTTCTCATACTTTTGCCATGTCATCGACTGTCAACTTCGATCCATCTCCCAATCCATTTAGCAGAACATGCAGCAAACCAGGCGTTTTATCACGTGGTGTCACCGTTGTTCAGGGTGCAAAATCGTCTGACTTCATAATCAGACAACAGAAAATGCCGACGATGCAAGGGTACATCAGTTTCTCTGAAAGGACGCCTTATATCACAACAGTCAGACCGAGTCAATAAGAAAAAGTAAGCTCCGACCAAACCATGAAATTCACTGATATATGAAGTAGCTGAAGCCAGTGAAGATGTGACCTTGAAGCCACGACTGAGAAAGTTAAAATAACGAAGTATACTGATTGACTTACGCGGAATTGCATTCGTAGACCGGGTGGCCGACCGGAGCGACAAGACGTTTCTGTCGGTTGTAGGGGACTATAGCTCCCGCGGTTGCTGGACAGCAGCGCTGGCGTCGATTGTCCCAACAAGGCTCGCGTGGTCCGAGATCTTGGGAGTTATCCTGCAATTCCGTGTCGGTTTTACAACTGCAATCACAACCAACAGGTGACTTGTTAGGAAGAAACACTCCTTGACCTGGACAATAGTCCGGGATAGGGAGGAAATCGACAGGTGGACCTGTAGATAGAAATGAACATACATGCATAGACTAGGACATCGATTTTATGATGAAACGGACAATGACATTGGGGGAATCACCAATTGACAAACAAAGCTGATTATTCACTAAGCAGGTAGAAGCTTCATACTATTTCACAGTTGGCAACTCCAGTCATCATGCAGTTGAGCACCGAATTGTAACGATACCGGTAGTGTCACTTCGTAATCAATGCTCAAGTATCTATGAACACCATTTCCGCAATGTAATAAAAATCTATTTACATCGCTTCCGTGAGGTGACGCACTGTGAGATTCCCGAGTAACTGAAGTGTTTCTAATATGAACTCGGACATGTGAAATGTCAATGTAGCTTGTAAGAACGTCAGAACACGCGTGGGAAATCCCAGTTAGTACATCTTCATGCACACATTGCATGAACACAAAAATGAAGTAGTTTAGTAATCTATACAAAGATAGAAATCAACGTGCCCAAATAGGCGCACTGTAAGAACGTAGTATAGTAAGTTAATTGACAGCTCCCATCCCGATGGATAATCGATGACGTGGAGATGGAGGATGGAAGAGCTAGCTAGTATGGGCAGTGAATTTTGCGCATTGATTCTTTTCTCTTTCTCCCTCCCTGTTTTTATTCTTCGTCGTGATTTCGATGGCACATGACCTGTACTCAGATTAGTACAAAGTAGTAAGTAGTTCCCATTCTCTAGAGGCTGTGGCTGAAATGAGCGATCGAGCGCACACGCTCTGATTTTAGAAATACCACCCCACGATTCGGAGGTATACATTTATCACACATCAATAACAAAAAAGAATGAATTCCCGTGGTGCACCATAGGTAAACTGCTTGTTAGTCGCCGTGCCGCTTTCTACTCACAATACGCGAACTCGTTCGGGTGTGGCTGGCCTGAGGGGTTACAGTGCATCACAAGTGAGATCATTATCAGAGTAAGACCTCTGATGACATTCCAATTTAGGGAACAATATGGATGATCCATTATTGGTGCCCAAATGGACCATCACGACGGACTAAAATCTTGCACTAATCAGACGAAGAGACTAAAATGTAATCGGACGGTGCAGCGCGTGTACGGAACTGAAACTGCTATCCCATGGGCTGCTAGTGACTGAATAAACAAAGCAACATAATCATTTGAAGCACTGCGCTGACTTTGTGAATGCTCTGGTCCAGAACTTTTATCTCGGGCATACTAGCCTCTATTCTCATTGGACATTTAAGACGGCGGTCCATGTGACACGCTATTGCTCGTCGTCTTCTTCATAGCTTCTTTTTCCTCTCTGACGTATAATAACTCCAGAATGGCAGAGCTCTTGATATAATTGAGAAGTCACTGGAATAGTTAGCTTTACTCAGCTAGTAAAACTGCGAATGGACTGAAACGGAAAAAGACAACTGCATGCTGAATGTATGGCAACAAATGAACGAAAGTTAACGTCAATCAACATGAAACTCTTTTCAACTCTCACGCATGCATTACATGTAAAGCCTAAACTCTGGACCTCATTAGTTCCCCCAAACCTCTCGAATTTGGTTGCATATCACGATCTATTTAACACAGACCACCACGGTAGAGCGGCTCAACGCGGAACTCATTGTATCTGAAGCCGCTAAGCAGAAGAGTCATTAGTGGTTTGCACTGTAGCCTTCTAACTTCCGCTGAACAGGAAACAACGGCTAAAGTCGGAACTACAAAACTCCGTTATAAAGAATGGATATCTGAAGATAATAGCCATCTTTCTGCGGTGGTTAAAGATGCCCGCTTATTTGGTTTTCCGGAATACCAACACAACAGACGCAAAGAAACCGTATCCGCAAAAAAGGATTGCCGTGATTACTGACAAAAAACAGCGAACAAGATGGAAACTGCAGCTAGTATCTGCCATTTAGGAAACTTTTTTCACTTCATGTGTCCGGCCAGGACAGTCCTTTCAGCTTCCCTTGCGCAATTCCCCCGATGCACCTATCCCCGAAAGGGGTGGCAAACTAACTAGACAGATAGAACATTTAAGCCAGCTGCTTAACCACCGACCAGGTAGACCGGAAGGCAATTCTCACTTCGGCCTTTCCATATAACATTAACTGCGACCCTCCATTATTGATATAACCCAACGTTTGAAGAACGAAACCTCAGCAGAAATCCATAACATGTGCCTTCCAGTGGTTATCGAGCCACTTCATATTACATTCCGGTCGATTTGGGGAACCGAAAAATATCAACACCATTGGAACACCTCAGTTTTGCTGACAATTCCCCAAAAGGGTGACAGAACAGTGTTCGGAAACTACAGAGGCAAGACTGTTAGACGTGGTCCAAAAGCTTTCTCCCAGCTTGTGGTAAATCGATTCACAGCATCGAGACGCAAGCAATAGGTCCAACCTGGGGGACCCCCGCCCAGGCAATGGCTGCATCGACCATAGGATCGTGAGACACCAACTCCACCGGCCCATTATCGGCGACAGTCCATCTGTTTCAGCTACCTTTTGCCCTCTCCGAAAACCTACCTCCTTGATTGCCTCCATTTCGTAAGGAGCGCTGGTACCCAGATGCATCGGTTCACTTGCAATCATAACTGGAAGACTCACTGTGGCCGTGGACCAACTAAACTGCTCCTCAAAGTATTCTGCCCGACGCTCATGAGAGTCAATCAGTGCGTCGTCGGATTCTTTAACCACTGCTATTGCTCGGCCTCTGTCGACCAGTATTCCTAATCAGTCGGCAAAGATTCCGACTACTGCCGATAGCCACCGTCTTTTCCATTTCCCTATCCATCACTACTCATGGTCATTTCCCAAGCTTTTGTTCAGCTGACGTCTCAGGGCTTTACACCTTTCGTTGTACTTAGCATCCAGAGGAACGGATCTGCAAGCACCCAATAAGACAACTGAAGTCAAGGATAATCTTTCCTGATGTCTCTATGCCGCGGACTCCTGCGTGGCAGCTGCTTTTGAGTTCATGGCATCTCTGATCTGCGTTCAGTGGTTGCCCGGATCCTAAGCATTTTGCGAGGACTACAACCACGTTGGAAACTTTGACTGGAAATGGAGTCCGCGACTGTAGCCTGGGATAAGCTGTGCCGGACAAGTGGATGTTGTCCTGGTGTGACCACAGTCCAGGCATAAATAAAAGCGTGCTCTGACCGATCGGCAAGCTCCCAGTGATCCACACCACCGATGACCGGCAGAAACGTGATCAATCTGCATTCAACACTGTGACAGTGCAGGATACCGTGTGAGCTGACGCCGCTTTTTATGTCAAATGGATGATCGCAAGAAACAGTCTGTGATCAGAGCAAACTTAGATGAGATAACCTCCGCAGTTAGTCTGATCGACTGGGAAAGAAAATCAACCTCCGATGTGCCGTCTCGGTTCCGCTAAGTACCAAAGTTGAGGATTAAAATCAACAGCAATGACCACAACGCCCGTTGAGCGCACAGTTCACAGTACTCCAGATAACTCCCAGCATAACTCGTTTTTTTACTCAGGAGGGCTGCAATCAGTGCGCGCATACACATACGACGAACGAACAACCACAATCGGATCACCGGGCACATGAAGAGTGAAGTGAAAGAACGAGTTTATATCTGGGCCCCTACGAGTCGTCACGGAAGAAGGATTTTAAACAAGCATTTCAAAGACAGCATGAATCTATCTTAAAAGTGCCAAGAGTTCTAACCAGGGCAGCTTGTTGCCCTCCCTGGGTGGGTGTGCGGGCAATGAGTGCAGCTAAATGAACCAAACATTTAGGTTCAAGTAATGCTTGCCAACTATTTCTTTCTCTCCCGCTAATACTGCTTTTAGGTAAATCCATCGAGCTGCAATTTTTCGTGGCAGCTTGTGCGATTCCTATATGGAAAAGATAAAAATTAGGTATCCGTAGAAAGGATGCTGGAGGTGTTCGAGCGACCGATACTTCGCGGTTGCCAATACCGCAGAAGGAGCTCTTATTAGGCAATTCTAACCGGAGCCTCTGACTCAAGTCTTACCCAAAAGACCGTGGGGTGCTAGCCCGGCACGAGAGCTCGAGGCAGGAACATGCTCGAAATAATGGGCACCAGGGTCCTTATTATTCAACTCGACGACTGATTTAGTATGTAATCCATTGTTTTCTCAATCCATTGGGGTTTTGAGGAGGAATACCGCTAGGGATTCCCATCAATAAACAAGACAATTGGAGTTATCAACCAAAAACATCGGTTCCAAAAAAGACTCAAACACAAAGCAGCGAGTAGTGGCTGAGTGGAAGCCAATCTACTCATCAGCGTTCAGCGGCAAACAGCAGGGCAAGCTTCACTGACCGCTGCCTTTCCCCAGAGTTACGCGTTTATATAAAAAGAGTGAATATTCAACGGGAACAGGAAGTGGACTTACACAGGTGGGAAAAGATAAGATGCTGCTGCATCCAAAACACAGTCTAACTGTAAAAATGCACCCTTTCAATCAATCCGATTCGATAGAAAATGACAATATGATCGCCACTGTTCACGGTTCACTGCCATATCCTTCAGTGTCTCCAGCCAGCAAGTCGACGAGTCTTTCGGACCCCAACCACGAAGGCGTGAGACACCTACTTTACCTAACTTCGCTGTACATCTTCTCATCCCACGTTGCCACGTCATCTGTTGGCCTCCACATGTCCGCTTCAATTCCTTGGGAGGAACCCGAAATAGGGC
>LUCM01000290.1:29080-83516 GCA_008360955.1 Fasciolopsis buskii
CGATTAGGGTTCTCAACCAAAGCCTTTGGTTCTGACAAGAACCTGACCGCAAGGCAGCGGGGTACAGCTGAGTGGGCGCCCATCTACTTGGATCAACTAGTCTTCCACTCGTTTTTACGACTGAGCTGCTAACTCATCAACCCCCAACTTGGAGGACCAGGAGACTACTTCGTCAGGCCTCTACCCATTGACGTTCCAGACATGATTGGATCTTCGGCTTGAGATAAGCCATCCTGTATAGCTCGTTGGATCATGGAGGCAAGCAAGCCGTCCCACCACGTCAAGGTGTAGTCTCGTTGTGACAGCCCCCCTACTTGGATCAATTACTTTTCCATTCAGTTTTTCGACCGAATTTTCAGTTCAAATCAACCTTCAACCTGGAGGACTAGGCTATTTTGTTAGGCCTCCACCCACCGTCCTTCCAGATATGACTGGATCTTGTATACCACCTTCGGTCATACCGGCACAACCGAGTATACTTATTTTCAACGAAACTATGGATATGGGTGTGTATTTGAATATGCATATATTCATTGATACGGGCATATTTATACGAAGTCTCGATAATTCTTCACTACTTCGTAGGCTAGAAAACACCAGGGACCAAAATCAAAACATCGTCACTTTGGGGACTATTTGGGCACTATTTGACGGACAACGTGCTGCTTAAGTCAGCTCTCAGCAGGCTGTTGAGTCTAGGTGACCTACCCACCGGAATTATGCGGTAAGCGTTCGACAAGGTCCATCAAACTGGCATATTCAATGATAAATTAGATGAGAATACGGCAAACTTACACTCGGAATCTATGCGATTCTCAACTGTAATTGGAGCTTCGTTGTGGTAGATTGAGTTAAGCTTTTGTTCAAAAACCTGGAGAGCGAGCCGTAAAACCTGCTTATCTTTTTTAGTCTGCCTCATGCGTTTGGAATTGACGAGGATGAAATCGGAATCGCTGGCCGGACGTTTCAAGCTATCCTCACTTAGAAGGGGACCCACGGAGCCACCTACAAAGTGACGACAAATACTCGGCTCCCTGTAGATTCTTGGTCTCAATAAAGAAGGTGGTTGTAAATCGAGAAATCGTTGCAGCAGTCCAAAAGGCGATACCAAAGAGCAGGGCGCTGCCTCCCTTAACCGATCGATCACTTCTTTTACTTGTATCCTCTTATCTAGCCGGGCTTCTGACTAGGGGATAGCTGGTGAAACAAAAGACGATACTTACTGGAAGTACGCCAACTTCGTTGCAGTTGGCTAAAAAATTGTTTATGGCATCCTTGCAATCAATCAAATTGTAATCCGGCTCCCAAGTGTTGAATATTGAAGGCCACCCTTCCCACTTAACGTGGTAATACGTCTGGTCCTGAACGCGTGTCATACGGGAAAGTGCAGTACCTTATCCACAAAACGACCGCGAATCGATTCAACTGCAAATTCGGTGCCCTCCGGGAAAGTGATCTCTCCACTGCCATAAACTAAAACCAAAATTCTCTGGTGCTATCGGTCAAATCTGCTTACGCTCATCAAGCAACTCGTGGGTTTTTTTTATGGGTAGCCTCAGTAAGCAAATCTCTAAGAGCGACCAGCATGAATCCACTGAGATTTCAACAGATGAACGCTGAATATCCTTTATATTACGCAAAACATCATCTTCCAAAATTATCGCTTCGCGAAAGCTGTAGGTCATCATTAGAGGGCAGCCATCCACTAACGAAGGGGCGGGATCAGGGACTGAAAACTGTAAAGTAGCAGATTATACGGCACGTAAACAGGGTGCCCCGGCAGCTGCGACCTTGAGCCCGTTTGAAAACCATGAGCCTGGGGCTACCGGCACAACTGGAAACGAAATGTAACGTTTTAGTTTCACTTAATATCATCAAGTTTGACGGGCCTAGGAAAACAGTTGAATGCAGTTAAATTTTTCGTGGTGTTGGTTTTAAGGGGCCAAATTAATGTAAGCCGTTTGACCTGGTAAACCAACACTTTGCAAGTATTTCAGGTTCCTTTTAGTTTGGACACCATTGTATATTAATGTTGCAGTGTGAATTGCCAAAATGAGTATATAAGAAACAATACCAATGGCGTTCCCCAGTTGCGCCCTGCTTGTAGTCATGCCCATTAGCTCGAACGTGACTGGAGTTCCGGCTGATCATAAGGAATTGTCCCGTTTTGTTCCTGTTTCTGAGTTTTGTGGATATTTTTTGTCTTTTTGAAAAGTAAACTCATAAATCAATGTGTTTGTGATAGCCGGTGTCACCATTTGGATTCAGACATCCCAGTATCTGTCTGAACAGCATTATTTGGTCGAAATCCAGGGTGATGCCTCTTGGCTGATGCAACGCAAGTGTCGTGACACTCGGTGCTGGTTGACAAAGACAGACTAAGTGGGCCTTTTTTTCCAGGCCATTCTACCCATCGAGCGTAGTGCCAAGCAACGCGAGTAAACCCCAATCCAAATCAAACGGTTCCGAACATCGGTAATGTGAAAAACGCAGTGGGAGGTCGCTGTCGCGCAATAAAATGCATTTAATTGAGTTTTCTAGGGACAGGAAAATTTTCGCCGTTTCGAAATTTTGATGTAAAAGTAAACAGCATGTGATCAGTGCTCAACCAAAATCTAATCCCGAAACGTAAATTTTACGTCACCGGGTTATAAAGTTTTTCGGTGTAAAAGCACGAGCAAACCTCAAATACACAGCCAGAAAGACAAGAAAAGAAGCAGATGTCATTGTACAGAAATATGCACATAGGTCACGCAGGTCCCACAACAGTGATTTTCAAAATCTCTCAATCGTTGAGAACGAAAACAATTTCAAGCAAACAAAAGCATGCACAATATAAGCCGCCAAACTCCCTGCATGAATTCTAATATAAAAGCATTCCCGATGATTTTCCCGACCATGCCTTACGCAGCATACTGAAACCATGGCCCAGAGGCAACGGTACTTGATGACAGCCAGAATTCAAACGGTGTCCACACTACAAATCCAACTGTTTTTCTATTTGGAATTGTAATTGGTGTATGAAATCCGGTCTTTCAATGTAACCGACGGAAACGACTTATCAGTCGGGACTGAAATGTCTCCCACGCAAGCTACTCCACGAGTTCACCAAGAAGGCCAAATCAAGGCGAACAACCCCCAGTTATACTTACAGCTATAATAATTATGCACACTTATGTAAGTATTCCGATTGGCACAATTCCCTCCGCGAACTTGCCCCCGCGAAAGTTTCGGTTTCACGCCCGCCTGCCGTAAGGGCTCCCAACGACGATATGTTCCCGTAGGCTCCCGTGAATTTGTATCTGGTCGTGTTAGAAAAATTTCACAAGACCTCATTCAGGCCAATGTAGGCGACTCTCACCTGTATTTGCTAAATCTGTTAGTCTCTTGTATTTTGTGGTAAATGCTGAAGTGCACGACAGAGGAAAGTTACAGAAAATTCTTTTATATCAGAATTCACGTAACCATTGATATTCAAATAACTGTTGCTTTATCGCTCGCATGCCTTTGTTTGACTGAAGATGTGTTTTTTCCCACCAAACGCGGAACTTTGAAACTCACTGTCTTGGAACCTGCGTGAAACGCGTACGCACTTCTGTGCAGTGACTTCGGCTCTCGTCTTGAGTTTCTGTGGTGGTAGTTTCAAACCATACACCCCAAAGTTGCGCACGCAGTGAGCACGGATTCCTTCTTGTAGTATCTGCCACGTGTCATGAGCCGTTGAGGTGTTGTTCATGCCATATGCTGCGACAATCAAGCAAATGTTTGGAGCTCATCGAGAACTTTACGTTAGATTCATGTCCTGAATCAGGTCGCGCTGAAAGATAAAGGCAGGGCCCTCGGGATTCAGTGGCACAGTAACTTTCCGTTCGCCAGTCATCATGGTAAATTATATGGACATTTGCTCACATGTGTTCGAAGGATGATGCCGTCACTGGTTAAACAACAAACACTCGACGATGAAACCCTAAATACAGTGTTTACTGAGGCGGAAGGAATACTGAAAAATTGCTCATTAGGACCGGTATCCATAAGCGACTTCACTCGCTTGGCTTTACCCATTAGCGATCACTAAGCAATAATGCCTCTCGTCGGTTTCTTGGAACCCGTCAATCTTTGCGGGATGCATCTTCACGGGGGAAGTAATCCAATCGCCTGACCAAGGGCCTTTGAATCAAAGTGGTTGAGAAAATACAAGCAAAATCTTCAAGTCAGACGGAAGTGGGCAAATAAGATAGGATAGTTTAGTTGAGGCTACTTGGTGAACGTCTCCGACAAACATAGTCATGTCAGTTTGTGGGATCCTGGTGACATGCAACGGTGGACTACCACTTCCACCGGACTTGTAAGAATAGTTAATTGTAGAACTGCAAAAGGAACGCTGACTTCTGACGTGCAAGGCATAAGTCACTTGGAAGGGGTCGGGGAGTAGATAACAAGACATTTTCCAGACTTTGGCGACAAGTGCATTTCAATGGCCTAGAATATGTAAAATGGTGACTCCGCGTGCCTATGTACACATCTTTCCACATATTGCGCAATGCCAATTGGACATTGAAAAACTGATAAATTTACGAGGCCAGTCAAAGATTAGTCCCCTTTTACCGCATTTAACCACGAATCGCAATAATTCACCTACCACCGGCGTGCATTCGAGGTTTGGTATGAACCATTTCTTCGAGGACTGTGGTAACTCGAATCACGCCAGTGAATCACGCCCGTTGCAATAAACTGATTCTCAACACGCGTTCTCTCAGTCACCAACCAGACAACTCCATGTTTATCTTCCGTTAGTCACACGACATATTGTTATATTTTTACAAATGTGGCCATGCATTTAGAAAGTTAGCTGCCGGTATCCTCAATTGCACATATGACATCGGTTCTGTGATATCCGTTTCCGCGACAACAACCCCTTGATTATATTCTAGAGAAGCTAAACGTGGTGGCCTGGACTGGAGAACCAAAGGAGTGAAGGTGCCCTCGATAATCTGTCAACGGTAAATTGCAAGGCGTTGGACAGTGGCACTAAGCTCCATCCCAGGTTGCTTGCCCGAAAAAAGCTCCCGCACGAACTCGCTAATGGTAGCGGACGGACCATAATTCCTAACAGGAACACTCAGACAAATCTCTGGTCATAGTCAGGTTCTAATAGCCGCACGGGAGATATACGCGCAGTCTAGCGTTCCACATATTCAGAATTTCAGTTTTCTGCCACGCCTAGGTCGGTCCCTCTTTGCATTCTTCCCTCGGTGGGGAAAACTCGCGGCACCGAGGTTTTACTTTGCGACCCACTGTTTGTCCGTTTGATATCTCGCCTCAATGCCTCTACCGGATTGCATGCAGTAAAACGGTTCCGTAATGCGTAAATGCATGCAGGGAAACCTCACTGAGGATATACTCACCAGACGGTGCCTTGTGCTGAACGACAACACGGTAGCCTTCCTGTGATTTGCACGTCCACATTTTGTCCCGCTTTTGCACCCACTGGGTTTAATCGGTTTTTTCAACGACCAGGTCTGCTTGAGTGTCCTGGCATTCGAGAATGCGCCATTCGTCAAGCCTCAGCGATGAGGCCTTTTATTCTAATTTTCTCTTTTTGAGGCAACACAGGATTTAATAGCTGTCATGGTTCGGCATCAACGGATATGCTACTTTCCTGATGATCACTAAACATTGCCATTTCCAATCACTGATTGCTCCGTGTGCAAGTGTGGGTATACATTTTCAAGTAACCAGCGCATATGGTGGATCGGGCTTGCTCGATATCGGTTTAATTACCCGGCGCATCCGCGGTAGATGTCTGGGCGTCCTAACAATATTAATAGTAATAATTTATTCCCTGACGGCGCCAGAAAGCATGCGATATGCATGAGCAAGATGTGCGACGAGAGTGACGAAAAAGGAAAGCAAAAAATGCTCATGCGCAAGGGGTAGAGGATATATCAGGTAACAACTATCATACGTGTTTGGTGATATTCGGTCCACAAATGCATATATGCTGACCAATTTTTGCGCGGACAATTTGGGTCCACAAGGCTTCTCAGTATTCCTCACCCAGAACTTGTGAATAGCCTGTAAGCGTCCATGAACACGCGATAGAGCACGGTGGATCTTCAACGCTATGAGTAGATATTCTCATATATCAGGATCACATAATCGGCAGCCTAATTCCAGGGAAAATGCACAGAAAGGAGAAAAAAGAAATTTAGCGATAGCACCAGAAGAGATCTATTTCGTGGAAAAAGCACATTTAACGCACGGCATTAAAACCCGATACGTCCGAATCGCAAATGGTTGTGACAAGTGGGGACAGCGGTTTTGGATTAAAATTGCTCAAAACACCTCAAAATTCATAATCTTTGTTGTCGGTGGTCGCATATTTTAGCTGTGTCCAACGGTAGAAGTGGTTTGGGAAGAGGAAAAAGCCGTCAGAAAGCCGGTGGAAGACAACACATGGCTGACGCAAACACAGGCCCATCATTGTGAAGAGCAGCTGCCAAGAGCAGCGATCTGATTCCAAATAAAGGGAACACAAAGAAGAGTCAAGAGAGCTGATAAGCCTCACTGTCGAGGGGAGAAATATGGTAAAACGTTCGCTGAACGCCAATTCAAATCAGAAGCTAATAACAGTTTTCCGCAAAAGTTAGGTTTGTGAAAACTCGGGTAAAAGTAACTTAGCAGAATGGCAGGAGGGTGCTGGCACGAAACAGTGCTCTCAAGTATTGAGACTCAGTGAATGTTAGCCAAAATAATGCTGGGTCTGGCTACCCAACCCTAAAAACATCTTTGAAATTTGAAAGCAAGGAGTGCGACCCACCAAAGTATCCAGTCGCCCAATGTGCGACGGCCTAATAGGTTGATTTGGCTGTACTCCGTACCGTCATGGTAACGTCAGTGCATATGATAGTTGAAGGAGAGAACGTCGTGGCCTAAACAAGACGAGCAAGATGTCAGGTTCCCAAGGCTGGCTGATCCCAGGAGTGTCTTGACGGTCAGAGTAATGGATAATTTTTAAAGTCAAGGTATAATTGGGCGGATTAGCTGTTCTCGCTAAGCGAACAGCTTAGCGAGAAATGCGGGCATGTGGGCGAAAGTGCAAAACGATTCAGCCTCTGGTGCTGTTAGCACATTCGGTTATTTGGTTATGTACAGAAAGCCGGATAGGCTTTTGCAGTTTACATTTCGTTTACAAGAAAGAGGGGCCGATGTATATCGATAAATCGGTAAAGAATGGCGGCAAAGGTAATTACAGAAGTAGGTGGAGGGAATGTAGTTGGAATAAAAGATGACCATGTCCACAGCAGAAAAACCAAGGTTTACGGAGTAAAATCTAAGAAATCATGCAACTGACACTCTAGAATCGATGAGGAGCAGGATGAACTACAGAAGAGGCTGCCAGCAAGAGAACAAAGAAACACGGGACAGAAGCCACAGGGGTTTAGGGCCGCGAAGTATACATTGGACAGAGCTACCAAAATCGAAGGCAGATGTCGATGAGGAGTAGAGAAGAAAGAACAGCGGTTGTTAAATCCAGAATGGTCGAAAATTCATCTCCCCTCTTCTTTTCGTTGTTCTCTCCATAATTAACCCTTCCCGTCCAACTTCCTGGTGATGGCTTTGATTTTGGTGAATGTTTATTTTCCGTTCGATGCATCACCTTTCTTTGTCTCGTCCTTGGGCTTTTTATTTGAGATCATTTTACGGACATTTGGTGCAGTCACGGATCACTTGGTTTAGGGCAGCTCGTGTTTTACAGTCCACTTTCGTTTCATCGCTCACTTTGGTCGACTGTAGACTTTTCGTTCGTTTACAGTGATTTTTGACTGTCACGCTCAGGCAAGTGTTGTTGGACCTGATCAAGCGTGCAGAATGTCTTGTATTTGATTAAACCACGGGACAGGTGCCTTCTGTTTAGTCTTTCTCACCGCAGATTATGTCCTGTTTTTGACTACCTTTTGGCTAGGTGATAACTGAAGGTCACTGCCAAAGACATGTTTCTCGTGTACATACTTGCCAACTCATGAATAGCGCTGTAGAATGTGCGGAGAAGTCTCTTTCTTTCTTGGGCTTCACATGAATTTAGGCTGCGCGTTGCTTTGATGTTTCGAAGTGCTATCCAGAACGTGCGAAGTCTATCTTTTTGCTAATCTCACATTGAATCACCGATCGCTTTAACCTGGATCAAAACGCGAACGTTTGGTCACTACATTAATTTGGCAATGCAGATTACACGGAGTACAAAATTACCCTCTGTCGACACGGACGAAAATGGTCATTGATCTATATCGGAAGATTCGGACAATCAGCATGTACCTACGAATAGTTTTTCTGTTCATAGCTGCAAAGCTTACGGTTTTAGTTGGCCTGGAGTTAAATATAGTTCTAGCGCTTCTAGAGTGGAATTGAAGGAAAGGCACTTCAAAGAATGGCTTGCAAAGGAAATGGAGGTGTTACACGAAGGGCAAATGAGCGAGCTGTTAGCTGTTCGTCAAGGGCTCGAGACAGCTAATTTGGCGGGCGAGTTGGAAGGCAGATTGTCCATTCATTCTGTGAAGGCCGCCGAATATAGTAGTGGAATTTCGAAGTTCGTTAATGAGCAATCGCAGTGGAATATTTAAGAAGCGGAATGCGCCAGCCTACCTGCAAAGAGTGGTACGGACTTAATTGATGGTAACATATTGCCGAAATTTAACACTCCCAGAGTCTTTTCAGGCGTGAACCTGCCCAGAGTTGAGCTCTTAGCATTTGAAGAACGTCCAACCGCGTACTGGAAGTTTATATGTCAGCTCTAAACCTACGTGGCAGAGATTTCGTGCGACAGTGGTCAGCGTCTTCCGTATCTGCTGCATTGCTGTAAGGAGAAAGTGAGGGAGATAATATAAGCTTGTGTTATGCCCTCACCCGAGGCTGGGTTTGAAAAGGCATGCGGAATACTGAACGATCTTTTCGGTCGCCCGCGCCAAGTTGTCCGACGTCTGCTAGATGGGCTGTTTGAGGGCATCAAACCCAGTCGGTTAAATGCAGATGCACTCTCTGGATTGGCAGTGCGCATGGAAAGCTGCAAGATTCCCCTGGAGCAGATGGAGTACACCTCAGACCTCAGGTCCATTGCAACTCTAAAGATAGTGGATGGGCTAACTCAGAGCGGGAGGGAACCGAGGTTTAAATAATTGACCGAATTTGTGTCGTCAATGGCCAGAATTGGTGGGAGCGGTTCTGGACAGTCAGTGGCAAGGAGCAAGCAGAACGTCGAGTTCGGCGCTACATTGTAAGGGGGTATTCCCTTTCACCCTGGCACAAGTGACAACGTGAACCATATGACACAATAATAAGGGGCGAATTCAGCAGTGCGTGTAATGCAGGAAGTTTATTAGGAATCAAATGTTGGAGGAAGATGGATACGTAGACTTTCCACACCATTCTGGGGATGGTTTATTGTTGGGTGCCTTGTGAGACTGATTTAATTGTATGAGGGCTCCCAGTGATTTTTAGGAGAACAGTAAGTTTTACGTTACTGAAACCAGGTTACTAATAAGTGAAACCATTTTAATTCGGCAGGGAAATCCGCTGCATCTGAAGTGGAACTGCATATATGCAAGGAATATATTTTGAAGATGATAGCGCAAACATAAAGTGTTCGATTCATAGAATTTTGTTTCAGTGAAAAGCTCCTTGTCTATTACGCTGAAGAAGTATTGTTTTTCGGATCATGGTAAATAGAATTCGTGGAGTAAACCAAAGAACTCAGGAATTCATTTTACCGTTGCTGTTCATTCATTATTTGAGAACCGCCTAAAATCCATTATCTAACACTCGTTGCTTCAGCAGTTTAATCTACCCTCGTAGGAGGACCACAGCTGATCCATTCTCCAGCATCTGCAACCCTGTCACACACTCCCAAAGTTAAGTAGTTTCATTTGGCTGATTGTCACTCTGCAGGTAACCAATTTAAGTCCTAGTTATTGGCCAAGGCAACAGCCTAGAGTGACAGCATGCGACGGACCATTCGACATGAAATTCTCATGTGCGCACAAGGCTGCATCCACGCTGAGACACACTAGCTACCATTGATAAACCTGCGCTGATACACAGCACAAACAGCGCGTCACCCCCAGGTGGGACAGTGCCGGGGCTATCAACACAGCGGCTAAATTAATCCGACCCCTCCCTATTTCATCTCTTCGTTAGTCGCGCCACTCCGGTGCCTCAAATACCTGGAGTTAACCGCAGTAACCATCTGCTGCCTGCTTCTCGTCTCACGTGGACGGAAAGGTCACTGCCCATGGGAATTTTTAAGCCGGAAGAAAACCACAAACTCGCATCGTGGATTTAACAGACCTGGCAAAGCACCAGATGTTCCTTGCTTAAGGCCTTCGCAGTTCCATCAGCTAGCCCAGGACACCTGTCTATGGCCCTCAGTTTCTTCAGTTGTATCCCGCACTGTCTACTGTAGACTTAATACTATCTGCCTGCCCGCCTATTCTCATTATGATTGACTATTCGCGCACAGCCTCTCTGCCTTTGCGACTCCACCACTCACCCCACTTCGGCGGCAACGTAGCCCTTGCTTTTGCGCTGCTCACTTATTTCTCTATACTGAATAACTTCAGTTCCTCGAAAATCGTTGCTGCGTCTTCCAGTCTGGATATAATCCTCATCACTGAATTCTGGCTTAACGAGGGCACGCCTAATGGTGTGATTTCCCTTGCGGCTAACCAATCATTTAGAGTTACGAGAAACGACTGCCGTGGCGGCCGTTGACTTGTTTATGTAAGGCGGTGTCCATCAGCCTCCTACACTTGAACGCATTCAAGAATCGGTGTGGCTCACTACGAAGTTGTCGTCCTGTGTTATCCACACTGCCTGTATTTATCGTCCTCCACCTCATACTAACATTGGGCTCCTCCTCTTGGCGGATGCATTTCACCACCTTGCTTCTTTCCAATTAAAATACAAAATCATTGCCGGAGACTTTAATCTAACCAGAGTAACGTGGACCACGGTTACGCTACCATCAAACCTAACATCGTTTGCTTTCCACCTACGTCATGGGGCTGGGTACAGCAAGTAATTATATATATTATATATTAGAACTCATCTTCACGCGTAATGGTCACCACACCTCGGTTTATGTTGGAAGCAAGTTTTGAGAGGGCTGCCACAGGGTAGTTCACGGTGGATCCATGCCCATGCCCACCTCCCCAATCATCCTATCGACACAACTCGCCTACCCCATCTTAAATGGGAAGGAGACTAACTGATTTTCAGCGTTAACTGCTTTTTTAAGGGGCCATTCATAATGAGAACCCAAACTGAAACATTTTGATGAAGTATCTCAAGAAAGCCGCTCTTCCCTTCCATTCCGCTGTGTGACTACGGGGCTGGAACGCCCGAGCCCGAATCTTTGTCTTTAACCTCAGTGTTCTTTATTCCTGCTAGACCACAGGCTTTGTGTTCCTGTGCCATCGTTTCACGCCTAGTGCTTCAGCGTGTATATAGATCAATCCAACTAGGTAACCCAACTCATGGACCGCTTTATAATGGAATGTCTAACTCCACTGAACGACTCTCATCAGTCATGCTATAACGCGCGACAGGTCATGCAAAAGCGCAATTAGCCCTGGCTCCTAACTTATTGAAGTTTTTTTAGTTCGAAGGATTATGATCTGTTTATTCAATTGAGCTTCGTTCCATCCGGCCATGGCAGATCATCACGTTCTGGAAAACACGGGGCCTAGCTGTTTCGATGGACATAGCTCCGTCATCCTCACTTTTCCTGGCGTTGCGATAAAAGTTCAAAGCTTCATTGCCTTTTGGTGTCTCGCCTTTGGTAAACAGAACTGATGCCCAAAACTATAGAGGAATCGGTTTACAATCACTGGATCGCTTTGGGTTCTGTTGTCTTTTTCCGTGTCCACTCCGGAAGCTCACTCGGAACAAATAGAGGTGCGGAATTCGAACGGCCAGCTCCACTCGCTACTGGAAAAGAGTAGACAAACACAGGACACTACCGCGCGTCTCCTGGTTACCCGCCAATACAAGTCAGAAGTCAAGTGAGCTTTATTATCCGAAGGTTTTTGTGGGGTGGCCTTGGTCGATATAGCCACTTCTAGAGCGAGTTTTGAGGAATCTTTTTGCGGCCATATAAAAGATTTCAACCGCTTACGTCGTTTCGACGATTATCTGATGATGCGAACACATGGGCTCCTCGGAAGCGATTGGGTGTTTTTTGACTGACCTACACAAGAATGCCGACCCGGCGGCAGGTACAATCGGAACTCTAGGTGTAGAAAAGCATTTTTATTTATTTTGAATGATTTCTTTGTTAGCAGCAGTTGTTGCAAACATAATGCAACGACATGTTCAAAAGAGCCATCTTAATGCATCACAACCTTCCACAAACTGCATTTATTCGTTCAAGAGATGAATTAGCCTCAAAAGGTAACCTTTACTTATTTCAGGTTTATGAATTAGGCTTGGAATCCTAAAAAGTCAGTTACTTCGCTTATCGGAAGCTCCGCATACACTGCAGTCCCCCTGCAGAAATGAAGGACAGACAACGGGTATACGAACTGAACAAATTATTTGGCAAAACAGGAAGGGCCACTCACAATAGTTCAGCTCTCGATAGTGAATATCATTCGAGGTTTGATAACGTATTTTAGGAATAATTATACCTGACAAAACACATATTTAAAGCTTCTGTATTTGTTATTAGATGGATAAATTTTAAAATAACATTCCGAATCTAATGAAATCCAAACTAATCTCAGGATTAACTAACTCAGGTTTATTTAATGAGATCTTATCATTACACTAGGCAGTGTTTCAGTGATTTCAGCATATTAGTTTTATTGTTGTTGGACAAAAGTCCGATATAGTTTCATTAGAACCACAGGTTAATTGGAAAATAAAAGAGGGTGATCATGAGAAGAATATAAGTTTTGCACTAAGGTCACCAAACAGAGCCTGTTATAGGCCGTTGGAGAAAGTTCAATTGAGAATTACGTGCTAATCGATTCTGGTTTGGCATCTTTTCAAAACGTGAAATTTGTTTATTCTGACTTCCTGAATCAAGCTTCTTTCCGGGAGCAGATATAATAACACCGAAGATGGAGAAATCATGTTGTTGATTTTATCTTTTATCATTTAATTCCTTTATTATTGAAATAATTTACATCATTTTTCAGGAAGGGGGCCGCGGCCAGCAAAAGGCTGCCGAGTGGGGAAGTTGCACAGTGGTGGGAGGATTCGAACTCAAGGCCAAGCGTCACTCTCCAGGCCTAGTGGTAATTTTCATCCTAAATTTCTTGTCGCTTAAGTGTCATGAAACATCCCTCTTCCGCGGTGTTCGCACCTCTCTCTTACCAATTACCTGCTAAAGCCCCGATTGTGCAGCGTGTTCTGAAGAAAATTAAACTGTTGTCAAACTAAAGTTTATTGAACTGAAAATCGTGACGCATGAGTAGCCGAATTTGAGCGAACTCCGTTATAACTGGTGTTAAAGATGATCCGTTCATGCACACGGACTACTACTGATTGAAAATTTCGTAGGTTTTATTCAGTAAAGAGTAGAAAAATCTCATTTTCTTCGAATAGTAAACAATGGATTCCAATTTTCCAGTCACCAGGTGGCATGGACGCTGCCAATAGAGCACGTACAACAGTTTTCGTTCCCTAGCTGGTGTAATGTACTGTATTGTACTGCATTGTATTGTATTATATAGGCTTTTGCGTGCAAAATACAATGTCGCATTTCAGTCAAAAAACTTGAGGGTGAAAATGAAATAGGAAAAAATTTGCACTCATCGCTTTGTAAAAATGTGAAAAAACTTGCCGAGGGATAATCATAGCACGTTATGATAGGTTGCTCAGGAATTCGGCTAAAACACTGTCACAGTTTGTCAAAATGCGTGCTAAATATGGTTCAGTGGAGCTCCTATAGATATTGATTCTAGAGGTTAAGAAATTAAAAGCGGATCCTGTAGAAATATGAGCGCAACACTTTGAAAGATCGTTGTGCAGGGAATGCATGGAATCAGAAAGAATTTTGTGGGCAAATTTCTCACATGTTGATAAGTGCTGAACACATAAATTTAGAGGCCTTTCAGTTAGTAATATGAAAGACACGGCTGATAATTGATAGCCCCCGGCGAAGAAGTTTAGAGTCCTTTTTAAGTAAACCTGGAAAAATAACAAGGGATCAGTAAAAAAGGGATCGGAAAAACACATTGGTATGCAAATCGGCACTTTGTTTTACCTTGTACTGCCGAAGCTTCCTGATTTGAAATAACAATCGCTGAAGATTCCTTAGGTGGAAATGTGAGAAGCCCACTTCAGACTTCTATCAATAATTTCCCCCTAGATATTTCATAGAATCAACTCTGGTAAGTGGTTCTGAGTTGATGAACGATATTTCGATAGGTAGGCTGACCCAGGGAGAGAATAGACATACAAAACATTTAGGTGTATTGAGATTTAAACCAGTTTGTGCAGAGGAATCGTAGATAGAAGGTAGGCTGTTGGAAAAAAATTGAAAATCATCGTGGTTCGAAACTGCTTGAGATAGGGCAACGTCATCAGCATACTTAAACAGATGAGAGGGGGAGCTAGTTGATAAGTTGCCGATGTAAGTAGAGAAGAGTTAGGGTAAAAGGACAGCACCCTGGGGCACTCCTGAGTTGCTGACCAACGGTTTTGAAGTTTTACCGTCCATTCGTATGCACTGGGTTCGGTTAGTAAAGTAATCAGACAGTCATGCTAATAAAGGCTTGGGACAAGCAATTGTCTCCAGTTTGTGAAGTAGAAGAGAGCGTAGGACCTAATCGAATGCAGACGGATAGTCTAGAAAGACGCAGCGCACAGATTTCATGGATGCGTTTAAGTACTTACGAATATGGCGAATGAGGAAGGTGACAGCGCCCAAAGTGGACCTGTTAGATTTATAACAAGGGGTCGTCAGGAGGATACATAGAAGAATGCAGGCGCTTAAGTATGGCACGCCCCGTCAGTTTCAGACCAGCAGTTGTTAAGCTGATGGGGCGAAAACGTTCTGATAAAGCAGTAGAACTGCTAGAATTTGCGATGGGAATAATCGTGACGATAGAAGACAAGCTTAATAATGTGGTAATCAAAAAAGTGAATGCTTTCGCCACGGCCACAGCACTATGCCTTAAAAGAGCTGAGGGCAGACTGTCAGGACCAACCCCTGTGGTAATTTTAGTCTGGCGGAGAAGGTCGAACACCTCTTCCCTAAAACTTGTGACTGTCATAACAACACTGTCCAAATATGGTAGGGGTGTAAGTGGAAGGATGGACGAAAGTATGACTGATGCTGTCAACATCCGCAGAAGATTTTGCATGTTTCTCTTTCTTCCCATACAACAGTGGAATGCCTTGCCATAGGATTCGATTGTTGTCACCACCCAACGGTTGGCTGGCGAATATAGTGTCGATGCACTCGATTTCAACTTTTATTAAGTTGGGAATATACCGCGTGATTGAGTTATTATGGGATTTGTTGGAGTGCTCCTTTAGTCTTCTTAGAGTTTTCAGTTTCTGAGTGGAGATACGGCCGTTTTAAAGGCGATGTTTCTAAGGTACAGCAGATATCAAAGATTGTGTTGGCCGTCTCTGAGGGCGATTAGCTCATTAGATTGCACTTAGGTTTACTATTACAAAAAACAAAACGCCAAATGCACTTGAAAACAAGGCAACAGCAATAATCAATCGTTTTAAGCATAAACCACTGTGTGTTTAATTACCGTTTATCACGGGAATTCGTTTGCCGTTCTATGTGAGAAATGCAATAACCAGGATATTTGTAAGCTTGAGGGTTACAGTTACAAATTCAATTTGTAAAACCACCGCTGTTTTCTGCGTGACGGATATCCCTCATAGACTGAGTCAATATTATTATGCATCAAATTCTGGCAAAAGAACAGTGTAATTTACTAAATATGATTCAACCACTTGACATGTAGCCAGTTGTTTTCGCGATGCAGGTACAGCTCCAAACAACCGCTCATTTCATCTGCTTAATAGAAATGGAACCTGGGGATTCTTTTGGTCTTGTAATCAAAAAGTGAAATGGATGGCCAAAAATGCTTGCACGGTCTAGTTATCTAGTGGAGCACAAAGACGTGTCGGCACGCTTGTCCACATTTAATTGACTATTACAAGAAGAAAATGTCGGGGAATTTTAGGCGTATCGGGTCACAACCGGCTCTGGAATTGTATCGATGTGCTATGTGTTAGGTTCAATGTTAAACTGCATAATGTCAAGAAATAGCGTTCTCATTTGGAAGTACCACTTATCCCCAACTGCCTACAGTAACACTAATCCAGGTGCGTTTTTACTGCTGACTGGAAAACTCAATGTGAGAAAACTCGCAAAAGGTAATCGAAACGTTGGCGAAAATTCTATTTTCGGCCAACAACACCATGTTCTGATAATATGCTTTTCCACATTGATCATGGAATCATTTATCATTGCCTTCAATCTTTGTAATTACCCTCGTAGAACAAAGTAAGTGATTTATAAGTTAGCTTTCTGGCAACCACATAAGCAGATATCAGCTGAATATGCATTAAAATAGGTGTCAAATTTGTGATAGGTACACCATCCTCACTCAGTTGCGTCCAAGTTCAAAAATTGGATTTTTTACCGGACGAGCAGAGCGTTCTCAGAGGTACCATTTTTCGAATACGACTACATACCCAAGTTTCCAAAGATAAGACGGGCCATATGTTTCCGATTAAGATCAGATTATTTGGAATCTGTGAGCTTGGGTATTCCCCAGAAGGTTGCCTAGTGGATTTTCTGATGCAGACTTAGTTTCTCATTGGAAAACGTATTCCGCTATCCATTGCCTTAATTTTCCTCAGCCGGAATGCCTATAAGGCATAACAGCAAGTTCAAGGCGGAATGTGACACCTGATTGCATTCAAATTTACCTCGACTAACACTTCTGCAGTGGGCGGGATTCAATGCCGTTGAGGCTGAACGGTTCATGAGTGAATTCAGTTCATCTTACAGGATAAGATTTATTACCTGGCCAAATGACGGTTTTCTTGCTTGTGCGAAGCGAGCTGCTTAGTCTGAACTGTAAAAATTATAATGCAAAATGGTTCTGTTCCGAAATTACCTGCACAAGTTTTATTTTTTGTGACAAGATAATGAAGTAAAATTTAGATTGGCTGTACTCCAGTTAACCTTAAACTATGTTTTTCAATGACTGCCATAACCAAACCATTTGCTTATGCTGATGGGTAATGTTTCAAAGCCCTCGATAAATTTCAAAATCAAGGGATCTGAATCAACTATTACCTTCTTGGAGAATTTTCAAAACCAAATAGAATAGATTCCACTCCCTTCCAGTGTCTTCAGCGAAAATGTGAAAGTACTTCCTGATTAATCAGTATTGGTCGGAATGAATCAACACTTCTATTCGTCAAATGAGGTTAAACAAATGATGAGAGAAATAAAGATCACAACAAGTTGATTTTCGTTCGGTCTCATCTCTTGGTTAGCGCCAACCTTTTTTCCGTTTTTCATAATCTGGTAGTAACTGAACAAAAGGAGGGCATAATTATTAATCAAGTTTAATTAAATAATGGACTTGAAGCGGAAACACATGGATAACGTCAACGAAATAATCACAAAGATCAGCATCAGTACCTCTCAAACAGAATATCATTTCACGCAGTTTAACGTTTTTTAGGACCTACAAACACCTGGTAGTAAACTTGGGACATTTCTGGGTTAAACAGTACGGCTGTTGGTTCTCCAGGAAACTTGCTCGTGCAGTATGAATGAATAGTGTAGAAAATTGAGTCAAACTCTATTATTTCTGGCTGAGTGCATAGTTGTAGACACTGGACATCATAAAGAAAGATTAATAAGACGATCTTAGGCTTATCATTGAGTCAAAATCTGTCTGCGAAATTATTTTAGAGGGTTGATTTCTAGTGTCAGCAGCTGAACCGAAGTTCTCGTCGTGAAATCATGCTTCCATGTAAATCAGTCACGTCACAGAGTTACAAACTGATACATTTAAGGAAATATTTCCCTTACACACTCGTACACCAAATTTTGTCGAAATAAGCAAATTCCTTTGCGCCAGTACGTGTGGTTGATTACCCAACTGCAAGCGCAAGCTTACTACATCACGTACATCCGTTTGCTCACTTCGTACTGTCATCCTTCATACGGTCGCGCAGTACGCCCACGAAGACTAATCGAGGTGAGCTGGGACAGAAAGCCTGCGATCTGCTACCTAACCGGTCAACGGTCCAGAGGTAGGGCCTCACGTGTTTCTTAAAATATCAGGATAAACCGAATGGCTAAGACCGCGCAATTGTCGCAAGATGAAAGCGATGTCAATAAACTCGAATGTCATCTAGCCCTTATTGTGCATCATCCAGAACGCCAAGTATTGGAACTTTGCATTGGACAGTAAGGCTGATCAGGTACATTCATCGAGTTTGAGTAGACTATGGACTAAATGAGCCATAGAAAATGGTTCAGCTACGTTTCATTTTGACTATGTTTGAGCAACAGCTGATTAAAATTGATAGCATATTTCTTTCCTCATGTGGCATCACAGTCTTCAATGGATCCTCTTACTGCTCGATAACAGTCTGAGGTTAGTCAGGAAATTTATTGCATGGTGTATTCGTTAGTAATCCGTTAATATTGCGTTGATTCAGTATGAGACAGGCTCATTGGAAATCAGGCTATATGATGCGGGCGAAAATAGTCGGTATGCTTTAGGTTATGAAGGTTATTTTACTATCCAGCACTGACTAGTATCTAAGATTCACTCGTGCAACCTGAACCGACTGAAATCCGGCATAAGTGTATGACGGAAAGAGTGCTCAATATGATTCAATCCATTTTTCGTCCTTGCCGGAACACTCTCGAACAAAAGCTTTGTCGCCGTCTTGACCCATACAGAGTGTTTTATTGTCTAATTAAATCGGTCAACATCTCTACTATTTAATTGCATCCACTCCTATCTGAATGATGTTCACTATCAAATACATAATCACAAAGTATTTCGCGATATGCGCGTCCTATGGATTGCATTTTTGCCTCGTAAAGAAGGTTGAGTGAACGCTCCAGCACAATATTCGGGGATTAGCAGTCCGTTTCAGGGTAGGGTCAGTCCCTGGTGAATACCTCAGCAACCATTTCTTAATTACAACTGGAAACTATACAGGGCATCATTGTTACAGTTCCAGGTACTAAAAACTATTGTTCTCAATATATCCGACAGAAACGGAAAGTTACCTTTAACACCCGACTGCAGGCTCGCATGTATGTATGCCTGAAAGATAGGCGTTGGGAATAAATTCCTTTGGAGTATCGTGCGCTTTACACGGAGAAAATATGAGTTCCACTGGCACTGGTATGTTGTATGTGGCATTCAACAACGCCACCTCATTATCAAGTGGAACATGTTTAGATATTGTAACATTTCTTAGTCTCGAGACCGTCCAAGTTTCATACGCGTACATATGGTGGAATGTCACAAGCACCATACAAAACATGTAATTACATTTTGTTCCCTATTATCAAGGAATTTAGTTCGTTATATGAAGCTGTTTAATTACCTTGAAAATACAATCGAGACGTCATGTATTCTGTTTACCTTGTACGCCTTTAGTTTTAAAACCTGAAATACAGATATGGTTAGTCTAAATGGAGCGTCAAGCGGTGATATGTTAACATAATCGAGCAGTAAAAAACGTACTAAGGGAAAAATTTCCACTTTTCATATTCACCATTTCTTCAAAGGCTTATGGTAATTTGGGGTGGTAAGAAGTGGACAATGAAGACAAGTTGCGGAATTAATGAATTCGAACGGGGTTCGCGGATCATACGTACGGAAAAGCCGGCAACATATAAACGGATTTGTATCAGTCGGAATGAGACCAAAGCTCGTTTTCAAGACTGGAATATACGAAGCATTATTTAACTTGCCATCAAGAAACAATCTGTCACTTTTCAGAGCATAACCTCGCATTGCAAGTCTATCGAAATTCCTTCACACAATGTCACCCGAAATTCAACTAGGGCAATAAACTTTGGTGTCTTCGGGAAGCAAAAGCCTAAGCTAAGATAAAACGCGGTTAAGATGATGGAGGAAAGAAAGATAAATCAATGTAGTTAACATTTATCACCATTTCCATTCATCATGAACTAACATGAACGCGGTTTGTTATATGCGCTGTGTTGAGTGGAGAAGGAAGTACTGACAGAATTTCTGAATAGCATCAAATTGAAACGGTTTCACGCATTAGACATGATTAACCTGTCCACTCCCGAAACTCTTCCATTTTTGTTGCATGGGTTTCTGGCCATGATTACGGCGAACCCTATCCACTGGTCAACTGGAAAGCGATGATCATTATCTGCTTCCGTGAAGGACACAACTTGCATACCCTAAAATAAATAGCTTTTATGAAAACGTTCGTAAACTGAAGATTTCTTTATTCAACACAAACATTCTTATTAATACATTTGCGCACATTTCGACACTGAATCAAAATGAAATAATAATCCAAAATTCCCATTCGAGACCTTTAAGATACATAGTGCAAAACCATAGTGAGAATTTTGAACCGTATTGTCCACATTCACTTCAGCAATGAGGCCTGACATTTGTGAAATCAAAGTTCACGAGTTTCTATCATCCAGCCATTTTATTTCAGCATCGCTGACACAATGCTGAACGCTTACATGAGCCTGATAACAGTAGTCGTTTCCTACTACCGCCTCCAACTAAAAACAAAACTGTGTCAGAAAGAGGTAATTTTCTCGCAGTTAGCCGAAAAACTGCTTAGTAAAGTCATTCGAAGGGAATTCGCGAACACTGAAAATATACACGACGCTAACTGCATTGTAGTCTCTTTATATCCGGCCGGAAATTTGTCTGAAATTGACTGTAATGCAAACTTAACGAGAACACTGATCTACTATTAACTTGGTGTCCCTGTTTTATTAAAGCACAGTTATAGACCCAGCTATTACTGACCATTGACGAAGTATCTACCAGAACAACCAGTTAACCATCAGATATGCCAAACCAAATCTTTTGCATTGTTAGATACAAGATTCATAGAGACAAACACAACCAGTAATTTACGAACAAGAATAATATATGGACAAACCGAACTTAGCGGATGCTGCATAACAAATTTCAAAGAATAAATAGCTAGTTTGAAAAACCTATTTTTGCTAGTGCAAAACCTTCAAAGCAACTTTTTTGGTCTATTCTTTTTGCCTCCTCCGTAGATTCTGTAAGTTGATGAGAACGTGAAAAAAGTTGCCTTAGTGCCCGATGACTCGAGTGCATAAGGCTGACACCTGTACCATCCAGTACATGGATAAAGTTAGCAGCCTTCAAAAGCTGACAGTTTTGAACGTGTTCTCCAACTGTGGTGAGTCAGGCGCTCACAAGTTAAGTTATCAATTCTTTGAATTTTGATATGGCATTGAATCTCTTACACATCAACTTCCCTGAACTTACTACATGGACATGCTTAAAACCTATGATTTGGTTAACTGCATCTCATTATTCTATCCTAGATGCCAATTCAGTGGAAAATGTTCCAATGCACTACGACGAACACAAGTGAACCATTAGTATATTTCATTGCATCTATAATACCATGATTAAACTCAGCGCCGTTACATCGTAAGTCATTACCACCATTCACAGAAGATCATCGGTATGATATCTGCCAGTGACGTCATTCGATAGGATTATTTGCCCCGGTGATTACACACTGCCTCCATGGTCAGCTCGGATGACTGCTATATATATATATATTATATATATGTGGCACTGGTTTGTTCTCTGAGCTGGGCAATTTGATTGCAAACGTTTCATCACCTATCGAGGTGACTTTGTCAGTGCTTTGATGTTGTGGCGAGCGTCTGGTTGCCATCATCCTCCTAAATTTATCACAGTCTTTTAGTCGTTGTTGATTGGCTGCTCTTGGTGAGGTGGTGGGATAGTAATGTTGTGCAATGTTCGCCTTCGGCTATTGTTGACATGTGGGCTGAACCAGCGTCCGTTTCGACTGGCTTGTGTTGATTGGTCCTTCGATCGGATCGATAGGTATACGTGGTCCAGCTCGACGTGTCTGTTTATCGATCTTTCCGAGGAGTGCCAAGCTTCGAGAAATTCTCTCGAATGCCTTGTTCTACCCTGGGCGACGACCCCGACGTTTTCGAAGTCGAACTTGTGACCCTCCCGGTCTTCGTGAACCGAAATTGGAGACAGTGGATCATGCCTTTTTGTCGCCAGTTGGTGCTCATGGATCCGTGTCCCGAGTTTCTTTCCGGTTTGTCCGGTGTACTGTTTATCACAGTCTTGACAGTCGATTTGATAGACAATGTTAGTTCGATTCTTCTCAGCCGTCGGTTCTTTCGTCTTAGATAGAATTTTTCGTAGGGTTCTTGTTGGCTTGTGCGCCACTTCAATTCCATGGGGCTTAAGTAACCTTGTTGTCATTTCAGAGGAATGCTTGATGTACGGCAAGAAGTTTTGTGCTTTGGTCTGTTCGGCGATCGCCTCTCGGTACTGTTTTTTTGTTGGCGCTTCGTCTGATGAAGCTTCGAGTATACCCGTTACGCAGAAACAGTTGAAACAGATGGTTCTCTTCTTGGTTCCTTCGCTCCGTAATGCTGCAGTGGGATTGTGCTCTTTTGAAAAGTTCTTGATGCAGCTTCTCTTGTGGCAGCTTGGGTGGTTGCTTTGGAATTGCAAGATTTGATCTGTGTGCGTGCGGTATACGGATGTTTCCAAAGTGCCTGTATTTGTCCGTGTGACGAGCACGTCTAGAAATGCAGACTGCTGTCATGTTCTGTTGCCATGGTGAACTTGATTTCCTTGAAAACTCCGTTCATGACAGTGAAGGTTCGTTGTCGTTCAGATCGTTTAATGACTACGAACGTGTCGTCAACGTAGCGCAGTCACAGTTTTGGTTTGATGTCCGGCAGGATGGTCTTCTCCAGTTTCTGCATCACTGCCTCTGCAATGAGGCCAGATATTGGGATCCTCTTCACTTGTTCGTAAAACGTACCCTCGAACTTGAAGTATGTTCGCAGGCATAATTCTACTAACTCGCATACACTGCTCGACCTTAGTTGTTCGCTCCATTGGTGCTCTTCTAGGAGTTCTTGTAGTGTTTGTCTTGCCAGATCTAGAGGTATTGATGTGAAAAGGGACATGACGTCGAAGGAGATCATGGTTTCATCTTCTTCGATGTTTGTCCCGTGAAGCTTTTCCAAGAATTGTAGGGAATTGTTGATTGAATCTTCATATCCTGTGATGAGCGGTTTCAATCGCTTCCATAGGTTTTTAGTCAGGTTGTATGTTGGCGTTCCCGGCAGTGCAACTATTGGTCTCAGGGGTATTCCTTCTTTGTGGATTTTCGGTAGTCCGTTGAATTGTGCAATGTTTGAGTCATTGGCCTTCATCCTCCACCGCTCTGCTCTGCTTATCTGATGTAGTCCTTGTGATCGCTTCAGTGTTGCGTTGATTTTCGTCGAAAGCCTTCGGGTTGGATCGTCGTTGTTTTCTCGATAAGTTGATGTATCCGGTAGCAATGTTTTTGCTTTTTCCATGTACTCTGTCTTGTCCATAATGACTATGACCCGTCCCTTGCCTGCCGGAAGAATAATTATATTTGATTCTTCTTTCAGTTTTTGTAGAGCTCTTTCTTCTCGTTTCGAGATCTTTATCGTTTGTGTGTTGCGTGTCAGTGCCCGGACGATTGATTGTTGGGTTTTTTGTTTTGTTTCGTTAGAGATTCCGGTGATCTTGAGTTTTAATTCAACCAGGTACTCCTTCTTATTAGCGTCTTTAACATTGAAGTTTAGTCCTTTGATTAGTATTTCTTTTTCTTCCTCGGTGATAGCCCGGTGTGACAGATTATTAATCCATGCGTCGCAGCGTGTAGTTTCCTTAGTGCATGTCAATCTTTCGGGCGAGTGAGGCCCTCCTTTTAGTCTTAGTGTTTGCTGTGCGACGACCTATATATATATATATATATATATATATATATAATGAATGCATTGCACTTTGTTCCTCATGTCACATTACTTATTGTCTTTTCCATTAGAATATCACCGGTATGGCTCCCATTGCGGACTGAAGCCACTGTGAACACAACTACTGGCCCTATGCTCAAAACTGTTTGTCAGGCTGATAAGGCCTTATTCGAAAATGCTAAAGGGACAGGGCATCAATAACAGGCATTTATGAAATTTCTCTGAACGGCTAGTCGTGCAGTGCCAATATCCACCTGGTTAACGAAAACCGTGAAAGTACCGTACAGCCGTTTCATCTTTGTTAGAAATCATCAGCGGTGAACATCTGTCGCACGGGAACTGGTCACGAAATGGGGACGAACGAATGTGGATCGAAAGTCTTAGTCATTACGCCAGCCGGGCTGATTCGTAAAGGTTCATCGGATATTAAGACTGAACGACGCGATGCCCGTATCCACAAAAGCCATAAAATAATCGAATGAAATGATTAAGGAAATTGTATTTCATTGCTCACCTCGTCGCAGCTCTTTGGTCCAAGCTTCCACGTTGCTTTTCAACATTTGCACAATCAAATCAGAGTCAGATTTTTGTTCCTCATTTAGTTCTTCTGTCTCCGTAAGAGCATCATCACATGCCTGTCGAGCTATCTGGCATGCCATCTCCAGTTTTCTGGTGAGAGCATAATGAAATGTGGCATAATTGAGAGCAACAGCCAGTCGAATCGCATTGTTTCTCGGCAGTGTCCTGGAGGCAAGAGATTGTGCCTGTTTATAAGCTATCAAACTAAATTCTGCCAAGTATTCCCTTTCGTTTCCTTCTTGGAGTTCAGCCAAATATCGATAATAATCTGCTTTTCTTTTATAAGTAGACAAAAAAGTAATCCAGTGTAATAATTTTACAATTTAAAACACAACACCTCGGCCTCAGCCACCGGGTTATCCACGGGGAAGAATGTGTCCAGCTCATGGATGGCCAGTTGAATAAGGCATTGCAACTCCTTTTTCACTTGATCCGCAAAAAGTCTGTCATACTCAAGAAACGGTGAATTTTCCTGTTCCGCTTTGGATAATTCATTTTCGATTATTTTCAGTGAGCATCTCAGGGGATCTATCAAATTTTTGTAAGCTACTGCAGACAAGTTGTGCTCTTCCAGGTTATAATCTGCATCTACTAATTTTAGCTCGTTTAGGTAGTTTATCATGTCTGGCATTCTTATTACATTAAAATGACAAGAACGTACCAGTATATCTCTGTGTTTTCTCTGCAAGTTTCACTTTTTTTAGTAAGATCCGTCTTTGTGACATTGAATGGTCAACTACCCGACGATTAGTTTCTAGAAGAAGTCAAAAAAAACAAAGTTATTAGCTCATGTTCGCAACTACTGGTTTCATACTCTTGATTTTATGTTCAACCAGAAGCATTCTTGTGCATTCTAATAAATTTGACAAGAATCAATAAACATAACCTTAAGTTTTACAGAAGTTCAGTTTTCGGTTATACATGTCTCAACTCATGCACTTTGGTCGCAGTTGCCACCCAGCAGTACCGAATGAAAAGACTGTCATAAGGTAATGAATAAGAACAACTATATGGAACAGGAAAGATTCTAAATGCAAAAGGTGGTCCAGCAACAAGTTATAGTGCTTCCAATTACCGCGGAAGGAGATCTTGTGAACCTCGAACGGTGTTCCAACTGGACCTGCTCAGGACTGGCTACCGGTTAAGGTTTTCCTATTTTCACGGAGTGATAATCTCCATTTACATTTAAGCCACTTCGTCCCTCAGAAAACAGCACAAAGTGTGGAGATTTGTAACAAGGATTAGTCATCTTAATCTACTCAATTTCAGTCCTTGTTCAAATGGTTTAGCTCTATGCAACGGTGACTTACACCTAACTACAGTTTTTCATAAATATCCCGTACCACATTCCAGCAACAGTTCATAAACTCCAGTGCACAAATAGGGAAAGTATTCGTCCATCTTCATTCCACAACAGGAAGTTTTCCCAGCCAGCACGGACATCACTGCTGCAGCTTACTTTTGACTGTCGAAAGGTGGTTTAAACTGTTTCTTCTCCCATTAAAGTAGCTCGAAAATCTCTTCATTTCTGAAATATGGATATTATCATCTAAAGTCAAAATGTGAAGCAGCACTCTACAAACATTGGATGCTAAATCACCTTGTGCGTTATCTGGGTCAAAGGTAAAAGCAAATAAAGAGATATCTCACGGATTGTGTGTATCGGTAAGCTGATCAAGAAAACCCCATGAGAAACTCATATAACTGTGATAGACAGAACTACTTAGTGATTGATTCGACCAATGAACTGTGACCAAAAAAAAACAGGCAGAAGGACTCATTCGAAATAAGAACGAAATTTCAAGCTTTCTTGGTTATGCTATCATACTTGGAATAAGTTAGAATGATGGACGGCATACTCAAGGTATAATTTGTTTACTATTATTTAGCCGATAGTAAGGCCGGCAGAAACAACGGCATTTTGTTTAACTTGACCTTTATGGTATTTTGTAATGGGCGACCTCGTTTGGTGAACAAGCTTTTCTTACCATATTGCTCTTATTAAGACACTGAGGTTATTTGGGGATCCCAATTAGGGAATATATCTAGAATTAGGTTATTTGTACCCAAACCAATGGGTACAAATGTGGCTGCACAGATGAGATGCAAGGAGGATGCAGTCGAACCATACCTAGATGAGACCACTCACATGGGAGCTTTGCTCCGTCTGTGTTCGCTCTCAAAATGTTGCCCAAATTCGTAAGAAGTTGCATCCCGACTGCAGAGGATGTGGTCGTTTTTCATCTTTACAAGTAACCTTAAAAGACAAAGAACTAACTGTGAGTACATCGGAATTATCCTACTCCACTGACCACCAAATGTTTGGTTTCATGCGATGGTTTGTGTGTGATAATCAATCCACATTCATCTGCGAAAAATTGATCTCACGGTATGTACGAGCTTGCCGGTCAATTTCCATTATGATGACGTCAGTCTTCAAGTTGCAAGGCAATGGATATGGTGAAGTTTATATTTCGTAGCTTACCTCCACCCTGTACAATCAGTTCTGAAAATAAAATAATGGACAAGACATACTGTGAATTGTTGATTTGTTAAGTAGTTGGACGAGTGGAAGTATGTTGCGCAAAGCTTTGAGACTGTGTATTAACAACTATCTGATATGCTTTCTGTAGATGAAGACGACCGAATAACTTATTTTACGTCGGACATGAATAATTACCTTGGTTCAATGAGGACAAATCGGTCAGTGTAGAGAACATTGTCCTTAACCTTCGCTTGATCTTCATCAGTCTTACCGATAGGGCTAATCCATCTCGTCGGGTCGCTAATTATGATGAGTTTCTTCAGTCGCCTTCATTCTGGTTGAGCTCCCATCCTGATTAATCAAGCGGGGGAATATCAAATGATCAAGGATAAGCAACAGGACTCTCGTTCATCAACCGCGGAAGAGCCGAAAGTATGTTTATTCACTCACATCGGCTTATCGCCTTCAGTCTCATTGATCTCTTGGCCCTTCTACGAACTTTATTGTGAACGAAGCCGCGGCTAAACCACTAACTTATCGCCAAGACCAGACTGCCTCTAAAATTGTCTATGAATTAGATAGTGGGACAGGGATTCCGAATTTGGTTGCATAATCTCAGTTGGTCCGGAACGTGTACAGTTCAACTAATATCACAGAGCTTCGTCAGAATGTTCTGACTTCCAGGCTTGGAGGCACCACGACGTCCACATACACCCAGTTTAAAACGGTGCATCAGGTAGGCTTTTTCTCACACCAGTGAGACTCAACTCCGATAATTGCCAACCTAATACTAATATTATGTCAGGCGGTTCAAGAGAGTGGCAGGAGAAGAGTGATCTAAAATGTTTATAATCATGTGGATTTTAAATCGATATTTTAATATTAACCTGGATTTTACTTTGCGCTCGCCAGCATCTGTTTCATAACCAGGGACGCAGCAGACCTGGCTGATCACGCAACAAACCTAGATTACACTTCATATCAAAATTTGCAAGCTGCCGAACCTAAGTGAAATGCATTTGGTTTTGATGTCATCCTACACAGTTTACTAAAGCTGTAGTTGATTACGATGGCTTGGGCAACTTGCATGGTAAGGTAGCTTAATAAATTCCATTCTTCTGATTTGAGGACATGGAAACTTGCTACAAAGAGGTTCAGGTCGACAAATTTATGTGAATGTAGTATTGTTAGAATCATATTGGGCAGATCAGAACATTCCTCAAGTCCAAATGTTTACTTTCCTTGGGCGTAATCAACAACTGTCGTCCATACTAACCAGAACGACAAAATGCTAAAAGTGCAACTTGAACTTATGAAAACAGGGGTTTGTGTCCCCAAAAAGTTCACATGTTCTCCTACTTCTATAATCACTCTTTGTATCCCACGTCTCTCGACCCCACTCTTGTGTGCCATGTAATTCGGCCTCCGGTATTCCTGGTTAAGCTAGCGTCGGAATAGCTTTGAATGTAACAACCGAGTTGCGTTCGCTATCCAGTTGTTTAGTGAACCTCTTTCGCGCAGTCATTTACATGGTGACAACCATCCACTGCTGCGTCGTTGCTTGCATGTCGTGTTACACACACACCTGCTAACAACACCTCACCTGGAGCTAGTGAATCCCATCGGGACTTGTCCCCATTAATGTTGGGTATGGATTTCACGGACGTTTTACGTGCTGATCATGATTTCATCACCAAAACGGTTGTTTCAGGGATACCGAAGGCCACGCCAGAGTCACCTGCTGTGTCAGCTGTTCTGACTGAAAACGGAGATTATTTTGTCAAGGCACTTATTTATATTGCAAGAATCTGGTTACAGATTTTGAATCACCTGATCTATAGAGAAGAATGAGAATAGTAAGAATCCAAAAGAAAAAAGGTGTATTTGTATTCAGCTGGTAGCATTTCCATTCTTCCTCAATGGGCGTTGAGAAATCCGTCTTCTCACGTTGATACAGAGAATTGCATAAGGGGTCGAAATCCTGAGCTTTCGACCAAAAGACCGGTGTGCAAGGCAGCAGAATGGGACAGGGAATTTGCTACAGCTGGGAGCCAGTGGCCGATAGTTTATTTTGCATGCTTTTGATCAACTCAGATAAGCGCTCCAACGATCTTTGGAGGTAGCGAATTAGTAATTTACTATCCACTACTCCGCTCATGCACAATGTCGCAAGGGCAGACAAGGGGTTATGGTTATTGTGAAGCCAGACCAGTTTCTACGTCTATGTTTCCAACCGACGTTTTTGGCATTTTATCAGGAGAATGCTAACCAGGCGAAAATCCATCAAGTCCCTGACACTATCGCTGTTTTCCGTCACCTGCTTATTCCCAGTTGACTATCACAGTGATATCCACAAGGCGCAGACATGCGGCAAAATATAAAACTTTGTTCTTTATGTCTATCACATGTTTCAACCACGAGCTGTTTCTGGAAGATATAAGCTGTTGTTATAATATCGACATCGATTCATTTGGCGCCGTTCTTCTCCTAAACCGTGCTTAACTCATACTAGCCTAAGCGCTGTTGACCACCGATGATGTAGATCAGCCAAGGTGTGCCGAACATTCTGGTTAACCCCTGGCTTTTGTTTGAACCTAATCAGAAGTGATAACAATGCAAGACACACCCTGTTGCACAATCGCTTCTAGAAAGTAATCGCCGACTTGTATTTTACTTTAAGCTTTACCTGGTTATCGATACAGGTGAATGCCCGCAATCCGCACAAACTTTAGTGACAAATCAAAGAAGCCTTGCGTGCATGCTCCACTCTAAGTTACGTGAATCTGCACATGATGGATGTCTCTTTCCTTCTCTACTCTTCTAGATTCTATCACTTCTGTCTCACTAGATACGAATTCTGGCAGGAAGGGCAAACCCCAAGATTGTCGACTGAGGGGAAGCCTGAGAAGTGATCACGTGAGGTGGCTGATAAGGGGATGGGAGGAAACGGAGCAGACTGTTGACATCAGCAATAACTGTCTAATTCACCGACCAGGTATGGGAGTGGTCTATGGAAGCTAGATGTCACTAAAGTGATCATGGAGTCCAACAGCTCGGTTATTCACTTTCACAGGTACCTTCTGGAGTTTCAAGAAACAAACTCCAAGAAGGATCTACGTTGATTCACTTTGATAGTGAAAATTCTATTCATACTTTAAAGTAAGTAGACATCTATGCACTATCAGAAACAGATTATTAGGGCGATGGATCTTCTGAAAAGCAGAACACTGCTGAACTAGATTAGCTGCCCTCGTCCATTTTTGACTATGATGAAGGTTTTTCTGTCTAAGCTAACAGAGCATACAGGATAAATCCTGGACATGAAGGAGAGTCCGAAGGACTGCTTTGAATCCGCGGTTTTATTGGATGATGGTTACAAATTATGAAGATGGCAGGGCTTTGATAGAAACCACAGATGGTTGATGTTTGCAAATATCCAGCCCAAACTTGGCTGTCAACAGGCGCATGAGCTGAAGCAAGTGCCAACCAGCATAAGTATGGGTTAAACAAAATGGCAGTCTACAAGTGCACGTTGCGTAGTCTCCGTTAGCAATGAAGAATGTTCACAGTGTTCTGCACCCCCCATGAGGATGCAAAGATAAACGGATAGTTTAATATAACACCGTGTACACAACATATTTCGGGCTCGTAGCTTTGGCCTAATCTTTAGATGCTCATAACCCAAACAAGTAAATTCTAAGGCCCTTCTATTGCAAATTAATTGAGAATGTACTGCCCCAACCAGTTCAAGAACCAAGCCTATTTTGTGATTTTTGGTTGTCTGGCAGGGTCAGCAAAACTAATACCTTACGATGTATTCTTAATTTGTAGTAACACTTACGATATGAAGCCAGTAATGAGAGCAGTACTGGCCCGGATAATCAGGACCAAACCACATCAACTGCACGAACTGCAGAATAATAGAGATCATTATGATTATGTGGAAATCAGTTAGGATGAACTAATGAAGACGTTATGTTGGACCAATTTAATGTGCACAATATGGTGTATGATAATGAAACAAGGAACCTTGAAAGTGCACGACCCTTTTTGACCTACCGGCTGTAGACGTACTACTCATGGTGTAAAACTAAACTTGCGGACGTGTCCTCGTCTTTGGGGTTGACCTTGCCCTGAGCACAAATGAATTTCTACGAAGCACTGAGCATTTTCCAAAAGGGATCAGAATCCATGCAAATATAGGATGATTTAAATGAGATTCTTGTACTGTGCATATTCTTGAGTATAAATAAAGCAATGAAATTCGTCTTTCAAATGGTCACGCTATATGTATTGCTCACAGCACGAATGAAAGTAAACTCCAACTAAACCACGCCATGATATCGATTTCCAGAGAACCATTCATTAAACCTACTACTAAGAAATGTGAATAACTTACATGAAACTTGATTTCAGCATTACATAACTTCACATGTCACAATGCGATTCTGGACAGGGAAGGCGAAATGTCCATTACTCAGCGAAACACATTTCTATGAATTTGGGGTGAACTTGTTGCATTCGTCAAACACAAGAGATTTTAGAACAAATTATTATTTTGCCATGGACACAAAGGTATTCCCGACTGGTTTGTAAATGTTTCGTATCTTTACTTAGTGCCGATAAATCCATATTTAAAACGACTAGTTCCCATCGATTTCATTACGTCTGCCGGCCGGCAGGTTTTTTCCTTCTTGTCATGACATTGTTGAGCCGCCCCCAGCAAAATATGCGCAGTTCTATTCTGTCCAATGGCCGAATAATTGGCAGTCCTCTTGATAGCACGTTGGTTTTGAGTAGTCATCCGCTGAGAACATGAAGCTGTCTTGTGCAATTTTGGGTGAATGATCTTCTGGACGCGTAACAGAACACCATTGAACGGCGAAAAATTCCTTTGAAGCAAGAAGTACGTAGAGGGCTAACTGAATTAAAAAAATAGTAGTATTCATGCTGTTTATTGTCAAGGTATTGAGGGTCAACGAAGACGTTTCTGAAGATAGGTTCAACAGTACCAGTATGACGAAGGTTACGTACCGACTCCGGAGACTATATGACTAAAGATGTTTTCCAGAAGAAAAAGAGAGTTACACGTACGAACCACTTAATCTAGGTGACGCATCTCTTTAGATTAAGAAACACTGCAAGAAAACCGGCTATGTAGGATCTGGCTTATGGTCGGATACTTCCTCGGATTAGAATTTTATCTGGACCTATTTGAAGCTAATAAAAGAGAGGATTATGCTGGCAGAATGCTAACCATGTCTTCACAGTTTAAAAATTGCCTAGTGAAAATCAGACCAAATACCAATAACACTTATCTACTGGGTGATGATCATCATGTCAAAAAGTGTTTTGGCAGTTATTAAGTTCGGCGGGGATAGAAGAGATACTGACCTAAACACCACTGAGTTACTCGTGATAAACTATTATTCATGAACATTTTCGCTGATTCCTAGAATTGTCAAACAGATGAGTGCAGGGACGGCCAGGAAAGAAAACCTCTAATTTAAAAGAAATCATTCTTCAATCGAATTAGAAAAGCATCGCCGCCTAGTGATTCGTACTAGATAACCACTAAACTCCAAATAGCCTGCTTCGCAGGTCAACATAGTGAGATTAAGAAAAGAGTCATTCGTGGCATCATAAAATTACCCGGTTTCACGAACACTTCCTTGATGCGTTCTAATACCATTAGTGCAAAAGGCAAATGAATACTCTACGATCAGCAAAAGGTTCATCGCCGAATTTAGTTTTTTGCCACCGGGGATTCTTGTATCAGTTGAACCCATGGTTTTTGAAAAATTTAGACATTCTTTGTGACCTTAAAACTTTTGCTTTCTTACCAAGCCCAAGGTCATGGATGATTATAATCAAATACAAAAGTCTGCAGAGGTTATCTCTAATGAATGCCGCGCTGAAGACAGCATCACTTAGATCGAAGTGATAAATGTCTGTCCGGAGATCATTTGTTTTCTTTTTCATGACTGTGTTGAGCACATACACCCGAGGCCATTTTGCGCTTCTCGTTCAGTTATTATCATCCTCTGCAAGTTGCGATTTGTCAGTTTCACTTTTTCCTTTCAGTCAGTTGCGGGAATAGAGTTGGTTACGGTGCCGAAGAAGCCCCCATTCGATTTCGTGATATTATTACCGGTAGGTACCCAGTTTCTCGGTCTTAATCGTATTCATGTTGGATGTAACAATGCCTTAGACGCGTTTAGGCAGTTGTGATTGATTTACCTGTTTCCATAAATTTAGTGGTTTTTGTCTCTGATCCAAGCCACGTATTTCCCACTTTATCGAAGAATGCCCCCCCACCTGTGTAAAGAATCGGTGAGGCAGGAATGTGTGTACGACTCACCCACCGTTTTGTGTCTGTTTAAATGGCAGCGAAAAGGTGATTTGGTTACTTATCCTTTCTGCATGATACATTTTCACCCGGTTAGCTAGATTCTCAAACTAAAGTCATACCACCTGGTTCAAGTCACTTATGAATGGGCTTATGTATCGTTTTAAGAGCGCCCCGTTTTCGGTCAGTAGTGCTCCTGTTTCACTTCCGTACTTACACGGCTCTCAGCCTAATGAAAGATTTTCCTTTACTTTATCAAAGGCCACTGCCAAGGGATTTACTACTATCGGGTTTCCTCGATTCCATTTAGTGTTTTCCGAATAGCAGTGACTAGGTGTTTAGACAAAATATTCCATTTTGATTTATTCCCAGTCGAATCTCTGCGAATTAAGTTCCTTGCTGAATTGACTTTAACGTTGGCTATTCAACTCATATTTGTTCATCCCCATTTCGCATCTAAGTTCCGATACGATAGGTATGCATTCCAGACCATTCCTAATCCCTGTAGATGTAGTGCTACCATGGTTTTTTAATGGCCAGTTGAACGTTGACATCGAATAAAGAGCATTCGGCAGTAAAATGTTAGCCGCATAGCTGGCATTACCAGGCACAACAGGATACCGGAAGTAGTTGATAACATATGCCGAAACATGGAAGCATTTCGTTATCGCTGGTATGCTGAAATGCGAAATATCATTGTAGTTTTTAAATTTGTCTGAGTTTGAATTGTGTACAAAGCAAAACACTTACATTCGGGATTCTGCTGGCATAGGTTATGTACCTTGTTGCGCAGAAGTAATGCATCTGCGGAGCACTTGTACTACAGACCGCAAACTTAAATAAGTTGATCGTTGTTGCAGCGCTAGCAGCTGTTTGAAACACGTGCGCCAAGGATAATCGGTTTACTGTGAGTCATGGAAAGCCAAAACAAATCTGCACCGGAAATTATCCTAGCTGTGCAGTTTATTGGTAATGCAAAAAGATAACCATGTATGTACGTTTTCTTTGTGCTTATCGCAAAGAAGTTCTGGAGATGGAAGAGGATACCTTTAATTCCTACTGACTAATAGGACTGAAAACTTTTTATATCTTTTCTTAAAATGCCTGAAAATTTCTGTTTCAAGTAAGAGAAGAAAAGCAGAAGCACATTCAGCGGATGCATACTTTATTTTTTTGGTAATTATAACGACTAGGTGACTTGCAATGACATGCATGGTGACGAAACCGCATTCGGAATGACACCAGTAGGTAAAAGCGAAGTTTACTGAGGTTAGAAGATTAGGCTTCTGTAAGACGAAATGATCATACGTTGAAAATGAAATTCTTCTAGATCTGTAAAGTCGGTGGTATGGATAACACTTCAGAAGTTGACGCGATGGCTATTTAGTTATATACAGTTTGACAAGAGCGCTCCGTTTTAGTTGAGAATCAAATTTACCTGTTTGAATTCGTGTTACAATGTGCAGTGCATTTAGTGGAATGACAGTGCTGTACAAAAAATGTTCGTTCACGACAGGCGAGAATTAGGGAGTAAATTTATGTATTACAGATTAGAAAACCAACATCTTATTGCTGATAATGATCGCTCCAGAAGTATGCCTGACTGACTTCACACAACAACATCAAGTCATCCGGTAAACCATACACTTGAGGAGCACGAAGCTCTACTTTTGTTGTAATTAGGCCTCAGCAGTGTTTCATGCCCTCCATCGCAATCACGGTTTGAACCCATGCTGGAATGTGTTACCAAGGGGCCACCAGTTCTCGTCCAAGCTAATCAGAATTACCGATTTAAGTTTGTTCAGATGTTGTACCCAGTGACAATCAGCAGTGTCCGGCAGTTTAGGAAGAAAACAGCGAATGCTGGGCTAACCCCAATCAAATTCCATTGCTTTTTCACGCTGAGCAAATGTCCTCAGTGGCTTTTCATTTGATATTTATAAGCATCTTACCATTGTGATTAGTGTAGCATCGGTGTTACTGAGCTTGACCGACTGCGATGGGGAGTATGTACCCCTGATGAGCCTTAGTGACAGCGAAATTCAAGTCTGTTGGTTCTCGAGTGTGATTGTTCGGATAATCTGGGGTTTGCACCTGAAAGACGCAGCCCGAAGTACAGCCGATGTGTAATAGTAACATCAATCTAAGATAACATTTGCAAGTAACTGTAAGATATATACCTAGAAATTCTCGAAATTCTCGAAATTCTCGAAAAAGTTGGGATTCCACCGAGGACGAAGGTTTTCAATACAAATTTTTGATGGTACTCTGAAAACGCATTGTTGGACATACTTCTTAATTCATTCTCTCAGCAGTCGATTTCTTTAATGTTTGATCGCTACGGGGTGTGGCCACTAAAATAAAGGTTTGTTTTTGTGCAAATACACATTTATTAGGCCTTTCAAGCCCTGCTCTGTGATCCGCGTAGTAATTTCCATTTTAAAACCACGACTAATTAATTTTTTGATGAATTGGTCAAGATGGGTTTCAAAAGTTAAAACATTTTACTTCAGCGGTCCACTGAGAAGACCTTCCTACTTTAAGGGATGATGAACAAGGCACTATAATCTTCGTGATTTAGGAACCAGTGAAAATGAAAACGACTGATCAACTATAGAAAAAATCGAATAGATAAATGCAACCACTATTCAAGGAAAAGTTAAGGAAAAACAAACAAAGATCCAGTGAACAAATTTAAGCAGCCGGACTACTACTGTCACCTTATACCAACCTATTACAATGTCCTCCATGTTTTCTTTTTGAAAAGCTGTTATCTGCCGTTGTCATATTACCACATCTTTCTGGAAGGCCGCAGGCTAGATCTACTTTTACTGTGTGAAAGTTTGACGTGGGTTACCACTAAATCACATATTAAATCTTGCATCTGGCGGTCCTCAATGGAGAGAAAAATGGTTCAACTCTAAAAAACCTGTGAAAGGAACTATTATTCACATTTAAACAGTAAATTATTACATGTAAGAAAAAAAACGTTTATGGAGAGAGTCCAGAATATTCGATAATAGGCTGTGCAATTATAAATGTCATAACTTTTGAATGCATCTCGAAAACATTTTAGGAGTTAAGTCTCCAGGAAATAGGCTCAAAAACTAGATAAATAAAATTCCAAATATTGTCCAATGGTTGCTTCATCATCGAAGTTCCGGAAGTAAGTTTGGAGTCAAAGCTCGGTTACTTAGTTACTTCTAAATCCATCTGTAATTATCGCATGGACTTAATAAAATAATCAGTGTCTAATCTCCAATCATTCATAATTTTCTGGGGGTTCGGCGTTCACAAAACTCATAAACACAAATCTGAGGCCCATTCTTCGCCAGAATTTCTCATTATTTTTGAATATGGTGGGCGGTCACTATCCTTGTGCTAGCATTGCTTACATAGCAAATTTCGATGTTGGTTGGTTTGCGCTCACACTTGTGCGAAGGAGGTCAGTATTGAGTGGTTTACAGAAGAAGTCCAGCCATATATATCTTGTTTATACCATGATATGGTTGTACGATCCCTAGCTGTTTAGTTATGGATATTCGTTGACAGTTAATTTCGTGGACAAAGGTAGAAAATCTTTCTAGCCAACCGTGAAAGCCAACTAAATATACTCTTTGTGGGGAGCATTGTATACCTCAGGTTATGAAGTTCAGATTGCATTAGACACTTAATCAAGTAGTATAAATTGTCTAACGAACACTGCTGTCCCACATCAGTTTAATTGCTTGCACGCAGGAGTTGAAGTATCCAGATGCAAGGTAATATACAGCTTTCATTTTCCATACATCGGCAAAGGAAGCAAAACCAAAATGTTTGAGGAGTAAAGCTATTATGGATAAGAGTTGAGGCAACGTCGCGCATAAGTGCAATAAATATAAAAGTCAACCAAAGTGGACATCGCTTTTAAGAGACGTTTTCGGACCCATCTCTGAAAAAACGAAAATGGTTGAGTAATTGCATAATCTATACTTTCGTAACAGCTTTTCCTCATCATGAACTTAATTTCCGTGGCTATGCTTGCAATTCACATTATTGTACTTGATTCCACAATTGGTGATAGCATCTGGAAAGGCATCGTAATTAAAGGAAGTCTAGTAGAGGTGAGTGACTGAGGTTTAAGTTGCTCCCTAGTCAAAACCGCAAACCCGAAACTATTTCTTCGTAATCTGTGCCTACTTTAATCTCTCTCAGTAGTGTTTGGGGAAATGAGTAGAAACTATTGCATCATTATTCTTGTAACGATTTTTAACAGCAAGAGCTGTGCGTTTGCAAATCGAAATTCACTTGAGACCCTAGGTCCGAGGATTTGTTTAAAATATCAGCCTTTAAAGAGCATTTTGCAGCAAGAATCGTCTCGGATTTTCTAATATTTTCTGACCTCGCGTTAAAAACAGATATTTACAGTAGATATTTTTTGTTGAAAATCATTTTCAGACTCATTATTGATGTCCTTCAGAGTCCTTCAGTAAGGAATGTTCAAGGCAGTTGCTGTTAATGGCATGAACATTTGTCCACTAAGCATATGGATTATCAAATCCTTTACTTTTGCCAAACGATTAAACGACCCCACTGACTCTTGAATGTGCAGTTTGCACAACAAATTATTACTATCTGACCTGGATTTGCTTCTGTGTACGTCCTAAAAACACGCATCAATTTTAGACATTTTACATATGGTATCTTGCACTGAGTAAGTTCTTACATGCAAAAATTACATAAATCATTTTGAGAATTTTGTTCACCTTATATTCAGTACCAACATGCCGAACGAAAGTTTACCTGAAGTGACGTTCATTGCAAAGAGGAAACTTGTGAAAGGCTAACGGTGAATACCTTCATGAAAAACAGCAATGTTATCAGTGGCGTCACGCTATATTCGTTATCGAGATTATCTAAACATTTTCAGTAAACCTGGAATAGCATACTTTTCTATACACACAATTAAATATTTTTCATTTGTTACAAACTGCAACTATTGCTCTTTAATAAATACTAAACAAAAACTTGTAGTTGATTTAGTTCTATAAGGCTTCCTCACATCTGAAAATACCCAGTAAACTCCTCTTACTTGGAATTAACTACGAGCAAAAGGATAGAGTAAACAATTTTTCCCTGTAGGAGGTTCTTATTCCCAAATGCAATAACCCGATGCATGTCGCACTAAGTCAGTCAAAGAAATGTTGAAATTCAGTTACATTCTGAATGAGCATGCACTCTTCTTAGGCTGCTCAGTCCCCTATGTATTACTGCTCAGCAACTAGATTGAATTAGGAAGGGAGATATACTGGCAGGATTATCACTTCTGGAAGCTTTGATTATTCATTATAATTGCACTCTTATTAAATTTAACGATGAAAAAGGACATCCTAGAGGATGGAAGTCTAAACAGCAGTAATATCCTGATATCTTTCTTCGTATTTCATTGCGACAGTAGCGGTAACAATCGGGGAGATGCAATAATAATAAAAGATGCAGGACGTTATGGCGCTAAAACGAAACATTTTTGTCCTGCCTTGATAAACCGTAATTCATCTACTTGTTAACTACTGTAAGTATCTCAGGCAGGCGCGCCAACATTTTAGTACATTATCCGGCTTCCTTGTCACTTTATTTTTTTCCACTTAAGGACGGTTCAGTCAAAGATACAGCATTGCAGACAATTACCAGTAACGCGGCAAATACCAACAATCGAGGAGGCTGGCAGCGAGGAAAGACTCTGATACAAAATATTCAGGTTGGATCCCCCGATATTGAGCGTTTAACCAACCCCTGGGTCTTTTGAGATGCTCACCTTACTTATGCCAGCTAATCTCAGTTTTATTTACCGTTGAGGTTAGCAATCAATTAAACCTCATTAGCCTATTCCCTACTGAAACAGTGGATAAAAATGGGGAACACCTGACATTTATTAATTTCCATTCTATGTGAACCATATGGCGTCTAGCAGCAGATATATGTATGTCTACCCGTGACATGAAAACAGGTAAACGTAGCCCTTTTTGCCAATTTAAACATTCACCAAAAGACCAGACAAGAACTGACAATACCAGCTGAACAGCGTCCGTAGATAAAGAGCTACCAGTATTGATGCACCGTTTACACCAGAACTGCTCTTTGTTCGCAGTAAGATATATGATGGTTAGGGAAATTAATCATCTTGAGGTAATAACGCTCAGTTCACATTAAGGAGGCGTGCGGCTGCTTCACCCTTGTTAGAGACCACGAGCAGTGCATATGGATCACCCCCGAACTCTAACCCGGGACGAACGAGGTTGAATCGAACACCTTAGCTATTATGCTAGATAAAGAGGATATATAACATTTGCTCTATTTTACTACATAATATAGCCTTTAGTTGTAACTGGTTTATGGCGATGCAAGACGTACGACAAACGCTTTGAGGCCAACCCAAATATTTTGATCACCTAACCAATATAATTCTTGTTGCATCACATATTTTGCAAATTCATTGAAATACTAATAATTATTTTGCCCTAGATACCCGTGACGTTGCAAATCCGTAACAGACAAATGTTATCTCATGAGGTGAAGCTCAAAGAACCGTTGGTAGAAGGAGGGCAGGTTCAGCCAGATGTTAAAATTTCCCATTGCTCTTAGTAGTGGAATGCGCAAAACACTGACTTTATAGAACATTTGCTTACTGATAATAATCCGATGAACGGACAGTTTTAGGAGGCTCGAAAGCCCAGAAAAACGGATTATTATTTCTGGGAGAATGTTCCGTAGACGTCGGGTTGTTTTACGCATGAGGTTGACAAGAATGATAAGTGGTGTTAGCGTCCCACAGCATTTTCTTTCGTAATACCCTTACGAACAGGATAAAGAATAACAATGTTCTGAACCGTTAATAGCTTTTTCTGTTAATGCGGTGACTAAGGCGTCGGACTTACCCTCATTCGTCCCAAATTTGCGTCCCGTTTTGATTGCTGTTCAAAGGCACGGCTAACGATTTCTAACGAGGACGAAACAGCCGTATTGTTCTCTGTTTTCTGAATGGTGAAATAAGCGCTGCTACCATGTGATGGAAAATTGCCGTCAAATTTGGACGCATTAACAAAATTCCTTGGTGGTATTTAACTACTCCCCGGGTCAGAACCACATGGGATCTGCTGAGATTTTACGTGTACCCACCTCACTCTACGTTTTAAGTTTATGATAGTCTATTTCCGTTCCTTCTAGTGATATAAACCCCAGATGATTTAAGGAACGCTCCTCTCATCGCAATCATGTAACAACCATCCAACAAAATAGATAAAAACACTCCCTTACAGTATTGTAAAAACTGTATTTGTCAGTAACTTAACAATTCATTTTATTTCACACTGAGAACAACCTCAATGATTTCTTAGTGACATGATAGAGAAGTAATGGTGTTCTTTTATTCATAACGAGTGAATTTTCTAGTTCAAATAACATCATTCTATGACAGTTATATTGTAATTCAGCAAACGCGATTACAGGTACTCCATAGGGGGTGCATAACGGAGAACAAACGCAGTACTTTCGGAACATCTATCTACTTTCTGGAGGTTGGCCTTGCCTGACCGATAAAATACCTTGAAGAAACAGTGATTCTTGAATGAACTTATCATCCATTCACGCTCTTAATGATTCAAATCAGATTCCACCGATGAACTTTATTTTTCGTATGCTACAAACGTCGTTTGTAATAAAGTGAATCACTATTTATTCCAGTTCTAGATTGGTAGTAAGGAATTAAAAGGTATTTTTAATAGAAAATACACGGGAATGTCAACAATCGGCCAACATCAAATCAAACCTGAAAGGCAATTAGAAGGAATATTGATCATGCACGGCGATCAAATTCAGTCGACGCCTGGTGCAAAAAGGCAGGATTAAAAGTTTAGCAAATACCTTACGTTATACACAGCGATAATCCATTCTGGTTTTTGAGGGAATGGCATGTTATTCTAAGTTGGTGAAACCAGTAGCGATGTGGAATTATCTGAAAAGTAGTTGAAATTTTTATTACACAGATTCCATTGCTTGCGCAAAAGTGAAGGGAATTTTGTGATGCTCGTACAAACGCCAAAATGAAACCTCCGATCTTTTTCACCCGTAGGATAACCGCAACTGATAAAAGCAGTTTTCAAGTGAAAGTCTTGAAGTAAATGTTTTACGCATATTCTATTCGAATCCTGATTATGAGTGAACTAAGATCACTACAAAAGGAGTTTATCGTGAGGCACGGGGCAAAACAAGCTAGTTTATTGTAAATGTCAAGTTTTCCGTTATTTCTTAGATCTACAGTTATTGTCAAAGCTCATGTAACAAACATCATATGAGCACTTTCCGCTACAGTAGGCGAAGTCATAAAGAAATAAATATTTGGATTTCTATCCATTTTATTCACCGAGAACCGGCAAATTGTACTGACAAAAATCAGTAAGCTGTGGTGTCATTTATCGATCAGAGAGGCCAGGAATTCAACCCATATCACATTTCAGCATACGTATGTATATCTCGACTAGAGCGTATTACAAGCGTGCTAGAAAAAACAAAGTAAGGTTTGCCTAAAAAAATTGAAGCATCTATTATTAAAAATCCAGCATCAAAAATTAGTGGCAATCGATGGGACCACAACTGTCATTCAGCAAGTTGGTTTTTATTCTGATGTCAAGGTAACGTGCTTTTCAATTTCTGGTAGGGTGAAACACGGGGCTTATTTTGGATATACTAACGTTTCCCAAGCAGGAAAGAGGGACACTCCAAAGGACAATGACCGTCCCAAAGGGGTACTCAGTGAAATTTGTTATTTTCGTCCTATTAATTAATGTTGGTGGGTAAATACGTCATTTAGTTTATACAAAAGCCTAAGGAATTATTATTCTCGAATAAATTTCGTTTAGAAACACTTCCGGGTGGACTGTCCGATTTTCCATATTTCCTCCAGAATGAGGTTTTGCGTCAAAGAATGACAAAGTTTAGCTTCTTCAGCCCTCCTGTCCACAATTTTTCATATTGTTTCGTTCTCGATAAATTTACTGCTGCTGTTGTACGTCCTACTGTAAATGCATTACTTTGCTGCGCGCTTCTTTTCTTTATTTAACTCACCTCAGGACATGTGTTCAAGTGCAGTTAGCTATCGTAGCACTTGCCAGGACTTTACAGTTACATGTTTTCGTGGTCTTTCTAGTAAGTGAGAACGGCAAAAGTTTCTTCTAGGGTATGTAATTTACTTGTTATTACAAAATTATCAAGTGAGATGTTGTTATGCTATCAGCTTCCGATTCGTAAGACTGTTCATTTTGTGTACATTGAGCAGTCCATGAGGAGTCACTGCGTCACTTATCACAAGTTTGCACTATGCGAAGCAGCGCTCATTAAAACCAGCGATGTTAATCACTCACGCCTCTATCATACTCCCTGGGTTCCATGTGGAGATCACAAAATGCGTTTTAACAAACAAGTACGAGGACTTTCACGAACGATGGTAGCGAGAGAAACAAGTATCAGAGTTGCATGCTATTGAGCGGGCCGTGAAAGGAAGTAATTTATTGGGTGACGAATCTCCCTGTTTGTTATAACTTGTCATTCACCTGACATTTTGCAGGAACTGAAAGGTACACGAATAACGGACAACTGCAAACCTTCCTCGGAAACCGCCTGAGACCTAGACGCGGAGTTTGAAATTATCCATTGTTCTATTCTTAGGAATATCGGAATGTCAATGCTTATAATGATGATGAACTCTGAAGCATCAGAAGAGATAAACAGGACCACCGACCCTTGTCTTGAGAAAAGAAGAGGTACTTTAAAGTCTCACTGTTTCAAATTTTTCAGATAATGCTAACTCGAACTTTGTTTGTGCAGTACAATCGACGGTGACGGCAGGAAATGTAGCCCAAATGATCACCGTAAGAGCCGATAGGATCATAAAGCCCATCTTCTCGCCACTGGATGGCCTACGGATGTTGAAGATGGATGTTTTGAAGGGCCCTTGCACGCTGTTAGGCACTCCACGACGCATGCATGTACAGAAAGTATTTGGTGGCAAATGCACCATCTTCGGCTTCAAAAAGGGCACATAAAGAGCATTAGATAGACACATCGTTCTTTAGGGCGATTCTATAGAGCTTTGGCTTTCGGCTACCGGGTTTGCAACTTTCAAAATCTCGCGGCATCTGCTATGGTCCAAAATAGATCAAGTCATCGATACACGGTCGCATATATTCATTACTGCTTTTTTATATGGTTCGCCAAAACTCAGAAATATCCATGTGTTTCTAAGGTGGTTTGCCATCCCGTGGCATGTAGCTGTGTTACGGTGGGGTGCAGTTGGATGTCTTTCTGTACGACGTCGTTCCAGATGCACCAACTTGAAGCCTTACAAAACAGGTTATGTAGCACACAGGATAGTTCAGCTACTTCCGTTGTACGATAATCAGTTCACCCCCAAACCGTCGCATGATTCTCCCCAATAACTTGGGTCGCTCCAGGACAGACAATGCCTTCCGCGCAGGTAGGCAAGAGGAAAACCACACTGGTTTTCACCTTTTTTAAAGTTAAATATATATATTATCAGGTTGTTCCCGATCTGCTACATGCATAGCGTTTATCCTGGACCTACAAGGTGCTTGATATCCTTATGTTGAACCGCCGGAGCGAATATGATAGTTTCGGACGGATTTCATCTTACGAGGACGCTGAATGACGTTCATTAAGAAGCTTAGGTTGACCTTTCAGTGTGGTTGATATCTGGAAAACCACTTCAATTCGTCAAATACTATTTCATTTGAGTCATTCATTCTTTGAAAAATACTCCCTTGTGATATTTATTGTAGTTTCTTGAAGTTCTCCGTGTTCACGCACATAGTAAGCAGCGAAAGATGATATAAACGTTATCTTAAGTTCGTTGAAATGAGCGCGTCGACAACGATGCGAAATACGTTGCGGTATTCAGCGAACAAGAAGTAATGTTTAATCCTTTCTGATGGGTTCATTTGCTCGCAGACGTTTGGAACTTAGGACCGCTGGATAGGTTTTTAGCATTCCCATAAACGTTTTTGTTTCCCATCAAAAAGTGAAGTTTTCTCACTGTATTCCATCGCGGGGCATGCCCTCCGTTTATTGACTGAACACACTGCAGCTCCGAAACAGTACATATCCTTTGAAATTCTGATCTTAGAATCAAATGAAGGTCTCCGTCACGGCAACAAAAAAGTTTCCTCCATTTGACGCGTTTTGCGCTGCTATGTTTGCAGTTCCCATAAGCCACACATTCACAAAAAAATTTTAAGTGGTAGCCAGATTAAGGTCCCTGAACTTTTGCCGTTGTCCATGTTATTATATCTCCTTTTATCTTGTGAGATTAATCCAAACCGTGTATCAACTGGAACCTCGAAGATTTCAGTAATACTCTATGTAACATATAAACTACTTCCAAATTTGTTTTTTCAGTAGTTTCATTCCTAGGCTGTTTCTGATGAAGTGAGTGATATACTCAGACATGGAGTGTGTGGCTGCCAGTGAAGACGGAAAAAGGTCCTTATTCCTTGCAGTGCATGTGCCACGTTTTCCATTACCTGGTTAAACGCACCTCCGGGAACACAGGTTTGTACTGCTGGTGCGATGTTGTGTAACAACTTGTTCCATCAGCATCCTTGTTGACCCCCGTAGGAGACAGTGAATGACACCACGCTTAAGCATAATCATTATAAACTAGTCGCTAGATTCATCTGATATTGCTTCTATGATTGTAAATTTAATATTTTCTATTTCATTGTGATACAGTATCCGTATTGTGATTCTCGTCGTTAGAGTTTGGTTGGTCACTTATCGGTAATTTGTGGTGATACAAGCCAACTGTAACATCCAATTATGGTCGTAAAATGTTTTCGAAAGAGTTTTCTTACACAGAGTTCCACCAAAGGTGTTCATTTAGATTGTCCTCTTAAGGGGTGGTTTTTGAACAATTTCTGGTTAACCATCGGCAAAAGGATACTCGTGTCTTGTTGAAGTGATGCTTGCCTCAGTGGGGCGGTGGTTACTGTCGTATGAATTTTAATGCAGCACTTTCTTAATTTACCACATGAACCATGGATTTCAAAAGATATATTGTCCTAGTGGTATTATCAACCTCTTGAAGCGTAAAAGTTTCGAATGGTACAACTTAAGGAGAAAAACTCTTTTTCCATCGTTCACAGTAAGTAGATGGTCAAAAGGCTGCATGTATGACGGTCAAAGAATAAATCATGGCTTAGATGTTGTTTATTATTGTTTGCAGGAGAAAAACTGCCCGACCACATCACCGTCTCTGAGTGCTATGGAGCCCAAAATTACTACTTATCATAGATTTTTGTAGATGTTTTCACTAAGGCGTGCTCCTTGGAGTGAAAAATTCTGCAGCTGTCCTCAGGCAAATCCTACCAGTCCACCGTGATTATTAAACCTTTCGTGCGGTACTATCCAAATCGTAAAAGCTATTGTATCCATTTCAGATTAACAAATTCAGAGTACCGGTACATCTACCAACTGACTGCCGCGAGAATGGCAAATGTCCACGCTTAATACAAACCAGATACCACGAAGCAAATGTTTCAGTAGCGTCACACCTAACAGCAACATTCCTGGGTAAAATAATTGGATGTTTCACATTCATTTTTCCAGACCTTCTACAGTTCTAATGTCCGTACACGTCACCCAATGAGTCCTGTCGGACATAGTGAACAAACCCACATGCAATCATGCACCACGTCGCGTATTTCAGTTAGTGATTTAAAATACAGGCATTCTTTCTTGTACTGAAGATTTCAGTATCCACAGTTCCCCTGTGCTTAGAAGCAGTTTCTATACATTCAGTCACGACAAATGCAAATGCCTCTGCATAAATCCACCAATTACGATGAGTAGCAACTATCAAAGCAAAAACAGTAACCAATGAAGGGATACCGTAAATGGTGCTTACGACCACGGAATTTAGCGGTAACATGGCTTCTATTTTTTATTAATTACTCCCCCGTCTATTGTTATGGCGAAGGTTAAAATTTCAGTGCGTTTTGATGAAGCGCCTGGATGGGACAAAAAGAAAAATTGCCAGCACTTATTACTATCCAAAGAAGGATGAACTCTACTGCATTCTTCAAATCAAAACGATGCTTCAATTTGTGAGAAGCTGAGTGATCTGGAATCGGAGTTGAGAACCGTCTCAAATTACAAGCTGGTAATTGGAAGTTCACAAATTTCAATGTTAACAGATCTCACGCTCTGCACGACTATTTAGTGACACGGTGGGTGATTTAGCAAGCAAAATAGCACCTTCCATTTTCTTCGACGATCTGGCCTGAATCCGCTGCTGGTCAAGCTGCAAAATAGAACATCCTTGTCCAACGAGTTTATTGCTACTGCGAAGGGTAAGTATTTCCGCTCTGCCTAGTGCTCTTACCGAGGCACCATATACACATGTATCGATCTACGGAATATCCAAGGCAGCATAGAACGACACTCAGAAAGATGCTGACAACCCCAAAAGAGGATAATCACTAGTTTTCGTTATTTTTGTCCTACTAACCAATGTGAATGCTTGACTACTTTGCTAAATCTCCTTAAATGCCTATGGATTGTTATTCTGAAATAAATTTCAGTAAGGAACACTGCCAAATGGACTCTGAGAATTCCGGCGTTTCCTGCAAAATGGAGTTCTTCGTCGAGTACTGACGAAGTACAATCATTCCTTGGGCGTTCTCTCCTAAATTTAAGAAATTTTTGCGTCTCTTCCGACGGGTTTAGTGATTAAAATCACGGAATTTTACTAAACATTGTTTAAGCGCCTTTGTATTTTTTGGCGGGTTGTCGGTAATTGGCCATACTGCTGCCGCTGGTTGTGTTATGCACGCATTATTTCGCTGAGCGTCCTTGTTTACATTATCTCATCAGTTTCTTAAGTTAAGTGTTTTATCCTCGTACATTCACTTTTCATTTATTTTATGTTTAGACCTTTGTAAAAGCAAAATCGTAGTCACTGAAACACTCGACTTAACTTTACATGCTTCTTTGACCTTTGGAGTGGGCGAAAACGACCAAAGCTTCCATCGGTTGATAGGCTGAATCTGTTAAGTCAGCGTATTATTTTACCCTAAGTTTACAGTTCTAAGACCGTCTTCGTAAGTGTATATCTAGTACCCAGTAACTTACCACATGTTTTAGCGTACAGAGCACTGTTATATGACAACAGTAATGTTACCCACTCATACTTTCACCATGTTCCATGTTTTTTTCATTTACGGATCGCAAAGTACACTGTAACAAACAAGTAGGAGGATTTTCACGATTATCAGGGTGGCTTCGATGGTGGCGAGAGAAACAGCGACTGCTTCCTGAAGCAACAGAGCTGCGTGCTATTGAGTAAGCCGTGGAAGGCAGTAACTTCTTCGGCGTCTAATGCTTATGAGTGGTTGAAGTGGCTACAAGTTTTTATACTCGTGAAATGTTGCAAGCGCCGACTAACGCATGGGTAAGATAAAACTACGAGCATTTGCGAGAAGCCACTTGTGAGTTGGACGCTGGGTTTTTATACTTAAGTCAGGTGGTATTACCCGTAATTATATTCATGAGGATACCGGTGTGCTTGCGTTTATGATGACGAATCTCGTTGAAATAACAGAAAAGATAAACAGAACCATCGACCGCTGTCTTAAAAAAATTAAAAGATACGTTTATTGAAATCTCACTATTGTAAGTTGCAGATAACAACAACCCAAAAACAGTTATTTCCATAAACTAGCGGTCACTGGAAGAAATGTATCCCGAATGACCGCTGTAAAAGCCGACATGCCATGAAGTGTGTATCCCCGCTACTCGAGGAATTCCAAAAGTTAAAGACGGATGTCCCAAAGGATCGTTGCATGTTACTGGGTACTCCACGACGCACACGAATGCATAAAGTATTTGGCGGCAAACACATTTATTTTAGTCTCCATTAGTGAATCCAGCGAGCATATTCAATGTTGGTTTATCAATGCCATCAACAAGAGTGAAACCGGATTAAATGAAGCAAAAAATAACCACATTGTTCTTTACAGGCAAGTTTATCTATGCATCCTTTAAACCGGACGCAACTCCATTTGAACGACTATTACATGTTTTACGTTCTCTATGAATAATGTGCGGAAATACCTACTAGCAGACAGCTTTTCACCGGTGTGGCAAGCTACTGCAGCATTGAAACGGTAGGGAGCATATCAACTGCTCATTGATGATATGACCGAAAGTCGCTCCACTCATTGTTGTATTCATGTTCTTTTTATTTTTATCTTATCAAGTTGAAGGCGGCACAGTACGTAAAACTGACGAGTGTGCATAAATCGTGGATCATACAAAATCTTGCATATTTTTTGTTCGTCACATTTGGCCCGCCATGTGGCAGGCTCAAACTGGATCGTACAATTTAGTTTGAGGATGCACACTATCCCTGTTAGCACAATCTGTGCATGCTGCTGTGCCAAGTGTGTATAAGCACAAACTTTCTGCAAATATTTCGCAGCAAACACCTGACTGGTCAACTAAATCTTCGTCAACCAACGAGATTTCAAAGCGCAGCATATAACTGTGGTGAACGCAAGAACTTTCATTGCGTACTTGGCAGATTTCCTTTCCGTAATGCGTTTGCGCACGAGAGTGATGTAACCAACCTGAATCAAAAGTGCCAATGACCTGAGTCGAACGGAAGGGGGGTTTAGGCCATACCTGGAGCTGTACGGTGATCATGCGCATTACTAAAATGAGCCTCATACATTTATTTATACGCATTTGACTGCTGATTATAGTCAGAAGCCGAATTCTGCTTTATGACTGCGGAATAATAAGAGTATGCCGTTACTGAGACATAATTTCCTACGCGACATTTATTTCGAGTATTCTTGGCTGGCTAACATAGTCGCACGTCCGGATGTTACAAGAACAGACGTGATTACATTTCATGAATATGAGCACTCAATTAAGAATATATGCGAACTGATCGCGATGTTGGTTGTAAGATATGGAGGTTTGATGAACGGAAAATGACTGTTGTAAATACATGGCAGATTATCTAACAATGGACTTAAAGTTCATTGACGTTTTCTCATCTAAATGTGTCCCTTGTAACCGTGGTAATAATTATTCCTTGCGGACTAAAAGATTTGTGGCTTTATACTGTGATCCGTAACTGATTCTTCAAAATGGTTTCGATTGCAATGTGACGGCCGGCATGATTTACGTCGGAAGATATCTCAATGCTTTTTGAATGAACACTGGGAGTTTTATTTCATATAGTCAATGCAACAGTTTTATATAATAATTTTAGGTTGCAATTAGTAGAGATGCAGGCGATTTATAAAAAAGAATGGCAGTTACGTAACCCGAAGAAAACAATAATGGAAACACGGAGAACTGTTACACTTGCTCCTACTGTGGTAGTTACTGTTTGCGTACTCGTGCTAAAATGTTTATATATCTTCGGCCTAAGCAGGGGTTGAAAGGTTGCACCACATTGTATTTAGAATGCGATCCATACGGTTTCCTCGCAATGAAAATGAATGAATTGAAACGAGAAACTCGATTTGCTGTACGATGTTGTGCTATTCAACGTCGCACTCGAAAGGCATTAGTTTTATAGAGACAGCCGAATCGAGTAGTTTAAACCATTTGGCTTCGACCTGGATTGCTATACGCAGCACCATATCACCGAGACAACCAGCTTATTAACCTGGCTGATGATTAGAACAAGAATATTAAGATAAGTTCCCAAAATAAACATGAGTAACCCTGTGGCAGCTTTCGGACGTAATCCGTTTCGTCTATGAACTGCTTGGTATTGGCATATTTTACTCGTTTAAGGTCGTTTTAATGGTGGTTTCGTCTAGGTTAAAATTTTGAATTAACATAAACAACTCTCATAATTTCCCGGGGTTTTCATATCAGTCTATTGCACCCTTTACTCGATTGCCAAAGATACCGTCGTTCCTTGCTCATTGCCCCACAGTCACCATAACAACGGAACGCGCTTGAATGACCTTGAGGAAAGCTCAACGTTGACTTAAACCAAGTTACATTAGACAGGAAAATGATGTCGTTCCTAAATAACCACAGATATCAGGCCCAATCCTGAGCAAAATATCGCGATCAACAATTAAAACTTTGCATTTAATTTCAGGTATAACAGTTACCGGATATTCAATTAAATCAGGATATTTGTTGGGCAAACTTGCTTGTTATCACTCGTGCATATAGACCAAGACAAATACTATGACCCTTCGGAAACACGGATTAAATTTCCATACCCAAGTTGCAATCGACTTTTCATGTTCAAACCATTCTACCACGGTCACCTGTGTTAAGGGTTGAGGTGGGCTGCCAACTATGTGTTGATCGAATGAATGTCGGCGCTCGGCGGTACTTCATCTAGCCTTGACTGTGGAAATTGGCTTGCGGTTTCCACGGCACAGGCCAGGATGCCCGAAATCTTTGCTCGGAAGAGCCCTGCGCCCAATGGTGAACCAGTGTTTTATGATACTTTCAATGACCAGGACCGACTCATCCCGGAATGCTGTTTTCAATTTAACGGCGCCTGTTAAACAGAGAGCTAAAGTTAATGATTCAGCCTATTCGGAAATGACGCTCCAGTATCGGCCTGCGTAACCCTAAGACAAGCCAATCCACACCAATGAGCGCTTCGGGTGCCTCTTCTCAAGTAAACCATTACGATTAGCCAAACAGTTACTAACACTATTGAAAAGCGCCGCAACCCCGAACCTCCACATACCTACCGTCACAAAACACCATAATCGCCCATATCAAACAAGGACAACACAGGTCATTCATGGCAAGTGTACGTAAGGATTGATTGTAAATCTTACACGTACCCGTTTACTTCCCGCCACTCATCACAATCCGCTCCCAGCCGCATAAGTCCAGTGACCATTTTTGTGCGTTCCATTGTCCCTCTGTCCACAATCTTTCTTATATTTTCGTCCCGTAAATTGTCTGATGCAACCTCGAAGGTTTCCTGCTGTTTCATTTTAAGCATTATTTTGACTATTGAATGTTGTTAATTACCATTTTCCATCCACCTCATATGATATCCAATGTGATTTCGACTCTTCTCCATCCCTTTATTACATCCATATTGATCTTTATCTTTACCATTTTACCCTCCTGATTTTTGGTGAACCCGGCCACTTGAAAACACCCACCGTTTCTTCCCAGCCAAATTATGCGCTGGCGATAAGCACCTTTGATGCGTTTAAACATGGACTGACTCGCAGTGCGCGACTCAGTCAGCCCCAGAAAGTTTCGGCGATGGATTCTCTAGCTCTGATTTGAAGCCCAATAACTCGTGGTCAGCCCATCTTATGGCTGTTTATGTCCATGAGAGCACAAACGCTGCATATTCATGACTAATTTTTTGTTTTACGATTTTTACTGCGCCATCTATGTAAATTTGATCCTGCCTTGCGCATGACTCTCGAAAATTGAGAAATTATTAACTGAAAATCAACTTGACTGTTTATCCGACAGCCAAACCGGCTTATGCGCATTCACTCATTCAAGCTGTTACAGCAAAATTGTCAGAGATTTTTTCAACTGGACGATGGTCTTCGCCACCACCTCACTGGCAGCGGATCTGTTTCACGCTTGACCTTTTAATTGCATCTGCATTTCAACGGCTCCGACCCTCAGCGTGTGCACATTCTCCCACGCCAGACTGGGCTCACAATATAGAACCCTTTTCACTCAAAATCCAACGCACTTATCGAAATCTACTTCGGCTTTCTATCCGGGGACATCCATCTTTCAGGGAAAGGGGTTATTTACGAGCAGAATTTTCTCTGATACCTACTAAGGCAATTTACATCAAATTTGCAACATTTGTGGGGCCGCGTTTCTCTCATTACACAAGACTTACGTACGTTTTCTCGTGCTGCCGTTTTCAGAAGCATTCATTTTTGAATTGCTGCGCATATTTTTAGGCAAACATTTCCTTTTTTCATTCAGTTTCCTCAATATGAAATCATATGAATCGAACGCCGGACTATTTCCTCTTCTCTCTGATTCTGGCCCGCCAGTGAAGACAGTTTCAATTCAGCGGCTAACGGGAATTGCAGATACAACATAGACTTTCCTCTGACGACTCCCAGCCTATTCCATGTGTTCGCTACCTATCCCCGCTAAGACGCTGCTTGCTAGTTCTAGCATCGCAGTACCTGTCCGTCCAACGCAAGGACAGTCCAAACTGCGTTGCTGATCACTTTGGATACTTATTAACTAGATGTACCATTATAGTTGCTCAAAGGTAAGATTACTGCTACCGCTGTATTTGCATCCGTACCAGCTCAACTTCCGCAAGCTTAATTTCGGGCGAGACCGAAACTCCGATATAAAAAATGACAACTTGAACGGCAATCATGGAAGGCGTATTTAGGAACTGTTTTCAACCTTTGCTTTAACACACCTTCTTATCTACCTCAATTTGCAGACCAGTTCGCCATCCGCATGTGAGTGCAATGAGCATTCCTGCAAGCTCCGTAGTTTCTTCGTGCACAGTTATTTACAGCAAATCATCTTTAAACAGTCTGTGGCAATTTTTCCTTCCCTTTGGTTTCACCTTTGCCATTATATTAGCCACTTATTGCTATTAATTACTATTCTTTTACCCACCTCAGTCTAGCTTCTAATAACTTTCATCTTGTTTTCATTAAAATATTGGTCTCCATCTTTTCGGCTTACTTTGTCCGTCACATCACATACATGCTTTTCTAAGATCTAGGCCATGCTCGGACAGCGTCTTTGAGCTAAATTTTGCAATTGCAATATGCATCGAAGATGCAGCTAAACAGAAACTGACTCGCTGTCTGCCGCTAACAAGCAATAATAAAATATTGCATAACTATTCCGGGCGATTTGCTTGCCTTGCACGTTAGTCCGCAGATGCTGAGTGCATTAGTGGTTCAAATTAGCACAGAAACACCCCTTCCGTATTTTTGGTTTTGTTTCATTTACCCTGTGGGCCTTCCTTTAAAAAACCGCCCCGAAGGGGATTTGACTCTCGCTTAGCGAAAAATATGTCAATTATTGCTCTTATATCTCGCCGTAGTCTCCAGAACCCAGAAGCCAATCTTGCATCAGGAGCCGATTGCATTCACCGGCGTATCTAAGTAATACTCCGCAAACCCTGTCCCAATTAACGAATAGAGTTTTGTTCACAACCACGAGATCTGAAAGCGCTAAAGTATCACATGTAGAAACGAGAGCTGTGCTAAGCCCAACAGGGACTTGCACCACCCAATGTGTAAATGCAGTACTTCGTGGAAAGATTTCAGTGGGCAAAAGAGCAAAGAAAATAATTTATACGTGCTAAATCAGTCCTTCGTTAGAGATAAAGAGTAAATCCAAAAATGGAAACCGGGCCTTGGACGAAATGACTCAACTTTAGACTGGTTTTTCTTCCTTGAGCCCGGACACGTTCCAGTGAAATTGAAAACCCACACTTCCTCGTTTGCCGGAAGTTCTACTGGTATTAAAGCTGAAAACTTAGCGGGGCACTAGCTAATTTAATTCTCCAAATGTATAGATGAACCATGTAAGTATCCACCCATCTTTTATCCTTCATATGCATCAATGATCACGTCGTCCGTAACATGCATCAGATAATCATATTCCTGGTCAACTATGACCGCTTCAAATTCGTTCTTTCAAAAGTGCACACCTACTATTAATAATAATAATAATAATAATAATAATAATAATACTGTATATTTCTCGATCTGCGAGAGGCATGCGCATGGCGAGATCAAATTTATACAAGGATGATGCACAGGAAATGTAGATGATAGAAGTGGAATGGGATAAGACGGTGGGAGCAATAATGAGTTTTTCAGAGGCTCACAGGAGGGTTAAATGAGATGCTGCGAAGCAATAGGGGAATTACAAG
>LUCM01000291.1:0-14428 GCA_008360955.1 Fasciolopsis buskii
ACGCTCCTCCGAGATAGGGGTGTTGATCAATTGAAGGACCCGGGTGACACTTAGGTAAGTGTTTAAGGCAGCTTTAAAACTAGATTGGGTCTGTATGCACCGAATGCTGATGGGAAATTTGTTCCGATGTTTGGCATAAACAACAAGAAAGAAATTTGACCTTAAAGAGGATTTGGCGATTTCCGTATGGATGGTTAGGGACCTATGACGGAGGGGGCATGGACTGGCAGAGGAGAATATAGGTGGGTCGGTGGAGCAGGAGCGCCTATTCACCAGGTTATGCAGAAATACCAGGTTAATTTTCAGTCGTCGTAGCCAAAGTTGCTCAAGTTTGAGGGCTAGAGAGCGTTCCTTGTAATTCTGGCTAAAATTAGGACTCATGAAACAAGAAATCCCGTCTTATCTTGGCTATTATCCTACCTTTCCAATCGCTTTCATGTCGATCGAATTGCAATCGAGAATATGCAGCATGCATTCACTAGAAATCTCCCAGGTCCTTCATCTAGCTTAAACTACAGGGCCAGAAGCGAGCTGCTTGCACTTGAACCATTGTGGCTTCGTCGAATTAAATTTAACCTTGCATTTCTCTTTAATCTCTGCCATAATAATGTCCACTCTACCGCAAACGTCACACGCGACGCTGGTAGCCCCCCTTATCTACTTCGTAGTGGATACTAATCTTTAAGAAAACCTCTGACTCGACTATCGATCAGGGCAAAATTCTTCACAGTTGCTTACTCTAAACTGTGGAACAAACTCTTTAGTTCCCTGCGGTCGTGCCCAAATTTAGCCCAGCTGGAAAAGTTCTTAATTAACCTGACACGAGCTAACATTGGACTAGACGAAGCTTGCGAACATAGGATAAAATTTTAGTTCGTGACCTAATCTTTGCTGAGATCACTAGCAGGAACTCGGCTTCACCTCTAACTTCCTCACTTTATGACACGTCCCCGCTGATGCACTTTTTGACCTCCCTCGTGGTGATGTACCTTCTTCACCAGAGGCTTGAGCAGCTAACTCTCGAAGTTCTCCCAATGTGGGCGGACGAAAATGTTAACGTAGTTGTTGTTGAATCCGTGCTCTCACCACATCCTGTGATTTTAAACACCAGTCTGTGTGCTTCTCGCTCTTCATGTCATCTCATCCTCTTTACTGGTTTGGCAGGGCTGGATAGGTCGTTCTTGGTAGCCCCTAACCTTCAATTACGCCCAAAACTGCCAACAAAGCTCACTCTTATCACATTTTACGGAATAAATGCACTATGTTGCAGGTATTTGGCCGCGATGCAATATTCACCATGACCCCAAGCTGGCACCCAAGCCAGACTACTTCTCTCTTGCGTTTCAGACCTCGCATCCTCAGCAGACGTTCTGCTAACGCTTCCGTCCTTGTAATGGCAATTCCAAATCTGCTAACCTATTATTCCTCTTAGGAACCGGTCAGTCAGAACTGGCGCTCGAGTTCTGGCCCGTTCAACAAAACTATGCGGATAATCGCACTGGATATCTCAACTCGCATCTTTACGATCGAGCTAAACCGCGATCGACGTCTCCGGGACTTCTTTTGCACTTCATATTCCCCACCCGTACAACTAATATCAAAAAATGCGACAACGAGAATGACAGCAAAGAGGACATTGTTGGCTAGTGTATTTAAGAAGTGTTCACACAAAATTTCTCTTATTTAACGCGCCTCCCGGTAAAGCTTACCGCCATCCGTATGTAAACATAATCACTATCCTTGGAGTTCTATATCCGAAGCCTCACAGATTTCCCCCAGACAGTTTGCTCTCAGCATTGTTTTGGCCATTTGTTGTCAACTACGTGTCTCATCCAATTTGCCTTACGTTCCGCCTGGTTTTCACCACTTCCATCCAATTACCATATTACCACTGCTTGTTGTCTCTTCAGCTTCACGTTTCCGTCCATTACGTAACGTTCCCGACGTTTGGTGTCTCTGGCCATATATCGACCTCCACCGTTGGGCTCTGTCTATGTTGTGCACCAGCAGTGAGCATATTTAGTGCACTTAAACAAGGAATGACTCGTAGTCCGCTGCTTGCAAACAGACCCAAGCAACTCATTTCAGCCTTGAAAATTAAGTTTTGCATTTTCTTGCTTTTCGCTGGCATACCTGTACTTTCCCCATTGCTTTGCAGCATCTCATTTCACCTTCCAGTGAGCTTCTGCAATAACTCATCATTGCTCTCACCCGCTTATCCCATTCGACTTCCATCATTTACATTTCCTGTGCATCATCCTTGTAAAACTTGATCTTGCCTTGCGCACGCCCCTCGCAAATCAAGAATTATTCGGTGTTACTTCTTCATCTGTGGCTGCGTCCCGGATGCATGTTGCTACAACGCTTGCGCAGGCATAAAACTGGTCGTATAAACCCAATGATCCCGAAGATAACCTGTCGTAGGAAGGCATCCTGAAGGGCATTAGGGGAGCATGAGGCATAGAATTATTTTGCCGCCTGATTCCAAGCGAAGTAAAACAGATAGATGTGTTGCATTGTTTTCAGGAGCATAGGTTATGGGCTATGTTGCCGTAGTGTATCGTGAGTGGAGTGAGGGCAGGGGTGGTTATAACGTCGGGATATTGCTGGCCAGTGAAACATTATGGAAAACGCGTCTGAAGTTAAACACTCCAGAATTGTCGATGAAGATCATGCAGACTGTGGGAATGTACCCTGTCTCCATCAGCCGGACCGCAGTGACTGGACGGATTCAAGGATAGTGCTTCATTGAATACACAAATTTAAGAGCCGTCCTCGTGCTTTATCTTGAACAGACTCGCAATCATACACGAGGGAACAAAGTATAACGAGTGGAGAAACATGAAATCAGCCGACAGTCCAGGTGGCCTTTGCTCCCGTGGGATGACGAACCTACAGCTGCTAAAGACACGGACCAACGGCCCACAATTTCTCAGCCTGCCTGAGAACCATTGGCCAGTGAGCGACCTCGGCAAGCTACCTGGGGCGGCGCTGGAAATGAAGGGTAATGACAACTGTTTCCGCAACCAATGTCACTGCAGCCTACTCTTAACAGGGCCCGCCTGCTCAAGGCCCTGGTTGGCTGAACAGACTTAAAGGCAAGCTGCTGATGATAGGCTTCATATCGTTTGATTGCCTGACACCACCTGACAGAAGAAAACCTGCGTTCCGCAGAGTGCAACGTTGTCCAGTTGCAACGGCCCGATTGCGTGTACGTATACCACCGAGACAGCGATGATACAGGGTCAAAATCGATGATTCGAGGCTCGTGCAGGCTGAACGACAAACTTTTGAGAGTTTTTCAGTGATGCGTGGTACGCTGGCTAACTGTCATCTAGGCAATGATGCAAACCGTACGATCATCCTTCAAGGTCTTCGCCACGTCCTCCATCTGCTAGTACAACAGGGGCATGCAGCGGTGGGGTGTGCGAGGGAAATCCACATGCTGAAAACCATACAAAAATGTTTTGCATTATAAGCGGAAGAGCACCAGTGAACCGAGTGACCGAATGAGTGAGTGTGATTCCGGTAGTTCATGACCGAAGTGGAAGGGCAACTTATGGTTTGGCTTCCGAAAATCAAGAGAACTCCTGGCTGGTGGTCGTTCAGCAACAAAGAGATCGACTAATTCGGTCTCCTTTGGATGCAACGCGGAAGAGCAAAAGACACACATAATGACACGCATGAAATTTCGATCCTTACACTTAACCCTTGACCAGTCAATAGGCACGGATTCGTTTCTGCAAGCTCCGCACCGACTCACAAACAGTGGATTTGTGCCGTCCATCACATATCGTGGTGCCAGCAAGGATTTTGTTAGGGCCAATCCAAAACCTGTACATTAAGCCATGACTTGAAGCAGATGATGAAAAATAAATCTGCAACGCCGGGCATTCACTGACCTTTTACCCTCCGGCCACAATAACCATCAACATGGGGTGCGGGGACGTTTTTTGAGATCCATTCGGTGAACGATGTGGTCTTTGGCTGAGTAAAAAGCACGTGATGACGAAATGTAAGCACTTGGCTTACTAAAGTGGAAAAAATACCAAACAACCATCCACTGGTACCCGTGTCCCAAACGACACCACCCATTAGGTCTCGACCCCTAGTGGTCATCGACGATTAAGGTCCAGCAGTAGGTTCGTGGAACCTGCTAATCTTCGCGGGGCATATCTTGACGGATGGAAGCAAGCAAGTTACTTGGCCGGAGTCTTTAGGAGACCGTTGTTCCGAGAAGGCATACCAACGCTGCAATTCCGACAAAAGTTGACAATTAGGTTAAGACCGTTTAGGGCGTGCCGATTAGTGGGGTCTCCAACGAAAACATTCATGCTGGCTCGTGGAACCTCGGTTTTAGTTGAGTTGGGGATTACCGGTTTAGACGGATTTGTAATGAGGGTTGATGTCATAAATGCAAATGGGACGCTGACTCGAAATGTGCGTTGCATAAGTCTTTTGAAAACTGGGGAACAAGTGGAAAATATGGCAGTTTCCGACGGTGCACGGTAATCCACTTTCAAAGGCCGGGAATGGACAAAGTAGTGACCCCGCACTCATGCGTAAGCATCTTGTTCTCAGCTGCTGTGTCGCACCAAACAAACGCTGATTACAATATACCATTTCCGGTATTAGTCGCCGATTATTCTACCTGTATGACATTGATCGATGAACCAAAATAATATTAATGGGATATTATCTCCGAAGGAAAATGTTGGGATCCGCCATATTCCACTGACAGTCTGGCCTCCAGGTTGCCTCTGAACACATATTCTCTTACGGGTTGTCCACGATCGTTTGTTTTCAATTGATGCCTCGTCTCAACATATCCTACTGTCGTGGTCACCGCAAGTATTGTCGTCTTCTTAGCATGCCCGGCCAATATGAAATACCCTGATTCAGCGCATCAAATAATTAAAATAATATTTTGTATTACTCCATTTGCGAGGGGGAAGATCAATTTTGTACATGGATGATAAACAGGTGACGTAAATAACGGAAATCAGATGGGATATGTGAACATATGCTACTTTGGATTAAACGGGGGGCGCGATCAAAGTCTTCAAAGCAATGAACAAGTGGGCCATGCAAAAGTGAGCACTGGAAAATTCTTCCTGCAAGTTTTTACAGGGTACTCTGGAACTGTTCCTGAGCAAGGTAGTGCGAGTCATTTCGCTTTTAAGTGCAATAAATGTGCGTGTTGCTGGCGCAACACTTAGTAAGAGCTCTATTGCGATGTCGAATTGTGGTGGAGGCGCACTCGTCAAGAGCGAACGTGTTGGACAGAAAAGTTAAGCTGAGGGGATGAAGATAAGTGGCGATATGGTAATTGGATAGATGTTAGTCAAAAAAAGTAACGCTGTGAAACGTCAATAAGGAAGCGACATATGACAACACCTAAGGGTGGACAGAATGTTGAATAGGGCGGAGAGATACTATCAAGTCTGTTGAACCACCTGGAGAAAAAGGTTTTATGAAACGTTTTGCAGAGAGAGAATACGGAACTCTCAGGACTGCCGAATTCAGCCTACGCGGCTGGTGGCAGATTGAACTGAGATGTGCAATGGAGAAAACGGTTGTGTAACACGTAAAGTACTTTTAAATAAACCAGTGAATGATATCCTCTATGCCGCCAATAGTGGTGCCGCAGTTTCTGATCTTAGAATGCGCATGAGGCGCTGCGGCCAAAATAGTAACTGTTTTTGATCAGTCATGAAAATCCACCTGAATTGGAGTGTTTAAGGGAATCAGCGACGCGGCTTGGGTTGAACGGACCAGCATTGGAACGCCAGGTCTGGCTTGCAGCATCCTAGCATGAGCAAGAAGGTACTGGATTTGGAATTGTCCTTACGGACACAGAAATGGTAACAGCCCGTATAGCCTGGATGCGTGATCTGAAACATGAAGGAAAGAGAAGCAGTCTGGTGTGGGTGCCAGCTTGGGGTCATGGCAATCAATGAACGATAGAGAAATAGAGTCATCATCCGACCTAAGGTTAATCGTGTGACTGTAAAATTATGCCGGAGCGAAAGAGGTTGAATTGATGACAGAGGATAGAGAGTTAAGGTGAGTTGGCCTTAAGCTAGCCGTCGGAGGATTTATTGGTGATATCAAACTGATGTCTCAGCTAATAGTAAAGAACTTGTGTGATAAAGAGACCAGGACTGTATTAGGTCCAGGTTGCAATTATGACGCAAAGTAATTTAGCTGCGAGCAGTTGGAAACTACTCCGGAGTATTAAGTTGATCTTCCGCTGGTTATCATGGTTAGCATGCTGTGGGCTGCTGACCTAATACGGAGAATGGGACTGCAAATGGAGGATTACGGAGGCTGATTTGTTAAGGATAGAAGTAATCGTTGGATTGCGGCACAGCTCAGCCTATTTCTTCTGATTTATTTATTGATAATATTAACGGTGTATTCCTCGAAAGAGCGGAGCGTCTATGCAGGGAAAGCATGAAAGAAACGGCAGTCTGGAAAGTGTCGCAGGTGAGGGTTGTTGTGCATGGCAAAAAATGTAAATAGGTAAACAAAGGGGCCGAGAATTACGGGAACAAATGGGAATTCAGGCCGGACAGCCACGTAATTTTTTGATGATATATTGCTTTATGGATGACTGCGTTCGTAGTCTCAATCAGTTGTGGTCATCTGAGAGAACTAGCGAATGACTAAAATTTTCACTCAAGTAACTACTGGTAAGAATGAAGCAGATTCTTGTGGAAAAGAAGCTATGTGGTTGGTTGAAATGGGCAGATCCAGATCCATCGCCAGTGCTGCTGTGGCCTTAGGTAGATATGTTTTACAACATCTTATGGGACTCAGTGCTGGGGGAGTGGGAGTGTTTGGTGTCCGTGAGAATAGGCGTGTCACGGGATCTTTTCTTGATCCTCGAGAAACCTCCATTTGCCAGGGAGTTTGGTTGGTAACTAATTTAATTTTCTTAAATGTGATGCATTTGGCAACAGCTTGAAAGTTGGTAATAAAATGTTTAATCCTAGACTCATCCGAAAATTGGAAAAGTAGGGGCAATCCTAGTGCTGCGAAATTTTTCATAATCCAATGAAATTGCACTTGTGATGAGCCATGCCACAATCGTTAAGAAAGCGTGACTTCAGCATTTCTAGGGGCAGGCGATCGGAAACATTAGAAATAACAGCGTTTTTATCTGCTGCTGCACGTTTTCGATCTTCGGTAGTAATTGAACCCATAAAGTAAAATGCGGATAGCAAGCTTTGAGAGGTGGAAGAGCTTCGAGGTTCCATGGTATTTATCACTTAGAATAAGCGTAAAAGTGTTTTGTTCAGTGACTGAACTTTCTTTTGGAGCTTTGTTATCGTCCGTTGAAAGTCGGTGGTTCAGTAATGCGCCGACTGGTATAGGTCTACAAGTGCTGTAGAACATGGGGTGCTCACATCTGGGTGTGATTTATGTTTACCGTTTGTTTTCAAGTGCGTGGTGGCAAGCATTTTTTGCGTTAACCATCGAGGGACTAACGAGAGAACTGAGGAAAAATTTAAAGAAATTTGCGTTTTGTATTGTTAGAGTGCCTAAAGTTAGATTAGGCTAGAGATATAAATCTGACAATCTAGGCAATATAATTAGGCAGGTAGCAAGTCAAAAATTGCTATTCAGAGAAACTGAGCAAAATGTTTTGTCTAAGAAACTGATTTTACTTTCCTGAAAATGCCAGAACGACGACTTACTAGACTAAAATACGAAGATGTCAACTCACACGAGGTGCGACGCATCGCAGTTCCCGCTGGCCTAGCACATGTGCTACAAATGCTCTTTGACAAAACTTGCTCTGTTATCAGTACCATCTTTATCGACGCATCAAGTAGCCGAAAATATTTTACGTAACATAACTCCTAAACCGCCACTGAATTGGTCCCAACGGCTGCATAAATCGTGTACTCACATAGTTTTTTTATAATCACCCGATTGCATCTAATATGGCTGGCCATTTTTTAATTTTACAAAGTGGATACCGCGTCATTATCAACTACTTTAAATTTTTCTCCGAAAGCTCGATATGAAGACAGACCGGAAACTTCCAACATTGGAGAGAATCAATTCATGAAATAAATTGTCATGTGATGCCATCGCTTAACTCGCCATAAAGAAACCATGGAAGCATTGCACTGCTGTTTCATCCTTGTTAGTAATCATCAGCAGTGCATATGGACCGCGCCCGAACTGGGACGCGAACTTGGGACAAACGATTCTGAGTCGAATGCCTTAGCCACTACGTTATCGGACAGGCTCTGAAAGGTTTGTTAAATTTCACCAAATAATCGCGCACCTATCCGTCACTGATTTGCATGGTTACTGTCCGCTAGCTTACGGCGATCGACCCCTACTGATAGTTGACTTCTCTACAGGTAGCCTTAGTACGACGGAGGCTCTGAATCGTCCGTCCCGGGCTCGCGTCCCAGTTCGGGCGCGGTCAATATGCACTGCTGATGATTCCCAACAAGTATGAAACAGCTGTGCAGTGCTTCCATGGTTTCTTTATGGTGAGTTTAGCGATGATGTCACATGGTAAATTATTTAATGGAAAAATTCAATCTCCTACTACTAAAATGTAATGGAGAGAATTGTTAGCAGCCTGCCCGCTTCGCCGACAAATCTGATACTGTTGTCTGCAGTTTTTGATGCCAAAGGTCGTCCGCAACTAATTGCTGAGGGTTGGCATACTGAGAAGGCCATCCTGCATACAATCAGCAAGACATCCGTTATCTTAAGTTCACAAAACTATGCTGGATCTTAAGGCCCCAATAATCTTTTGCGATGACATATATCACCAATATTTCGTTTTTATGAAACTTTGAGTTTGGTAGACCAACGGAATTTACACGATGTATATTTCTCGGTGATTACGTTGATCGTGGTTATTTTAGTACAGAATGCCCAATCTGCCTGTTTTGTATAAAGGTGCTCTATCCAACTGGCTTTTATCTCCATCGTGCTAACCAATAGCGTTGGCATTTGATGCGGTATTTCACCCTTCCACAGGAACACATTATGAAAAGTACAGAAAATCTCTGCGATGTCTTCACGGATGCGATTGCCCGTCTTCCAATGGCTGCTCCCATCACTCAACAACTCCTTTGCATTCAGGGTGCTCTGCCTCCCGAAATACTTACGCCGCACGACATGAGCGAATTTGATTGATTTACCAAACCAACTGCACATGAAGCAATGTACCAACTGTTCTGTTCCGAACCATGCGAGGATTGCAGTCAAGAGCGATTATCCGGGAACTACACAAAACATCGCTCGCGGCTGTCCATTCTCCTAAAGTTTTAGTGGTTGTTGTCAATTCCGACAAAGAAACAATCGGCTATCGATTATTCATGCCCACGAATCTCAGGATGCCGTTTCTCGGATGTATTGTAAGAGCAGAAAACCTGGATTTTCAGCAGGGACAATAATTTTCTCCACCCGTGATTATTTGGTTGTGTTCAAAAGTAAAGTCTCCATACTGAGGTAGGGAAACAAGGTGATGAATGGTCATCAGTTTAACTGCTTGCCTCATAATAATGGTAATGATAAAGATGACAAAGTATAATTCTCGTTCTGCGAGCGGCCTGCGCAAGGCAAAATCAAATTATTACAGATAATGCGCAGGGAATACGAATGACGTAAGTTGAGGGGTAAGGGGTTGAGGGCAACTTTGATTAATTTGAAGTTTGTTAGTTTGTGTATATTTCTCGACATACGAGAGTCATGCTGAAGGCGAAATCAAAGTTTTGCAAATAAGGCCCAGTGTAGACATGGAAAACAGAAACCAAACAAATAATGCAATGTGTTTTCAATCATAACGGGCAAGGTGACTTGCTGGGCCCGAGAGTTAGAGTTTTAAATCAAAGCAGATAATGACCCGGAAAAAATTTTCTGTGACTGATTAACAGTCCTGTGCTGCAGGTAATACTATGTTTGAATGCATCAAAGGTGCGTGTCGCGGGCGCAAAACATGGCTGGAAGACAATGGATGTCGCCGCCAGTTGGCCGGGATCCGCGAAGAGCAAGAGAGTTATTTGGTGAAGATGTGGATTAATATGGATGTGATAACGGAGTGAAGATGAGCCAAAACCGAGCGGGATATCATATGAGGCAGTACACAGGTATTAACTACTTGAGGTAAAATGCTTCATTGAAGGTACTGGCCACTAAAAATAAAGCATCCCGTGAGCGTTATAATATTTGCCTAGTTATCCTGTGCCCGTGATCGTAAACATGAGCGTCTAGTTCCTAACATAGCTTTTCATGTTGACCGTAGCTTCCTCCCGAATAACTTATGAAGATCTAGCTGCATCCTTTAGCGAACTGCGAATGACATGAATTAACCTCACATATCACTACAGATTTAAGCCCAAGTTTGGCGATAGAAAATTTCCCGGAGGAACTGATCCGGCTGCGGCTTAGAGCCAGGTTGTCCCCTATCAGAAGAAAGAGCATCAGTTGGACGTCGCTGCAGATAAGGCGCTTTGGGACATCAGCCCTCATATGCCGTGCTCTGATATCGTGAAGCACTGCGGCAGTGTAATTTTTGACCCAGCTGGATCGTCTTCCGTGGGTGGAAGCAATCTAAGCGCATCAAAACTTCATGGGAAGCAATTACCTCCTAGTCGAGCTGGAATCAACGTGTAAAAGGACGCTGTCTGCAAACCTAAACGACAGTCGTGACACGGATACATCTTCAGTAGTTACATCTTACCTTGATAGAGCCACTCTAGTATCCGGATCATCAGTGCGACATGTTTAGGTTACTACAGTAGACACGAAGGATATTACATTGATGTGTAAGACACAAAAGAAGTCGGAAATGTAGCTGCGGAGTCTTCGCGGAAGATTCTTCAAAAATTGTCCCCGATGAGGTTCGGATCGAAAATTTGCATCTAATACATTGATGGTACCAGCGGGTTAATTCCCCTTCTTTGCATGCTGCTGTTAAGAGAACGTGTTCTTTGGCACAGTCTTACAAGAATCATCCGGGTCCAGCCATGAAACTGCTCTCAAGAATATCGCTCCTTGAAGGTTACCTAAAACGGGTTGCCTGCAGAAATTGATGTACCGCTACTGCGTATGAAGACAATACAATATATGACGTCAAACGCTCACACACCGCACAAACCATGGCAAAGAACCGTGAATGATGCTTAATATGAACATCGAACTGTTCTTGTGAGCACCCCGATAAATATATTGTTATTAAATTTCTTTTATTGCGGTTTCGTTACGTACCCAAATGCCTACTTCAAATTCGCTTTTACTATTGGTTATCCTAGGGTAGGTATTATAAATGGCCAGGGTCTTTCTGGGCAGGGCCGCATTTTACTCCATTATAGGTAGTGTGCTCAGTCAAGACCGACGTCATGAGCGGTATTCCGCGCGGACCAGCTTCAGGGCCATTTTTATTCCTTCGCTACATTGATGATCAAGATAAAATATTACCTAGAATTTTCTTCGCTGAAGACGTCGGGGCGTTAGGCCCTAGGGGCAGTAAAGCCCTTGACTACGATATAGACCTCGTCCTATATAGGTTTGAAAATTTGAAATTGCCCTTAAAAGCGAAAAGAAGCCAACTGTTAGTACGAAGCATCGAATTCTCACGGCGTCACCTGAGTAGAGGCTGCTTACTGTGGACGCCTTTAGGAGGTTTAAATTCCCAGGGCTAAACGTCACGCCATATTTAAACCGGACATTTCATTGTGCAGCGGAAGGACAAAAGACCAGGAATGAACTGTTCGGGTTATTATTAGTATCGTCCGGCAGTAAACTGGAGGTGTTCATTGCCTTGTACAAGGCAAAATTAAGACCTCACCTGCAATACCGTGTACTGGCTTGAATATCTTCTTCAAAACGGAAGCAGCCCAACTCAAGTAGATGCAGCAATTGACCATGCAAATGGATGAGGATCAAGGCGGCGGCTTAGATCTCTTTTCGCTGGACATAAGGGGAGGCTATTCGGCTCAGTGGAAATGTTTAAGATTGGATAAGAATCATCGGATTTTAGCCCAGAAGGCATGTTTCAGCAAGACAAAATCTTCTACACGTGAAAATTAAAAGCCTGCGACAATACGATCTGGGGTGCTGGCCAGTTCGCACTTGCTTAACAGCAGGGTCGCAAATGTATGGAACTGATTGCCTTAAGACATGGTGACCTATCAGATCGAAGTTTCTTTTGAGAAAGCGTTGAGTCGAATCCGGTGTGAGATATGGCCCAATGTAAGGCAGTAACTGCCCGTAAACCTCTGATAATGCATCCCACAATCCGTTATTAGAACTGAAGACGCTTGCGACGCTTGCGTCGTCAGGGTGAGATTTTGTTTCTTTTGGCATGGCCAAAGGGATTTGACTTGGAAGAGATGGATGCCAAACAGGAGTGCATACTGGGGCCCTAATGGCGCGGGCCAAAATTTTTCCTGCAAGGATTGAACTGGTCTGACAGCCAAGGAAACTCTCAAGGTCATACGTAAACCTCGCGCGAATTGATAAATCGGTTTCCGTCCTGCCGGCGAACTCTCCGCAGAAAGGCTCTTGCTGGCCTAATAAAAAAGCACTATTATAATATTTTGTGGCTTAACGATTCTAAGTAAACTCCGTTGAATTCCGCCTATATCTTTAAATTTGGTAGGAAGCCGAATAAAATTTGAAAAGCGGATAGTGCATAACTGTGTCATCTTCGAGTATACCCGGGTCGACCCGATAACCAGTAGGCGAAAAACCTTCAGTCTTAACCGGTGATTCAAAATCTTGGGCATATGGCTGCGGAAAACCAGGCTGTTACTGGCGGCAGGGGTGGCTATCACTGTCCGTAAGTTGTGTATAGGAATTACGCCCAGTATCAATCTAACCAAAGCGCGTGGTTTGGCTTCATTCGAATTCATCTTGGCAGCTGATTTAAAGACAAAATGTCAACGATGATGAAGGTAATCCGCCACTCCGAAGCTGCGGAAAGTCTTTCGAACAGAATTACGTACTCGGTCAACACAACAACGATTATTATCATGATCTAATGTCCCTTCTCTGAATCCAAAAAGAGAGCCGTAGCCACGATTAGTATGCATTTACTGTTCACTGTTTTAATCCTTATTCGAGAGGGTGGGTGATCACTTTACTGTGTCGAATTTTCTCCCCCGGAAACCAATCAAATACGTCGTATTTTTTTCACAGACTATCCGCCCTCATCCTATCGACGATCCCAATTTTCCGTTGGCCCAGGTCCTTATCCACCATTCTAGGAAAAAGGGCCTATGGTATGGGTCATTTTTGGTCCTCTCCATAGAACAGCGGAGGGGTCACAACCCGGAAAAGGTCCCTCTTTTTCCATCCGGGATGGACAGAACTATAGTCCTATCGGTGTTGTTGGAACCCGCTTGTTATCCAATGCGCCGGTGGGATATAACCATTATTGCGGATGTGCATGGAAAAATGTAATGCTCTTTCTGAATCATTAAAGCAGATACGGATATACCCGCAGCTGTAGGGTTTATGTGCATCCTGAAAAGTATACATGTGTATATGTTCAGTGGACATATTCGATATTTTGGACGACGAACAGGTCATGAGGAGTCAGATCCTCTTCTTTTTGATTAGGCCCACAAAAGAAAATTTGGCCTCCAGCCACTTAGGCGTCTCAATATTCCTGCGTACTGGTTGGCTAATATTTATGTACCGAACTAGTCACAATTTGCCAAAAGTGACGTACATTGAAGTGCCAACTACTGCCCCATTATGTGCATTGCACGAATTGTGCCAGTAGGTCGTTGATAAAACCGGGAATCATCCTAGTAGAGTCAAGTTTAACAAATTTTTTTCTCTCGACAGGATGCACTCGCAGCGGATCACAATGGGAGGCTTGTTGAATGCGAAGATGTTTGTTATTGTGATGATGGATATATATATACTTATTTTCTTGAACTTCAGGTTAAAAGCAAAAGCCCTTCCCAAATAAACTACGGTCAATCAAAGCTGCAGCCTAAAATACTTACAGAAATCCTACAAAATAATGGAAGGCACGCATATCCGGAGGTCCTGCGACGGTAAGCGCAGTGGGACCTAGCTCTGACATTGTGTAACCACTTGGGTGCTTACATGACTTTGTGAGTTATGCAGGACAACTTATCTCAAGCCGAAGATTCTATCATGAGGTGAAGGTTGATTGACAGGGGTTTGAGGAATTATTCTCCTAGTTCCCCTGACAACTCAGCCTCAAAGAGATGAGTGAGAGAGTAGTTGACCCAAGCATATGGGCCTCCACTTAGCCGTTCCCAGGTACTTTTGAATACGTTCTTGCCATCAGTAAAGGCTTTAGTTGAGAACACTATTCGTTCTCCAGCTTGGTGCCTGTGCTCCATAGACGTGTTTCTCTAAAAGCCCTAATAAATAGCACAAACACTGAGTTACATACCGTATCGGTCGT
>LUCM01000291.1:15599-27753 GCA_008360955.1 Fasciolopsis buskii
CGGTTGGAACGTTGGCCGGAGCACTTTAGTTGGTCCACAGACACGTGGACCTCAAATTTATGTCTGTTAGTATTACAATACGGGTAGATCCCAGTCCGCAATCATAGATGGAAGTCACTGGAAATATAAGCCTTCTGAAAAGACATAAGCCGCCTCGACCAGGAAGAATGTCGCCGTCCATCTTCAGGAGTGATGGTGAAGTGTTATCGTCGAAGGTAAAAAATCCCTGTGTTCATCTCGGTCAAGTGAAGAGGAACCTAAGGACTGGTGCAAAACGATTGTACCAATTTACTAGAAGGGTAATAGATCCTCATATGAACACTACGGAGAAATTAGTTTAGTAAGTGTGACACTCAAACTGCTCGCCGGAATCGTCCTCCATCGAATGTCTGTCACTCGCGAAAAGTGCTTTTGTAAGTACTAGGAGGGCATTGGACCCAGTTATGGTTACGTTGGCCAAATTTTCCCTTTGAGACAAACCTTAAGACATGGGCACATGATGCGTAGGCCCATAATTTGTCTTCCTTGATCTGAAAGTGGCGTTCGACTCAGTCGATTGTACAGTTCTTTGGCACCATCTCTCATTTACGGGTGCGCAGAAGAAACTTATTTCACTCGTTCGATCTCTGCATGCAAACAGCCAAGACCGAGTTCGCGCCCAAGGCAATGTTTCACCCAAGTTCATCAAGACAATTGGTGTTCGCCAGGGTTGCCCTCTTTCAGTTTTCTCTTTTAACTTTGTCATTGCGATGATTACAAAAATAGCCTTATCCTCATGTGAGACTAGTGGCATTGATATTTGCTCAGACGGGAGTCTGTTTGGCTTGGAATATGCGAACGATGTTGCGCTACTGCTTGAAGACCAAAATGACTTGCGATTTTTTTCTCAATTTTCTGGGTGATAGTGCAGGTATGTTTGGGATGCGTTTCGCACTTTCGAAAAGCGAAATTGTGTTTTTGGTTGGATTGGTTCAAAGCCGAACGTTGTTCTTGCAGAGTAGCAACTGGATGAAGAGGACAGACTTAGTTACTTGTGTAGCTGCATCTCGCCTGCTGGTCGTATGTCGGAACAATTGTCTTCACGCGTATAGAAGACCCGAGTTGTATTTGGTAGTTTTAAGCATTTGTGACGTTGGCGCTACATGTCTATTCACCAGAAGTTGAGTATGGACGTCAACAGTGAAGTTGGCATTACTATGCGACTCCGAAATGCACCCATTAATTCTTGGTAGGCGTACAGAAGAAACTCTTCAGTCCGCAGTCACAGTGTCCACGAAGACGAAGGACCACGGAGTCATAGTGACAGTCAATTTCAAGTGTATTTGGGGGTTTCTTGGGTGACCGCCATTATGGATTCCGTGGTGCGGGTGATCTGTCAGCTATTTCAAATTCGTTGTGAGATGCGCCTGAGGGCCACAGCGAAACTTGCCTGGTTTTTGGTGGAAATCTGTATAATCTGCGATGGAGTTTAACATCAAGGTCTTCTGTTGAAGTTGTCTTCCTTTGGGTTCCACGCGGTTCACGTACCGTGGATGTCAATTTTTCTTCCAAAACGAACCAGCTTCATCCGAGTCAATGGTATTCTTTCCCACTCGTCCCCTGTGAATGCTGATTCTCCTTAAGTTTTCATACTTGTAAACGGCCAAGGTTTTTAAGAACACTTTTCTCACCTTTATACGTCGACATGGTGAGTTCGGGAGGTGGCGACTTAAGCCAGAGTACAGTAGCGTGGTGTTTGGATAGAAACGACAGCTGTCTGTATATACGGGTCACACGTGAATTGAAAGAGAAAGCGGTTTTCGACCCCAGTACTGGATCCACGGGTATCCGAAAGTCATGCTCTATCTGTCAGAACCATTATGTCCGGATAAAAAGGGATTGTAGAAAACATGTTGAACAACAACGCCGAAATACTATAGAAAGCATTCCATGTTTCTACGTCATCTGTTGATCTCTAGATGGCTTCTCCCACTCTGTCGGAGGAAGGTAAAATAAGGCACGATATGATAGACGGGTGTTCACCATAAGCAACATTTGACCCAACCAACGCAGTCTAGTAAGTTTCGTACACTCAGAATCGGTACCTAATTCTTCAGGAAAACAGTGGCGTAGCCCCGATAGAACTCCTAACCTTATCGGAGTTTCTGAAAGGAAATTTTGATGTATTCACTAACAGACTCCGCGTAGGTATACAGTGGTTTTCGTCGCTACCTCTGCGCGTCTCCATGCTGGAAACAATCAGGCAAAAGCTTGAGAAAATAAAATCAGGAGTATATGATGTAACCCGAGGAAGCCATGATGCAACACTGCGGCATATCCTAGGAAGTCGAATCAACTGATATGCAGGTTTAGTGATAATACTTTAATCAAATGCTTATTTTGATTGCTGTCGAAATGATATAACTCACTGAATATAGGGCCTGCCACACTACGAGAGGACCAGATACAGTAACCATAAGGCTTGGTAGTATATAATTAAAAGGAGCCAGACGTGATAACAGTTAGGAAATCATGTCCTATCACTATCATCTGCACATGATATTGTAACTCGACGCGATTCCAACTTCACCTTCAGTTTGTTCAACTTCTTATTCCTAACACAGATTACCTGCAACAGTTAGTTAGCGTTTTGATTTCCAGTACGCAATACGGTACATGAATATACGAAACTGGGCGAGTCTGTGTACAGATCATGCCATCGGAACCATGGAGAAGGACGATGGCCAACAAAAGGGGAACAAAAACTTCCTGTAGAGCTCACCAACATAAACCTTTTTGTTCTCCACTTTACGTCATTGGTTGTTTGTCAATGCGCTAGATATTACCCCGCAGCCCAAACCGAAGCAGAGTTGGTCTAGAGAAACCTTTCTTTAGTCTCTTAACAGATGATTAAGTCCACAGGACATGAGATCGATCTAAGGATCCCGTAGCTCACTAGTGACGGTCGACTGACTGCATGATTCATACGCCTTTCAGACATAACCAGACATTGCAGGTGTTCTTAGCACCAACCATCCGCTCATTAAGAACTTCGAGATGTCTGGCGAGAAATCTGATTTCATTGCCCATACAGTCCCATAACCAATTCGTTTCTCGGGCAGAGATTGTAAACAGCGTTGTGACTGGTTTTCAAGTAATAAGAAACTGCTGCAGGTGAGCCCAGGCGGATTTCCGGTTCGTGGCATTGATACGTTGACAGGTCGCGGGTTGGTATTTTCTAAACGTACAACCCTCCGAGAAATCGGCCATGTTTTTTGGGCGGGCGTATTCAAACAGTTTGACGCCTACTCGTTCACCCTCTATAACTGATAGTTGTATACTGTCCACCTCCCCGCGATAACTGGTACGGTTTGCCTGTTAATGTCTAGTTCTTGATATAATATTTTTCAAACATGGTGAAAACGTGATCAATCAGAAGCCAGGCGACGCTAGGAACGATAATATTGAAATGTTATTTGGTACAGAAAATACGAAAGTGTCCATCTAGCACTGGCAAACCCGTACCAAAGTAAAATGTCTGGTGGTAGTTGAAAATGACTTTTTTTATGGCGGTATTTTCGTTGTGTGGCTTGGAAAATTTTGAGAACGTATATAAATATCGTGTCTGCCCCCAAAATAGCGAGAAATGTCTACTGTACATATAATTTACATATATCATATGTAATATTATAATATCTATTTTTACGATGTGAACATACGTATGCACCGGGGTGATTATAAATATTTGTATGCCTTTTTTGACTGCTTTAAATCGTCCACATGATTGTGTTTGTCAATTTAATCGTTTTAGGTAATGACTGAAATCGATATAAAGGCCGAAATGTGTATATTTTACTTGTACATATATGTAACATATAATAATATACATGTAAATGCGAAAAATGTGAAAGAAATTAATGTGGCACCTTTAGATATAAAATGTGGACATTAAAATGGCGGAATAAGAAAATCCCTATACGCGTTTATAGTAGCACATGCTGCTATGTATATTCATATGTATATTATATATATGTATTAATATATCTTCTTTTTTGAAAAGTTCAAATTGTCCTCTTTCGACGACGCATCCTTTCTGGAGTGAGGAGCGCTTGGCGTTTGTAACCGTCGCATTCATACCCCATCGGCCTAACTGGAAGTTCTGGCTGCGTCAATACTAAGGAAGCAGCTGACACGCATATCGTGGCTGCATGTAACCAACCACTGGCTTCCAGGTTGCACGTGCATGACGGCTGAACGCCCACTCAATACACGTGCACCGCAAGATCCTGGAACACCCTACCAATCCCAAAACCGGCCTACCTTCTTGAAGGTAAACTAACTTATGCGCCTCCAGGTGGGCCTGGAAGTGCATTCTTGCCGAACTGACTAATCTGCAATAGCAGGGGCACCATACACCTCAGGCCTGTGGTGGGAGTAGATGCCAAAAATTCCCTAGTGACGCGGGCGCCGCCTTAGCCTCGTCTAAACTCTTCGTGGCGCCGTAGATTCTCCGTGAATACATCAAAAAGCCGTGGCATTCATTGGACAGACGACGCTTTAAATGCCTATTCTAACCTCAACCCTATTTGGTGGTAAAAAATACCAAAGTTTTAGCGGCCACTTTAGCACTGTAACTGTGCCCACAATAGACTACATCGGGCAGCCACGCAGTTGAAGGTATGCGTGGAGCGCGGACGGACCACCCGAACCCATTGCAGCCTAAATTTGTCACAGTCGACCTTGTTTAAGAAATGCAAACACTAAATTGCGCATCCACTGATGAATGCGCTTTCTGTCCCCTTCGACGCTTACCGGAAGGCTACCGCAGCGGCGACGCATGTCCATGAGGACATGAAACCTACAAAATATTACACAGGCTTCTGGGTATGCAGCTTGAAACGCGTTCAACTGCGCCAAGCTGCGGTCAACGATTATCGTCCTAACCTTTCCCGTCGCAGGCAACATATCCTTCATAGCAATAATCGCCCTGCGGTAGCTTGCTCCGCTTTCGTTAGGGAGCAGAGCATAAAACAATGACCTTCCTAACCCACTATCATCTACTATCATAGCATGCCACAGCACGTACCCACCGCAGTTAAGCTGGTGGGTTGCGTCTGCTAACATAACCTCGCAGTACCGTTCAGCTAAGTGTCTGACACTATCAGGCACGAAGAACGCAAACCTAACTACATCCTCCCGTTTCAGTAACCTGAGACTACCTTGTCCGCGCAATAAGTCTTTTACGCGAACGACGTCGTTCCGGTCATCCATTAACCGGAATTTACGCCTAAGATTATCGACATCCCGAACTGTAACTAGACGGTTGAACTTTTTCCGCGCATATAGACAAACCTCTCTGGAGTTTCCAAAAATTTCCATTAGGCTCATTACGTGCGCCTCCTGCTCGGCGGTTAATTTACGATTGCGCGCGTAATAATGGACATGAGAACGATGGAAGGAATGATTGTGTTGCAGACAACTTCCCACCACCTTATACTGCTTGCTAACTGCACGCAACATGACGAAGGCCGGGCAGGCAATGTTTGGAAACCTGCAAATAAATATTACTTGAAAAAATAACACATACCGACGACCACGTTGACTTCTGCGACGATTGTGGACGCAGCAATAATTGATCCTGTAGTAAGGAAAAGAGGAGGGTAGAGACCGCGGATGCTCTCGGAGCCAATTTCCGGAGCTGACACTGTGATATTTATAAAACGACGTTAGCGTCTTATGCTGAAAAAGCCTAAAATCAGATTCAAAATCAGAAAAACTAGAATAAAAACTTCGAACGTAACGTCTAAATAACTCCGAATCATCAACGTGGGTTGCAGTAGCGTGCGCACGGACAGCCATGACAGCCATATGAGCGCAAGTGACGCAATTTCCGGTTTCACCAACTTTTATACCCCTAATTGCCCGTTTAAACAATGATCACCTCATCCAGAATAACATTTTCTTAATTTCCGAAAAATGCTCAATAATATATTCAGACCATTTCCATAACTATTCTGTTTTAGCTTCACAGGACCGACTTTTCAACGTGGACGTTTAGTCACTAACTCGCGGGTTCGGATCTTCTCACCGCCGGTCAACTTCTCCACTTCGCAGCCATCAGTTGGCTGCGGTTCCCTTCCTGAAAAGTGATGTACGCTGTCATTTCATTAATGATGGAAGTGAAGATAAAAAATTGATTTGTAATGAATAAGTATTTTATTTTGTTGCTACTCTTACATGATAGCACTAAGTGATACGAGACGCTCCTATGAATTGCATAAAGATAAATTACTAGTACACTCTATGATTACATTGGAATCCCCACCACCCTGATCCATTCATCACCTGCAATGGGTAGTATGCACAGTATGTAGTCACTGACGCTCATCAGCGCATATATAATACCTGTTTTAGCAGGCTGTATATTTGGTCCGTTTTGATGTGTCTGTTGATTGAGTTAGCTGACCGGCGCCAGGTATCAAGAAATTTTCTTGAATGCCTTGAAGTTTCTATGTCCTGGATACAATCCTTCCTCAGATTCAATATATATATATATAATATATATATATATATATAATATATATATATATATATATATATATATATATATATATTGATCCTCGTGAACGAAGGTCACTGAATGCTCATCAAGTCCTCTTTTGGCAGATTTGTATTCATCCATTCGTGTGATAATTTTCCTTCTAGAATGACCATTATGGCCTTCGTCACAGTCTTTATATTTGAATCTATAGATAACATCTTTCCAGTCATCCGATCTGAGTTTTCCTGTAGGCTCCTAAATTAGTCTCATGGCACCTAGTGGGCTTGTTTACGTTTATGACATTGTGATTCAGAATTTTCTGCAGTCATTTCAGGTGCGTTTTGAGGAGTAGCAGTATTCCTACTTTGCACACCAAAAGGTTGTTATAGAGACATCGAAGTCCACGCAGTTCAAACGCGCTGCGGTTGATGCATATTTTTTCTTCCGGACTTTTTAATAGCGTTCGAATGCAAATATATCTTAAATGTTTTAGTGATTGTTGTGGAAATTTAGTTTCTGGTTCGCGTTTTTTTCGATATCCTGTAGCTTCTACAATTCTGTTGGCGGTTCTTATAGCCTATACACCCAAGAAAGCTAGATTTCTGTCATTTTCTATTTTTACAATGAACGCAGTGACTTCTGTGACTTACATTACTTCTGCGAAAGACCCGGATAATAGTAATTCCGTGGGTTCTTTTTACTTCTTCACAAATTTCGAAGTATTTTTTAAGACAAAAACGTGTTATTCCGCAAAATGTCGCTTTTTCCAAAGGATAATCAGGTGGTGTTGTGACGGGACTTATTCTAGTCTTCGCTATTAATTTTAAGTCATTCGAATTGATGAATACGGTGACATCATCGTTTTATACGTTGATGCCCTTGAATTGCTTCAAAACTGCTGTGTATTATTTTGTGGTTTGTTCTCTCTTTTAATAGTTTCAGTCATCTTCGTAGCTTATTGGCCGAATGCACCGGGCGAAAAACGACTTGTTTCAGTGGAACACCCTTCATGCTTGATTCTAGCAATCCGAGAAACTGCGCATAGTTTGAGACGTCATCAGCTTTCATCCTCCACCGTTTCTCTTCGTCTGTCCATTTCATATCTTCTAGCTTCGTCGTGGTCTCGTTGAACCTTATTTTTGGTTTTGCATGAGAATCTGTATCTCGTGGATAGTAGTGGGTACCGCCCTTTAGTAGTTGTTTTTCTCTTGCAGTATAATCGGCTTTGCCCATAACAACCGATTTCCTTCCTTCATCAGTCGGCAAGCTGACCATATTGTCGCCCTTTGTGAGTATTTCCAGTAAGGCCCATTCCAGATCAAACGAGACCTCAGGTCGTCACATACGGCGTAAGTCGAATTTGGTCACTTTGGAGAACCCGGATGCCTCACGTGCATGTCCCTGTTCACCAAGATATTTTCTTGATGCTCCATTTTCCAGATTGAAATTCGGTCTTTTTCGGAGAGCATTCACTTCAATTTTAGTGATTGGAAATACGTTCGCTTCATCAAACCTCTAACTTTAACTTTCCCAAACTGGCCATTGATTTTATTATCAACACAGTATATTTAGTTTAGCAATAGTTATGAAGTTTCTTTTCACATATATGTCGTCTATGCTTGTGGTTGCAGCTTCATTTTAATTAGCTGCAAGAATGAAAACCTCTAACGTTAAGATTCTCCAGATAGTTAGAATTTTAAATTTGTGATATTTAAACTGTTTCAGTGGTTTTGAAATGTCCAGGAAAGTCTTTTGATGAACAACTGAACACAAAATCGGGTTTCTGAAGATGAACCCAACCTAGGTAATTATTACAACGATGTGCTGTTGTAGTGCTAATAATGTTATCTGTTGCACACCAGTCATTCGCGGCAGTAATGTAAGTTTGATGTGTGATGCAGAAAAATCGACCGAGAAAGAGCAATGGTCCTTCAACAATAGCTTCCAGCCATCCCAAATCCCTACTGAAAATCAGAAAGTATATGAGTTATTCATGACAAATGCCGCACACTTTCTTCAAGTCCGACCCAAAGTTGCCATCATTCATCTGGATTTGGCGTCCAGATTTCTGAGCTGCTGCACCCTGGGACCTGAGAGGGAAGTAGAGCTTTATGTAAATTATGCCACCGCCTACGAGCAGCTGGAGGATTGGACTAAGGCAGCGAAATTTTTGGACGAAGCGATATCGATATTGCACATGGCAGGTTCATCCATCACGAAAGAACAACTCGAGTTACTCGCTTTTCTCTACATTCGACTTGCTCTTTTGCATGAACGCAGAGCAAAAGATTACATGCAGATTTTTAACAGCTGGTTTCATGGAGCGTTGCTTTGTGCGAGGGTCAATAGGACTGCACAGGCGGAATATTGCGCGTGGCGTGCAACACAATGGATCATTAAGGCAAGCTTACAGAAAACCGGTGAGGATAGGATTTCGGATATCATTTGCTCAATAAAGTTACTATCTTGGACGAAACTAAAAGGTAAGGAGTTGTGTTATAACTTGCTTCACATTGAAAGCGCTCAGTTACTTGCAAATGAATATACATCGGTGACTTTTGAACTTTGATCGGGCGCTGTGTAGTTCCGGTAATCAAGTTATATATCCGTTCTCGTTGATTGTATCATGGCGAGAATTAATTAACTGTAGGACGCCCTTTAGGATATAATACAGTATTGCGAGAATTCACTTTTGACAAGCAATAATCTGACATCGGTGCGCTCTGGTTTTGGTGAATAAATGGCACCATCAAAGTGAAGAGAACAAAATTCCATGGATATTGGGAATTTAGGGAGTTAATGGAAACCGAAAGGCGTATGAATCATGCAGTCAGTCGACCGTCACTAGTGAGCTACGGGATCCTTAGATCGATCTCATGTCCTGTGGACTTAATCATCTGTTAAGAGACTAAAGAAAGGTTTCTCTAGACCAACTCTGCTTCGGTTTGGGCTGCGGGGTAATATCTAGCGCATTGACAAACAACCAATGACGTAAAGTGGAGAACAAAAAGGTTTTTGTTGGTGAGCTCTACAGGAAGTTTTTGTTCCCCTTTTGTTGGCCATCGTCCTTCTCCATGGTTCCGATGGCATGATCTCTACACAGACTTGCACTGGAGATTCGAGTTAGATTCCCGTGGCATATTCTATCAACGTTACGAGGATAGCGGTGTCCAAACAACGAAAATCTTCTTATGACTCTCATTTCTAAGGATGTTATTTCGGAAATATGTAGTAGGATCGATCTAATTATTGAATTGTAAACTCGATGTTTGATAGACAACCCGGTGTCACATTGCGAATATCTCAAATGGTAAAAGTCAACCGGGCCTTGTGTATGCGGGACTGTATGGTTCGATATTGCTGACCAAATGACAGGGCCTATATATTTCATCCACCTTTTCCTTTACGGTTTCGGAAAGTAGCAGCATCCGGTTCTTCGGGGCGCGAAACATCTAGAGCATGGCTTTGCTGAGTTCATTGAAGTATGCTTTCAACTAAGGTGTCGTCACAGAGAGGTAGGATGTCATCTACATATTCAAATTCCATTGTTGTCTTCTCGGGATAAGGTTGTCTCCGTGGTTCCTGATATACAACTAACGGGAAAGGACGAAGGAAAAAATCCTTGAAGCGGTGGTGTTTTATTACGAATTAAATGTCCGAAAACTCTTTACCGTTTACATAGTTCGGCACTTGGTGTACTAAGGCGTAAGGGGTGTTCATGCATAAGCCCCAGTCTCTCCAGGCCACAAAACGTCCCGCATTTGAATCTATTTGATATTAAATATTTTTCCCAGTTGTGATAAAACAAGATTGCACTTGGACCTTCAGACTACTACACAGGAATAAGCAACCAGTTTCTTCATGAGTCTGGTATTTTCAGTTTTTTTTAGTTTCGTAGTAACTTTTGAATCACAGGTTCAAGTCACGCATAACGGAAATGAAAAAGGCCAGGGTTTCCAGAGTCTGTTGCACTGATTCGAAGCCGGTTACTGTGATACTTAAACTTGAATCAGCATAGAACCACATTAGGTTTCAACAGGAATCTTTATTATTTATCATAATTTCTGAACGTGAAAATACTATACATCTAATCTGCGACTACATTCTAAGCATTTCTTGTGGAAATCAACTACTTGAACCAGGAACATTAGTTGTCAAAACCAATGAACTTTGTTCATCTTTGTTGCAGTTATTTTCTTAAGTGGATTCGGAGTTTTTTATTTGGTGAATGGATGGCCGAGAAGCGCAATCGACCTTTTCAACCAGGTGTTGGATTGTTTATCACGAAGTTCATCGCGTGTTAAGGCGACGATCTTACAAAACATGGGGACTGCTCACGCGATGATGAAACGATGGAACCAAGCAAAAATTACTCTTTCTACAGCTCTGGAGTTGCACAGTAAGTGCATTAAGCGACAGAGTTACTCTACTCATTGTTTTACTTTTGTTCGACAGGACTAACGAAAAATCAGCACGGAATTGCCGAGACAGCTAGCAACAAGGGCTACGTTACTGCTGTTTGTCAAAACTGGATAGAATCTCGATGGAATTATGTGTTGGCGAAACAAGCTGCAAGGAGAGCTGGTGTGAGACACATCGCAGATCAGGCTACAAGAGCAATCATCTTGATAGACAGTTCGGATGAACACGGTGGTATGGCAAAGTCTAGGTCCGTACCGGTCTCAAGCAACGTTGGCACAGATCCCGCTTCCAAAGATTGTTTCGTTAATTCATCCAGGAAAGCCTGGTCTGAATTCAACATTTATGTTGTTTCAATGGCATCAGTTCAGATTCCAATTCGGCGACAAGGAAAGCGAAATCACGAAAATCGGCCGCCGTATTTAATTGAAAGATTACCTCATAATCCATAAAGAGGAAGAAAGGACACCCCAAAGCACCGGATCTTTGTTGTCAGCCGAAGCAAGGATGTTCTCCATCTGTCGAATGTATACGATGTGCGATAATAAAACAAGCGGGTCTCCGAATTTCTGTATATTTTTTATATACTCCTCGGCTTGTTTTTTGATTCCCTTCACTGACGGCGAACTGTAAAATTCAGTACAGTGGCTAAACAAAACAATAGTATAATACAATGTCATGCTAGTCTCCGAAGCTCTGGAAACCTTATCTTTTTTGGTGAACTATCCCTCCCGTAATGCTTTCCTGGAGTGCTGAAACGACAGCCATTCTAGATGTATCAATTTCAAGTCAGCTTAAAGCCCCAGTGTGCTTCTGCAAACATAATCATTGTCGTCATTCAGCGTTAAACAGCAAGGCGAGCCCAAATGACCGCTGCTTCTTCCCCAACGCTACATGTTCCTTTAAAAACAGTGAATATGCAAACCAAACAAAGAGTGGACCTACACAGGGGCAGGAGACAAAATAAAAATGCTGCACTAGCCAACACACGGAACACAATCTAACTGTACAAACGCACGTGTTCTCAATCATTCTGATTAGATAGAAAATGACAACACGATCGCCACTGCCCACGGTTCACTGCCATATCCTTCACTGTCTTCAACCAGCTAGTTGACGGATCTTCCGGACCCCAACCACGAAGACGTGAGACATCTACTTTTCTCATTCCACGTTGCCACGTCATCTGTTGACCTCCAGATGGATTCTCCCACT